>CM034532.1:15360450-15472950 GCA_020002185.1 Paraescarpia echinospica
ATAATTTTCAATCTTTGACGACAACATGTGGTATTTAAAGAAACACACGCATACATACGTTATATAATGAGCGGTGAACATACAAATTTACACCCACAGTCTACATGGTTTTTTGACATACACAAAAATTATTTTATTTTTAATTATGAATCCTCTATGTTTATGTTTATGTCCTGCTGTAGCATTCACAATTGTTATATTTGTAGTTCATAATACATATTGAAATGTATACATATGTATCTATATGTACGTCAATACACGAGTACATATAATATGTCATTGTATATATGGATGTATGTTGATACGTTGAGTAATCCTCAACTATCTATTTAAGTCATATATTATTCTGATCGTTTCATGTAAATGTTGTTGCTGTTTACATTGGTGGGATGGCTCCTGTGGTAGCGATATAATATATCTTAGTGAGAGTCTCCCGACCTTACGTATTACTTAAATTATTCGTTGTATATGTATTGTATACATAGGTCAGATAAATTTATTCTGAGTTCTGAGTTCTGGATTCACAACAACGCCACCGTCACCATCCACATGGGACGTCTAGGCCTATCCAGTACGGCAGATAACTGCATTATTTTGACGAATCATGCACATTGTGATAAATGCACGAAACTTGGCACATAGTTAGAAGTTATCAAGACAGAAAATATTTAGACCCCGGAGCATCTCTGAATTTGTCCTGGATGCCGTTGGCAGCCATTTTTTAAATAGTCGTCAAAACTAATAATCCTCATATCTTGAGAACTGCGTCACATACAGGAGTTATCGCCGGATGGAAATATAGGTATTCGAGAGTACTGATTTCAAATGTGTTATTGTGCGACATTCACATCCGCCATTTTTAAAGATGGCGGAATTCGACCCTATTGTCTACATACCTTATGAACTATGCCACCCAGAGCCACAATGTTAGTGTCAGAATAAAGATGTGTGGACACCAACTTCAGTTTATTCAAATATTTTGCATTTAACCTTCGTTGACATTCCTATCCGCCATTATAGAAAACGGCGGCCGACAAAACCAACTATTTCATACCTTAAGAACTACATCATAGAAAGCTGTTATTTTTGTGTAGAAATGAAGGTTTTCCAGGATTTCAAATAATTTACATTTCACCTTGTCCGACATTCATATCCACTATTTATTTTTTAAATGGCGGCCGTTAAAACAAATGTTTTTCAAATATTAAGAAGTGCGTCACATAAAGCTATAATTATGGTACCGAATGTAGTTATCGAAGGTAATAATTAACACAATTAACTTTTGACCTCGTTCGATATCCGTAGCCGACATTTTTTTAAAGATGGCGAATGTCAACAAATGTAGGTTTATATTTAGAAAAGATGTATGATACTGACTTTCGTGATGCTTCACATTTCCCGCCAGTTCCGCCTTTCTGCGTGTACAGGGGTTCGGCTTACAGCCATTCAGAGAGCCACACTTCAGCAGTTCTCGTCAGGCTTGCGAGGCTTGGGGCAGTGTTGTCCACAAGGGTGTCTAACTTGATCCTCGAGATGTTCATCCCCATCCCCCTGACGACGGGATGTCTGTCCCCCAACTGCAACCTCCCTGTTGATCGGCCCGCCTGGTGCGCTCAAGCAGTGCGGCCCGTGTCGGTGGAATGTGACTGGTTTGTCTTCCTTTCTGTGTGAACAATTGCCTTCTAGCTTCATTCACATTCACTGCGACAGTTTGTTCGACCGTATTGCATCATGGTGGTGAACCCCGCGATGGTTGACATTACAGCCCCCATATCCTGAAGGGATGGTGCACCTGACATGCTACAGAATGCGTCAGTGGCATACGGATAGGCATTCCAAGTGTCACACGCACCTTTCTTTCCCTTACTTTAAAAAAGCTGACATTGTCGCATCCAACGAACGCCTTGAGAAACGGAAGACATTGACACACTCTCGGTCCAAGTCGATATAGGAGACAAGTCGCCGATGTTGCAGTTCCACAGTTGAACGTACTAATGACCAACTTGCGATCACCCTTCTCACTTCGTTGCCTTGCATGGTCTTTAAGACTGCCATATTTGTAGACATGGTCCGTGTATATACCGTCTTTTCCTTTCGAAATTTGTGAACGAAAAAGGAAAAAAGCAAACAGTGTTCGTTTTTCGTTTTCATATTTGAAGTACGAAAAACACATACAATCTACAGTAACTATTCCCGGTATTTCTAATACATGTTCGTTTTCACTGCATCAGAACGGATAACGAAATACGACTGCAGCGCCACTCGTTTTTCGTTTATCGTTTATCGTTTTTGCACTTAGGAAGCATCGGCTGCCTTACCGCTTCGGCTAGGCAGCAAAAGTTGGTGCTTAGGCGTTACAATTCGATCGCACTGGCGGCGTTTTAAAAACAAATTCGCCGAAACTGCATCGTCGCCGAAGTGGTCTCGTTGCCGGTGCGACAAGTATGGGCTAATATTGGTCGTTTCGGCGCCGTGTTTTATGAAAGGTTTCGACTACAAAATTAATGTTATTATACTCAAATATTTTCGTGGTAAACTACTTTATTAATGATTATGTTTAACAGAAAAACATAATATAAAATTAGTATTTGAGATTGTACTATTATGTGAAAGTGCTTGAAAATCTAAATAATAGTAAAGCATATTTGAATGCAAAGATTAGTATTTTGGAAACCATACTCAAATTAAACGTTGCATTCTGAGATATTTTAAATTACATAAAACTGTTCAGTGAATCACCGTGCCACATACAATACTATACACTATATATCACTTTCCTCAACTCCATATAACATTGTTGACGTACTATGCTATTTTAAGATAAAACGGCGTGCCATATTAACAAGTATATCGGCGTGCCATATTCTGCTAAAAATACGTGGCCACCTGTAATTTTGGCAAAAACATAATTTATCAAATAACATATCAAATGCCAACTGATACATGTGGCTGCCAATAGCTCATTCTACAATGCAACTTCAAATACACAAAATCTGATCCTTGTGCAAGATGTAAGCAGTGCCTCATTTCTAGTTGGATAGTATTATTACATACAATCATGTACAATTTCGCAAGTAATAGGTTACTCCTAATGTTTAACGTTTTCTGTACAAATATCAGCTTCGTTAAAAAAATCACTCCCCTAGCGTCTAACTATAATCAGATGTGTGTGTGTGTGTGTGTGTGTGTGTGTGTGTGTGTGTGTGTGTGTGTGTGTGTGTGTGTGTGTGTGTGTGTGTGTGTGTGTGTACCTTGTCTAACTTCCACACCATTAAAACTTCGATGTAGTGGTTTGGTATATGTTCGTTTTATTTTTGTATCATTCCACATTATTGTAACCCCACCAGCTGGGTGACCTTGTACTATTCCATCCGAGTAGTCAAATAAGATATAAAATCTTTTTTTTTACATTTTACAATACACAGTACACACAAATAAAAATTACATACACCCGCGCGCGCACACGCAAGCAAGTACCACACACACACACACACACACACACACACACACACACACACACACACACACACACACACACACACACACACACACACACACACACACACACACACACACACACACACACACACACACACATACACACACACACACACGCACACACTCGCACACATTTATTTTTCGAAAACAAGAAACTGATTTTTGTAGAGAATATTATGTTTATTAATAAAATTTAACAGCTAATTATATGTTAATATTTCCAATATTTTAGAGAAAATAAGTACTTTTGAAAATAGCCAATAGTTAGAACGCTGATGTGTTTCTTTAGTTTTGTAGAGAGGCAGTACTTAGTAAAGTTAAAGTTGCATTGTGAATTTAAGTACGATAATTATTGTTAACTATATTTTAATGAAAGTGAATGTATAACATCAACTCTATTTACCTATTTGATCATACTTGCTAACGTATGTGTCATTTTGGAATTTCATATATTATTCGATAAATTATGTGTTTTTTGCCAAAATAACCGGTCGTATATATATATATATATATATATTGTATGAGGCATGTTACTTCACTGTAAATATTTATTCGATCTCAGATTGCAACGTCAAGTACGAGTACATTTGTCAAAACACTAATAAATGCATTCAAGTACACGTACTATTATTTAGATTTTCAAACACTTTCACATAATAGTACAATCTCAAATACTAGTTTTATATTACGTATTTTGCGAACCATAATAATTAATAAAGTAGTTTACCACGGAAAGTTGAGCATACTTAATTTAGTAGTCGAAACCTTTCATAAAACAAAGGCGCCGAAACGACCAATATTCGCCCGTACTTGTCGCGTTGGCAACGATACCACTTCGGCGGTGATGCAATTTCAACGAATTTATTTTCAAAATGCCGCCAGTGCGACCGAATTGTCCCGCCGAAGGTACCAACTTTTGCCGCCTAGCCAAAGCGGTAAGACAGCCGAAGCTTCCTAGGTGCAAAACGAAAAACGCGTGGCGCTGCAGTCGTATTTCGTTTTCCGTTCTGATGCAGTGAAAACGAAAAACGATTTATATTATCGTTATTTACTTTTCCTTACATGTATTAGAAATACCGCGAATAGTATTAGTTTTTTGTTTTTCGTACTCCAAATATGAAAACGAAAAACGAACATTGTTTGCTTTTTTTCGTTTTTGTTCACACATTTTGAAACAAAAAAGGAAAAGACAATATATACAGGTACCATCAGTGACAACAGCATCAACGCATGGAGTCGTGGGACAACTGTCTGGTTGAGGCGGAACCACTTTCTCCAAGCTGCATGTGATATCTGCCTTCGTTCCAGTGAGCAATTACCCATCACGTGACAGCGACGATGGACATGCTTAGTTCTCATGTGAAAAGAACTTTGCACTATCATTGTGTCTCACTTGACAAGCGACATTCAGCTGGGAAAACAATGAGCAGACACTTCGGACAGCCGATAGTTGGATCTTGGAGTTTGAGTTCTTTCTTTCGGATGACGTTGCAAAGAAACGCAGTTTGTGCGTACTGACCGGGACTCCTAGGGGTTTATTGCAATCTTTGACAAACGTGTTGTACTGCTCCTGGCCGATCTTTTCTATACTCATCACACTGCCAACAGCCCTTTCGTGGCAAACGTATCGAGTGTGTATATTCAGCATATCTTTTCCTTTTTCACACAACGGATTACCACATTCTTGAAATGTAGCTGTCAGAGAGATGATATCCTAGAAAAGTTTGTTTGCATGCTTGTAGGCTGTACGCGAAAACAATGTACCTCATTGTTTGTAGTTGACTCTGAAGAAGATTCGAATTCCCGATGAGCCGCGCCATCTCTGAATCGGATATCATCCATCGGCGAAGTGTAACAGGGTCTTCGGTCTGACCCACTGCACCACTGTCCCCTTTATCACAGCAGGGTCTTCGGTCAGACCCACTGCACCACTGTCCCCTTTACCACAGCACGGTCTTCGGTCAGACCCACTGCACCACTGTCCCCCTTTACCACAGCAGGGTCTTCGGTCAGACCCACTGCACCACTGTCCCCCTTTACCACAGCAGGGTCTTCGGTCAGACCCACTGCACCACTGTCCCCTTTACCACAGCAGGGTCTTCGGTCAGACCCACTGCACCACTGTCCCTCTTTACCACAGCAGGGTCTTCGGTCAGACCCACTGCACCACTGTCCCCTTTACCAAAGCAGGGTCTTCGGTCAGACCCACTGCACCACTGTCCCCCTTACCACAGTATTATTTTGATTATCTCGAATGTTAACGGGGAGGTACTTGGCGTAATGCACACGGTCCAGGGCGAAACATTATGGCGCCATAATTTTCAGCGTTTCCACGTTGGCCTAAAGGCCGAAGTCACTGATAGACTTAACGAATGACAGATGCGTGCTATGTGAGGTGCAGTCAGGGCCTGGGTTTTTATCGGATAATGTGTTTTTACACTTGGTGAATACAAATGTCGGAGAAGGTAAACATTTTAATACTATAAATTACTATCCATCAAACCTGCATTTTGGCACCAACTTTAATGTTCTGTTTGACGTATTTCTTAAGATATGGAAACATTGGTTTTGACGGGCATCGTATTTAAAATGAACGATGTTAATGTCAGGGAAGGTCAAATAAAAACATTTTTGAGACATTTGAGATTGCGGTCCGATTACCTATATTTTGACTCCAACATGAATGCTCTACATGACGTAGTTCTTGAGGTATGAGGAAATTGGTTTTCATGTCCACCATTTAAAAAAATACCTGACATGTAAGTCGGACAAGGTTAAAAGCAGCACATATGAAATTGTCACCCCGGAATACCTATATTTTGACACAACAAATAATAGCTGTATATGACGTAGTTCTTAAGGTATGTAATAATTGGTTTTAACGGCCGCCATTCTCTAAAATGCAGATATGATGTCAACGAAGGAAATGCAAAATATTTGATAAAATTGAAATCGGTGTCCACACACCTTTATTTTGACACCACCAGTAAGGCTCTGGGTGGCGTAGTCCATAAGATACAGGGACCTTCACAGAATATTCAAACGAAATTAATATTGTATGTATTTGATTCTGTGATGTGGAAAACATTAGAATAAAATTTTAAATCATGAATTTACATCACTTACAACCATAGTCGTGAGCAATAACATTATTTTGGCGACCATTTTGTGTTTCGATATTTTAGGGGTCTTCCCGGGATAGGATTTCTTGGGACTTTTTGTTGTTGGTTAAGGACACAATTCTGGGTAAGAAACAGCAAAAACACCTTTTGTTGCAATTAGTTTGAGGTATACCCACTTTTTCTCATAGAATGCCTGGACTACACGATAACGTGTAGGTTGATCTTTGTGTGTATCACACCAGCCATAGTCATGTGGGTTACCAATATCCTCCGATATTCCCGGGTCCCCTCCTTCTCCAGTCCTCTATTGTCCATTGCGTCACGCTTTCATTCCTTGCGGTCCGTCGTCCGGGTTTGTTCTTCCCGTCAACGTCTCTGTCGTTTGATACAAATATTAGGCCGTGACTTCTTCCTTCCTCTGTTGTGGAAACCCCGGCAGTCGAGGAATAACTCCACTGTTGTTGGGGGGTGCGCATGGGTTTTTTAAGTTACACTTCGTAACGGTTGGGAATAATAATAATAATTTAGAGTAAAATTATTTTTTAAATATTCGATTCCACTGGATAAAATTCGACATCGTAACGGTTGGAACTGTTGATGGGTAGTCAACCTGTTCTTCGTGGAGGACCTGAAGACTGGGAGGGACTGGGCTTCGGAGGAGGCTGAGGGAAGTGAGTTTCACAGTCTGATGGATGGCAGATGGGAAGAAGAAGTGGAGATATGTGTTAGTACTTGAATGGGGCAGTTGGCGTTTGTTGTGCTGACCTGGGGTTGTCCGGGAGGCTGCGTTGAGTAGGCTAGGAGGTGGGTGCAAGCCGTCAAGTCTTCGCTCTTTTGCAGTACATGAACGGACAGCAAGGTCAGTTAATCCTCTTTTTTGTTCGCCCCTTGTCAGCGTTGTGTAATTGTGAACTTCCAGCGTATCAACATCCGGCTTCCCGTCTGATATCTCGATCGGCGGGTTTCCGCCAATTGCACGACTCTTCGCCGTCGATGTCTTTACATCACTACGTTTTCTCCAGCTTTCCGCGTCTACTGTTCAAAATTTAGCCTCATCCGTATACCGGGTTCTCTCTTACGTTATTTAAATTGCGACATCAGAGTTAGACGCCAGTTATGCGTTCACTGTCGATTTAAACGTGCAAGTTACCAGGACGCGGCTACGACTTGTTGGGACATTATTATTTTATTATTAGTATTATAGAACGATGTGCTAAAATCGGACAGAGATAGCGCCAAAGCAATGTACTTAACGCATGACTTCCAGGCCATTTTGAAATTCCAAGCGAGTCGTATCTTTGCCAGGGACGCTTGATAAAAAAAGTTAGGTAGAACATGTCGTTTGTACGGTAAAATCAAAATGTGTAGTACAAACTACATGTTCCGCCACCTTGACCACCAAGCTGTGTTTTCGTGAACCTTAATTATAAAGTAGAATGTTATTATTATCTGCCACTGACCATTATCGTCACAACGTTCTATCTTGCCAACCCACGAGGTGGCGCTAGTATTGCAGATCAGGTGCCACGCTTTCATCGAGTTGTTACATTGCACCGTCAGGGTGTTGTCTGTTCTTTTCACCCATGTACCAGATGGCGCGGCAATCGTTGGACAACCAACTACTGCAAAGACAAAGCAGTTGGCACTGTGTGATATCAAGATGTGCTGAAATATGTTCCCTTAAATTTAGTTCGCGTTATAAGTTGAGTATTCACATGTGTTACTAATTACTACCGGACGTAACCGCGTAACGCTGAAAGTTAGTAATACTGTATCTGAACATAAATGTGGTGGACCATTTTGCAACTCCACACAAATTAGTGTTCTATAATATCCCTTTGGATAGTGAAAACAATACAAATTAAGCCAACATGAACAATAACAAAGACATTTGTCATGTTGTATTTAGAGCCTAAAAGCCTATGCTCATCGTCTGTGCAGAGATATCACTAATTGTCATGTAATTAGCAACGGGAGAATTATTTTTATTTACTCTATCACTTTGAGGTAGATTGATTTCTATGAACAGATAATCACTGATATTATAATTTTGTATTTAAAAGTGTCACTGTACAAGTCGTTGCATTTAATTGTCAACAGCAATGTGTCGTTATAGCAGGAATAAAGAAACTGGATGCGATACGCATTATTTGAAATGAGTGTAATGAATCTTGCAGGACGTAATCACGATAAGGAAACACCTACGACATTGGAGAAAGAAAAACAAATGATAGGCCACCAACTGTTTAAAAAAATATTTCAATATTGTGTCATAAGAGGATCAAGCCACGTCACTAACTATTAAACATAAGTAGTCATTAGAGCTTAGATCGGCAAACCAACCTTGGTACTTAATGAGTGAATACACGATGATCTTCGGCTTTCTCTCCGTAAACATCCGCACCTCAAAACCAGCCGAGTCGGACACAACGACTGTTGTCAGTCGCGGCTCGTCGTCACACAACGTCACATCCTGTGTCATCTTCGTCATCCGGTTCCTGATAGTAGCCAGGCGACGACACGGCTCCGGCCTCCGGTTGATCTCGCCCTTGGCTGGTCTCTACGTGCAAGTAGCGATAGATCATTACATTATTTCATGGTATACGAATAATGTATCAGATACGCTGAGGTGGTATCCCCTTTCTGGGATGTGTGCACCCGGAAATGTATCAGATACGCTGAGGTGGTATCCCCTTTCTGGGATGTGTGCACCCGGAAATGATGTGTTTATGATATTGGAAATGATCATATTTAAGTGCTACAAGAGATACGTTGGTTAGAGGCTTACATGTGTTGTGATTGACATAGAGCAGTCGGCCTGTTGCTGTATGAATGTTCCCCTGTGTATGTGAACAGTATCGTCTTGCGTTTGGTAGCATATACATTTTGTAGCATTTGCATTTATTCAGTAACTCATACTTCTTGTTTCATAACGAGAACGTGGCACTGGAGAAGATGTGTTCCTGCATAGCTTTGTTTATTAATTGTATTATTTGCAAAACTATGTATTTCATTCAAACCTGGTCTCAAATTACTATTACCGGAAGTCAGCTCGTCTGATGGTTGGCGGATGCTTAACAACAGTTCACGAGATGGCGATTTTCACAGTAGCCCACCTGAGGGAACGTTTGTACGTTTGTAACGTACCATGAAGTTGTACACGGTGAAGTTGACCGTCTGACCCTCCTTTGGCAGCAGGACCCACGGACAGCGCGGAGAGCCACACCTACTCTTGATGGACACGAAACTCGACAGATAGCCACTAGATGGCAACACCTTCCGGTTGTCGTCTGTCGCGTGGCAGTAACCCGGATGACACGTGGCAACTGCGGCAAGTCGAGATTAACATAATTATTTTAAAAAATTATTGTACTAAGGATAAACTTTATTAATTCAAAATAGCTCAAACAACCGAAGCAATATCGGAATAAATATATAATATCGTTTATCAATTATTATTGCGCCTTATTGCGTGCATGCAATCTGGCATCAACATTAAGCTTATAATGGCTAAACTCAGAGCACGCCACTTACATGTTAATTTCAGTTGCTCCTAAGTTTGCGATACGAACTTATAACGATGCATACAAGTAAAGCGTATCATAACGTTTGAATTGAATAGTAATATTTCGATTCTTCGCACCTTTCACACAGCGGTAGCTCGCTTCCAGATAGTTGATAAGATCGTTGGGACAGGGCCTCGCGTTTTGCAACACGGATATCGGGAACTCGCAGTGTTGACGGCCAGAGCAGAGCCGGTCGACGTTCGCGAGAACATCGGACGTGCACCCCAACGACCCGTAGTCCGTCTTCACACAGCGACCCATGCGCATGCGTCCATAAATTGCTGACATCATCAAGATGGCTTCGTTGTCAGCGCAGTCGGCACGGAATGACTCTCGTTCGCAGAACTCGCGTCCGTCGCCCACTGGAACGACATCGGTCAATCTATAGCGACAACTTCTGTGTGACATTTAATATAAGAATAGCTGACAGGTGACATTCAGGTTAAATGCCAATTGGTGTAAATTTAAACATCCCATGCAGTAGATACAGTGCTACCGTATAACGCAAAGGTAATTATTCAATAAATGTGTAAACTATTTAGATTTGACAAACAGTGTGATATAAAGAGAGATACGTTAGCATACCACAATCAATCTTTTAGTTATTTAATTTAAAACATCACCAAACAAACATAAATCAGCCAATTTGAACCATTGGCACCAATCATTTTAGCTACTTTATACCTAATAAATGCGTTGTGCAAGTATGTAGTTAGCTAAGCTTCACACGTTAAAATATACGTACAAAGATCGTCATTGGTTAACGGAACAACTGCTTTATTGTGCATTGTTTTATTTACATTTTACTATAATTTTACAATTTTTGTACAAAGGCAACAGTTGTAAATCCATCGGTAGGTCATGCGAACACCAACTATCTGCAGAACATTCGCCAACTTAAATCCGAATTCCCGAATAAAACGTATTACCTGGTTTGGTTGTGATACAATTGTGCGTATAAATGTTGCACATTATAACATACTAGATACACGGGTCCACGAGAGCTCCTCGCTGCTAATCACGTATCTGTGATCAATCATGTTTTCGCTCCTGATCAGGTTGTAGCCCACCTCTCAGCAAATATTGGCCATGACGAGTACCTGCTTCCACGGTGGGTACGTCATCATATACGTGAAGTTCCTTTTGTCTCCTATGATTGTTGTCTGTGTTTTCCGTATCCACATTGCCTAATTTGTGTGTCTTCTCCTTCTACTACGTTCAGGCCTTCTCTGTCAAGTTCGTGGTTCTCTGTAGAATTAGGTGCTATGCTTTGTGAGGGCATATTCACTTGTGACCTATGATGACGTTATCCAATCAGGAAGCCATTTTCATAAGAGGTGGAAGTCTACAAACACGTAATCAAATCTATGTTAAGAAGAAGTATGTTAAATAAAAAATGAACCGTCCTGACAGATATTCAGTAATCTAAAAAAAGGAATCGCAACTACGAAAACACGTATGAGATCACAATACCGTAACTAATCACCTCAAGAAGATACACGAAATAATATAAACATGCTTAGACACACGCTTCCACGGACTGTCGTGATACATCATGTAACGTCTGCACATGGACACACGTAAAAATCGACATTATATAATAAGTGTCAACATAGATCGCATTCGCTATTGTAGTTGCGACTATCAGCGACGCTAATCGAACAACTGGCTGCCACAGCGTAATGCGTGCGCGGCGTCTTAGACCGAAGCCATATCGACTAACGGTCGTCAAAACAGACAACAGACAACAGCCAGTCGGGACAACATTGTTTCCCTTCCGGCAAATGTGACAGGACGCGACGAATTCGCGTGCGACATCGAACGATTAAGTAGAGCGATAAAACCCGGCCGCGTCGTAGCAGGCAGCGATCGATCGTTTCCAGGTGGTTTTCATTCCGCTTCGTTTGTCAGAGTTCGCGTGTTCCGCTGATGACACTGACAGCGGCGTGTGTGTGCCTCGTCAAGCGAACGACACGGAGACCGGTTCACGTTTCCGGAAACGGGGGGTGTGTTGTGGTGGACCGCACCTATTATTCCGCAAATTGTATCAGCAGGATATCGTTCCGTGTTCTCGTTAAAATCATGATGTTATACTCACTAGGGATTCTATCGTTCCAGTATTTTTACCACTTAAGAGACGCGCATGTCCCATGTGAAAAGTAGTTTTTGCTTTTTTGTTTTTTGTTTACGCCGCTAATGGCACGAGAATTCGGCAAACAGTGCTCCCCTGAGACAAGACCGCTTCTCTGATTGTACTCTGCTTCGGATGACTGAGCGGTTTTCTTCATCGGTGCCAGGGGCGGACATTCAGACAGAGGATTCATCAATTACAACAGTTGCGAACATTTCGAGAAGGTCATGACGTTTTATTTTAACGCGCATCGCGTTGCACTATTTGAGGCTCGACACCATCGATTTAGCCAACAACCACATAGAGAGGACTCTCAGATAGCGGCCATGCAAATATAACGCCGTGTACCGATAATCCCTCTGCGCGAATGCACAGAAAAACAGCTCAGACGGGCTCCGATTTCCTCTAGATCGGCCGCTGATCATTGGTCGTTGACGCGGGTGGTCTCTCCATCAACCAAACGTCATCAAAGTTAAAATTATTCTGCGCTGTACCAAATCGACCGTCCATCTCCGTGACCATGTGCGGTGTTCTTGGCAGCAGGAGTGGCCATTTTGCATAACGGAAAGTGTTTTAAAAGGAAACAGTCTGTTCCTAGTTTTGCACTTATTGCTGCCGACGTTCCTTTGTCTCTCGAAAACCACTCGTCTGTTTTCCAAGCTCTCTTTGTCAATCTCTCATCACAAATTCTCTGAACGTATCCTCCCTATCGCAGCCTGCGCTCATTTACCTGAACGTACCCTCCCTGTCGCAGCCTGCGCTCATTTACCTGAACGTACCCTCCCTATCGCAGCCTGCGCTCATTTACCTGAACGTACCCTCCTTGTCGCAGCCTGCGCCCAATTACCTGAACGTACCCTCCTATCGCAGCCAGCGCCCAATTACCTGAACGTACCCTCCTATCGCAGCCTGCGCCCAATTACCTGAACGTACCCTCCCTATCGCAGCCTGCGCCCAATTACCTGCTGGAATATACAATTGTGCCACAACTAATCAGTCAAACGTGACCATTAAAATATGCTAGTGCATAATCTGTACTCAAATTAGTCCCGCTTTATATGTGCCAGAACATAACAGAATTACCGCTCGTTTACTGCATCCACGAATACCTACATCAATTGTCAAATAAAGGTCTACAATTTTCGACAATTCACGCACAATTTGAGAGTCAGTTTAGAAGACACCGATGCGCCAACTAAATTGAAAGGGACATAACCGGATTAGACACAACCGCCCACACAAACCTTCTACGTCAACGTCTCAGCCATCTGTTGGTCGCATCAGCTGTACTCTGAATGCTGCGGTCTGAAGCAAGTCGTGTCGACAATCCGCTAGGGAGCGTTGTACTAAAAGCTAACACGACCCGCCTCGACCGAATGCCATTTCATAGGATACAGACTTTGCATCTGACCGTCGCTATAATATACAACAGGAACCATCGGGACTGTCCCAAGGGGCTCAACGCACATCCGCACACTACGCTGGAAAACTATCTCAGTGAAAATAGCTCTTTCCTCGAAGCGGGGATCAGGATACTCGAAATAAGTAAAAGAAGACACCACTCTGGTTGGCCACCGGGTTTATCTTTAGAGCATGTCTGCATAATTAACAACCTGACGATCTTCGTGAAGAAATGAATGTCCGGTGATGTCCAGGATACGTAGAGAGTTCAATCCCGGGGATCACAACCGGGTAAATACTTTATAGTACATTTTAGACGTTGTGACGACAACCAATTAAAAGTAAAGGTAAAGGTACGGTCTTACATAACGCGGTATCCAGTGTTATTCAAGGAACTTTATGCGTCACCTTCGGCAATCCTGTTCATTCGAACACCAGATCGACTTATCTGGGAAGTATTCAGCCATGCTGCAATTATTGCACGACGAGTTACACGTAACCAAATAATGACTACTGTCTATAGCCACAGTGAACCGGAACAACCTGGAATGAAAAAAATTGCCCAAACTTCGAAACGGCAGACAGAGAATTCGAAGCCTGTTTAGATTGAGAGCCGGATGTTCTAAATACTACGCCACTGAGTCCCACGTAGTAGTAATTTCAACAACGTTGTGTGCATAGTAAAACAGGATTAATGTATATTGTAAGTCGCGATGTGATGTTGTTCAATCTTTGCACAAGTAAACAAGTGTTGATATTTTATAATCACCTGATGAATTTTCCTTGACAAACATGGAACGTAACTTTATGCGATATGACCCAATAGAATGCTTTTCTGGGATTTCTGTTCAGCTACATCCGGGCAAGTTATTTGTTGGCTGTGAACCAATCTCGGCAAGTATGACAACTGTGATTCAGTGTTCTTTCGAATAGCCAGTATAAGTCTACCTAAATATATTTCACTTCCACAACACCCTTAAACAAACTCGTGTAAATGGTGTAAACGTGTTTAATTTACTACAAAACTATACCCACGTGGTTAATTTACTGTTTAATAATAATACTAATTAAACCTTCTAACATCATTCAGTTGCGTAACTGGCGGTCTGGCCAGTAAATAAACCCACATAGTTTCTGGGATGATACTAACCAATTGAAACACGAGTACAACACACACGACATCCGAACAATTAGCGTTTTGATAGTTTCAATTATAATAGGTAACCGGGACGATTCCTGGAAAATCTCAGCAGGAAGGCGGAACTCGCCTTCCGAATAGGTCACTGTCCACGTTCCCATTAAGCAATTAATTAAGCCAATCGATCGCATCAAGCAGTTGGAACACGTCGCCGATTTCATGTATCAGCGCAGTCGCCTGCGAGATGTAGTTTTGCGCAACTCCATGATTGAAACGTGTGCTGCTTCGCTGGCACACAGAGCAATCTCGCAAGACAACGGAAACACACGGCTATCAATCGAAGCATTTAGTCAGGACGGTACCGGTGGTTAAGGCGTGAATTAATTTATCAAAAGCATTCGCGGCGTTTCCAGTCTGCGTCGATTTCGTGGTATAAAACCATATGTTGTCAAAGTTTGTTTATAGACATTTGCGTGTGTGATCCGTTGATGGTAGGCGTTGGCGTTTTCGTGCATTAATGACACCCTTTTTGATTTCAGAATTGACGACACAATATCGACTTCAAACAATATACGCATTGCTAGATGTTATCTTATTCTCATTTGTTGGTATGTGTACGCGTGTAAGGACAATGTTGTGATAACCATCACATTAAATCAAAGATAGCTGTTAAAGTGTCATTTTGTTGATGACCGTCATCTACTAGTATTTATTAACCTTCGTTTATGCAAGGGTGATGCATGTGGTTTGCATACTTGTATGCAAACATACACAAATACACGTACGCATGTACACACGCACACACACCCACATATAAATATATATATCCACACACACAGACAGACAGACAGTCAGACAGACACACACCCACACACCCACACACCCATATTCACAAACACACACACGCGCGCTCAACACACATGCACACACACACACTTATGCCTATATCTATTTGATGTCATGAATCCAACCATGTACGTTCCCCGTCTCTCTATATTAGTTATATATAAACGTGAGGATGTTTGTAGTCGTGTTAACATTGTTAATATATGCATTGAACGTGCGTGTAATTATTACACCCAATCACCGTGTATCTTAATAGGTAGCCCGACTGTAATTGTGATCTCCGTCGGCGTCCACCCGTCTGGCTTCCCGTTGCCGCCTACCCGCGAGGGCGTTCGCGTCGATTCCGCGGCGGGTTTGGAGGGAACGCCGGGGACGCAAACGTGTCGTCTGCGACGCCTTCCGCCATCCGCTAATAGGCGCTCCATTATCGCGCGCAGCAGTCATTTGATCATCGTTGTGTTTCACACAAAAGATGACGCTAATGTCGAACGAAATTTGCCGACGCCGACGCTAACTACATTACGTGCCGCAATGGAAAACTCGGTAACTGGCATCTCACGCAATTTGTACAATTAATTCGTTCGAGTCGATTTTCATAACGGCCATTAGGCGCTGGCGCTGGTTGCTCGGGAAAGAGTGCGCGTTTAATGGTTCAAGTGGTCAGTTAGCGCAGAATCCAACGTGCTATTGTTGACGGATATTAAAAGCAGCCTGCCGCGCAGGGGAATGATGGTAGCTTATCCTTGAAAGCTTGCTGTATTATTAAAGGAGTTGCGGCTGCTGCTAGCGTAATAATATTTTTTATGTAAAGAGTAATACGTTTATTGTAATTCATTTCTAGTTAGTGTGACAGCAATACAGTTATCGTAATTCCATGATAATTACTTATGTTAATATATATGGATGAATGCAATGCAATGTCAAGAGATAATTACTCCGATTTGGTGTTGATGGCATCATTGGAGATGCGGATGGAGGAATACAAAGAAGGAGGGCAATAGAGAGGAACTGGGCAATGAGACATACGCGTATGGAGAGAGAAAAGACAGACCGTGATACATACGAAAATACTAACAGACAAAGAGAAAGACATACAGACAGAGACAGACAGACAGACAGAGACACACAGACAGACAGAGGCACACAGACACACAGACACACATACACACATACACACAGACACACATACAGAGAGACAACTAGACAGACAGACAGACAGACAGACAGACACACACACAATACTAATGGGAAGACAGACAGCGGGGAGACAGAGGCGAATGCAGTGTTGTCGCAGAGACGGTTTCCACACATATATATACACCAAAACAAACAGCAGACTGTGTGTCTGTCTGTCTGTCTGTCTGTCTGTCTGTCTGTCTGTCTGTCTGTCTGTCTGTGTGTGTGTGTGTCTGTCTGTGTGTATGTCTGTGTGTCTGTCTGTAAGTCTGTCTGTACGTCTGTACGTATATCAGTACGCCTTCTTCTGGTTCTTTCAATTTCATCCGCGGATGCGTTGCGTCACTGCAGCAGCGGCCCGCCGAACACTTCAGGGGATACAGAAGCCTGGCGCGTGCTGCGAGCGGTTCTCGGCAAGACGATAATGCATCCTGATATCTAACGCTCCGTCCAGCTAGACCAATGTCGTCGCTTATCGCTGCGCCAGCCTCTTCGCGGAATTACGAGAGTGATTCGAGGCGACATGGCCCGAAGCTCCGACGGCTAGTCGCTATCGCGCCGTCACTTCGTTCGGGAGCCCGACTCGTTTCAATCAGACACGCATGAGTGGGTTCATAGCGCCGAATTTCCGTCGTCTGAACTACTCGCTGATGTTTAGTGTTCTCATAGGACCGCCGATCCCGACTATATGTAGGGACACATCAACATTTTATTTCTGCGCTGTCGACTTAAATTGGCAATTCGGCAGCATTGATTTAGTCGGAAAGATTGTCCGGGAACCGACCTGAGAACACCTTCTGTGTTGATGCACGGAAGGCAGACACCATATGTATCCCTATTAGTTTACAGATAGACTACACATTTAAAGCTATGATTATTAGCGGGAAATGCCAAATTGGAACGTTCAAAGTTCAGACAAGTTCCTTCCGACCGCCTTGTTTACATACATTCAATTAGATACCGCGAAACCGCCTGCATTTTGGCATCGCTTAAAGGTACTCAACCAATTCGATTGTCTTGCTCCTCGCGTTTCTTAGTAATTTCACAAAAAACAGAGGAATCAAGTACTCCCCAATTATATCCTAGTTCGTTTATGCATACGTATTAGTTCGTTTTTTTTTAATTAATACAAAAACTGCGAACTCTTTCGTTTTTAGTAAAAACCGGATCCGGTTTTTTGCTTCGATTTTAGCTGAGTATGGACATTGAACTTGGCGTGGAATCGCGTTCTTGTCTTCTCGTGATCGCGAATTATGGGCGATATTGACCTTTGACCCCCACTCTTTGGCGCTGTTGATGTTATGGAATTCCGAGTTTAGGCAACGAGTTGACGTCCACGAACATACATGCCACCGACACGGCAAAATGGGCTAAATTAGACAGACAAAAACAGTACCCACGCATAAAGGTGTATTTCTATTAGAGAACGACTATGGAAGAAACAAAGCAAACAGAAGGAGTTGGCGACAGTGCCAGTGGACTGTGGCCGTGGGCCGTTGCCCGTGCCGTGGTGTCAGTTACAATATCTACAGACGAGATGCAGCGTTCGCAAAGGTTCTTCCAGACAGGTTAGTAATTTCGATTTATTCAGCTATAATCACGTATATTTAGACGTATGAGTATATATATTAATGTCGCTTGTACTAAATTTATTTGATTGTTTTCCTTTTAGTCATTGGCAATGGCGGTATGGGCGGCCTGGCTGGGCCCTGTTTACTATAGACTAATACCAGTTAACAGTACGACGCTATGCCTATGGCATATACTTATGTCAATGATAGTGACTATATTATGTCTATGTCGTATATGGTAGTAGACTAGTAGCCTAAGTAGGCTTGGGGAAATAGTAATAGTGTAAATGAATTATAAATGATCCGTAACGATTATAATTATTGAACCAAGATGTACATAATTTACTAACAACAGTAATGTAATAGTAATTTAACAAATTTATTACTTTTATATTAAAAAATACTATTATGGGACATTTAAAAATGTAACTTGAATTCAATTGTATGTAGTCTTGGTATTTAATTATTTACAAGGAAAAGAATATTCCAGTAGTTTCACCAGGTTTTTTATTTTCCCTTCTGTGAGTTTTTGTTATGTCCAGAAAACCACCGCCCCTCAATACTATGGACATTAATGGCCATAACATGTATATATTATATGGATAGCTCTTGACCGTTGGCATTGGTTGCATTTGGCAGGTGGTCATTCATTGCATTGCAACTTTTGCAAGTACATTAAAATGATCATTGTTAGAAACAATCAGTGCTGACTATTAATACATGTACTATATTTTCAGAACATGAGGTGTGTCGACACCACATGCAGATGTATGCTTCAAAGCTCTTCACCTTCAGGTAAACGAATGTTATCAAATGTGGTTACTCTGTCACCAAACCTTTATCAAAATTATAAATACAAGCAATAAAGAAGTATGTCATAGGCGGATCCAGGCGGGCCTGGGGACAGGTGCCCTCCTAGACCATAAGAATTTGGCGTGTCTGCAAATCTTTTATAATGGGCCCACGCGACTGTGTCCTCCCAGACCGTTTGAAATGTGTCCCAGTTTAGGTGATAATAATAAGCTGAAGTTATGGCGTCTTCCGATATCACCATTCCAGTGGAGCGGGTGATGTTATGGCAGCGTGGTAGCGACAAAATTTAGACTACACCATTTGGTTTGGCCGCCAGTGGAGGTTTTTGTGCCTCCCATACTCGATTTCTGGATCCACCCCTGTATGTGATAGTTTTGTTTGTCTGCATGAGGATTTTGCAGTAATGTGGTGTCCTCGTTAAATTGCATATTGTTGTTAGAAATGCATGTGAATTGAAGTAAAGACAATGTAAACTA
This sequence comes from Paraescarpia echinospica, assembly GCA_020002185.1. NCBI lineage: Eukaryota > Metazoa > Annelida > Polychaeta > Sabellida > Siboglinidae > Paraescarpia > Paraescarpia echinospica. Next base: position 15,380,189 of record CM034532.1, read on the forward strand.
AAAACATTTTATTGAAACTATTTGATGAGATTGACTACAAAATAATGAAAAGTACAATACAACTACAGGTACAATCATTGCACTTGATGTGTATAATGTAATACTTTTTAATATCACATGCACATAAAATGCAAAACAACAATAGAAACACAAATTAGGAAGAGGTTGAAAAAATGTCAGGTATATATAAAAAACAGATACTTTTATCAAGATTCTTTGTTACAAAAAAACAACACTAGTACACGTGATGTCAAATGCTAGTTGTAGTTTATACATGTCTTGTACGTTTACAACTCACAAATTTAGTGACTAAACAATTATGTATATTAACAACAATTTTTAATATCGCATGCCCATAAAATGTAAACCAATGAGAACAAATTACTTAGGAAGATGTTTAGTTGAACAAATGAACTATTATGAATTATAATTGTTTTTTTAACAAAGAATCATAATTTATGGTTCTTTGTTAAAAAAACATCAATGATTAGAAAATTCGAAAATGTTGTAGTTTATGCAATGAATGGTATGTATGTTTACAACTCGCAAATAATAGTGACTAGACTAGTCAGGGTCATCGCCATGTGACTGAGAATTACATGTACAATCACTACATGTTACATTGCTCAGGTTTACTCAGTTGTATGAAGAGTACCGGCTACAGACCGCAATATTTTTGTACGAATAGTCTTCGCATATTAATTTCAGTGTGGCTGTTCCCACATAAGTCGAGATGGTGTTCGCATTAACAGGTCTGCCAGGGATTAAAGTTTAAAGTGCTTTGAGCAATCCCGAGGACTGGATACTACACCATATCAGTACAGGTGTATAATCATCATGCGAAGTGAAAATGTAATGTAAATTATTTGTGAAAATATAAACCAGTGATAAAAAAGAATAATTTAGAAATATGAAACGTGGCATGAAAAGTATAATAACAGTCCTCATGATACATAGAGAACTTAAACAAGTAAAATGCTGCTGTCAGTGTATCAACAGATTGTTGTTGCAAAATGTGAAAAGGCTTTCAATACCATTATTTCATCACAAACTTGTGTTGTTGTACATAACAAGTACCTGGTGTACGTTGCAACAACTCAGCTGGCTGCCACTGACTATCAGCAACACAAAAACAATGAAACCCTACCACTGTAACAATGCTGGATAATTGATGTATTTTGTCATAGACACTGCTAAAAGTTAAAGTTGAATTGAATACAAATACCGTGTATTATTGACTTTTGATAAATGTGTCATCACATATAAAATATAATACATGTCAGAGCCATGCTAATTGTCACTTTGTCTCCGGTATAGGTAGATGCGGATGTACAGCAAAATGTCAGAAGGTTGGTATGCAGTACCATCGAAGACAGCGAACACATACAGTGATGTCATCGATATCAAAACCGATGTAGTTCACCGAAGAATGCTCGACACTGAACCTGTCTCACGAGCTAGTCAGGCGTCACCATATTCGTATGTCGAGCAACCTGCATTCTACATTGGTTTTTAGTCAGTTAAGCTAACTGTCTGACCTGGAAGCCAGTGTACACCCCATCGGCACTGGGGAATCTGTCATGGATGCAACACACGACACAACTGGGATCAGTCGGTGGACATTCACATGACAAACCATTAATATGCAGCATGCTGAATGGCTGTAGAATCTTGTCCGAGATCCTGGACAAATACAGCTGCCCGGTATGCCATATTAACTTGGAGAACTAGTGATACTAAGCACACTAGTCCAATCTCCTGTAAAGAAAAGCATATATTCAGTAAACAAAAACAGGTATTATTGTAGTGTTGGTAGTAAATAATTATGGAATGTTCATTCTCATAATCAGTAAATGTAAAATAATGTTTCATGTGTGACCTGCAGCATTTCACAAGAAAAACGGCAGCAAGAAATAATAGTGTCAAAATATGCGTCACAAAACACTGTTTTAATAATTATGATCACCAATATAATACTCCCGTGTTTGACGTTCTGTTGCACGAAATTACGGATGCTCCCTGACTAAGTTACTTGCACGATCAACAGGGGCCTATTGCCAAACCAATGTTATTTGTCATTTCGCAGCCTCACGTCATCTATTCTCTACATGTATTGTCGCAATAACATAGTTTATTACCAAGATCCTACGTAACCAAATACAAATTACAATGCACATCAAATATTATGCTCGTTGACACAGCCTCTGACTGAATCTCTGGCTGATAATATGGTCATGGACCTGGTGACTGGCTTTAGACAGTCTTAGTCTTAGACTTAGAGTTAGACTGCCTCGAGTCGAGTGTTGACGTTCGCAAGTTGCAATTCTCGTTGGATTAATACGCGGCTACGCGTTCTTATTACTAAATGCGATAGTGTAGTATACGTACCTTCGTACAACCACTTTGGAATCTTGATACACCAAAGCACGTGTATGTTGTTATTGTTTTCGCATGCGTGGGATGCCGATCTCGCGTAAAGCACGTGACCGAAATGGCGCAGGAGGTCGACAGCGCAATTGGCTTTCGCCAGCTATACCCGGTGTAACGACAAATCTTGTTTTTTGACGATTAAAAAAACAAGTACGCATTTTTTATTAAACCGACTGTGCACCCTAGTTAAACTATTCACACATTACACATCTGGACCTAAAAGAACCGGATTGGCGGTGGGCAAACGAATTGGTTGAGGACCTTTAAATCCACTGGCACAGTCAACAGTGTCGCAGTAGTACTGCGAAACCCCAAATAAGGTTTGAAGCTCGAAATTTAATTAAATGGTTGTGTGCCACTTTTTTGGAAATGTCACTTGCACCCTATGACCGTGTCGTAATGTCAAGAAATTAGTTCCGCCATAATCGCAGTCATAAATACACCCCCAGCATTTGACAGAACGTATCGCTTGTGTGTGTGTGTGTGTGCGGCGCGCGCGCGAGCGTGCGTGCGTGTGTGCGTGTAATAACAAAATTAGTACAAATGTGAATTAACAGCCGTAGCACAATAAGCGTTAGGCAGTTTAGTTGGTGTACAAGTAAAAATGTCTATCGTAGGTAAAACGTGTAGACCTGTCTGCGAGAATGAGATCAATGATGAATAAGAACCGTATCTTTGCCCCCCACCTTATATTACATGCAACACATGTGAACGATTTGGATTATGGCACGTTACAAATGGTGCGCATTACCCGGTGATAGAATTCTATGTCGACTTTTAATCACGCCACGATTAAGTCAGCAGATTTCTTAACAAAGACCCTGAGACGTTCGGTATTGATCGACATCTGTTTACGACATCAAAATGTCAATAAAACGATGGGTATCCATAGCATAAACGCATGATCATCACGCGGATCGCTTTGATGTCGCGCATGTCGTTGTCGCAGACTTCTCGGCTCGAGTTACCGATGTCGTGACAGGACGGAGAGTTCGACGCCGAGGCACGTTTAATGTCGGCCTGTCGTGACGCCATCGGCCAGTCGAGGTCTGCTTCCCGTCAAGCGTTGAGTCGGCCACGAGGCGCTCAGGCGCGATAAACCGTGTGCGTTAGCTGACTCGGTGTCAATACTTCCATCACAGATGTGTTCCTGGCTGTCGTTTCTCAGAGACGTGGAGTCGATAGAGCGATAGCAGATGTGCTTTTTGTCCTAATTCAAATTCAAACGTGTGTGCGACATGCCAAACGCCATTGAAGCTGACTGTAGTACGTATGTGTGTTTGGGTGTGATTTGACTGTAACAACGAAGACGGACACACTGGTGGTGGCAGTGTGTGTGTGTGTGTGTGTGTGTGTGTGTGTGTGTGTGTGTGTGTGTGTGCGTGCGTGCGTGCGTGCGTGCGTGCGTGCGTGCGTGTATTTATTATGCGTTTGTGCATGAATTTCGGGAGTCGAGAGTCCAACATTTTTGTATCTATGTATATCAACATTCTACTCTTCACATTCACTGCCGTTATGTTGTCGTAAATATTATGTTCTTTAACAGACATACCGGAAATCTCTCCCATTAGATGATTATCGTATTACGCTTTATAATAGCGCTACGACACGCACGTAAATACAGATGAACCAAAAAAGATGTAATTGATTAAAGGGAGAATTCGACGGGAAAATTATCATGCAATCGCGTTCACTCACGTGGAATGTCCAAAGACTATTCGACCCATATATTATTACCCATCATAAAGAGAACAAATCTGAACTGTAATTTGTAAAGAGAGGCACATGTTTGATTTCCTCGCGGGAGACTCTGCAAGTTGCATCTGGTGAAAATACACTGGCGAATGGTCGAGATGCGATATAATTTAATCACACGGCCAGACACACTTCACGCCATGCGCAAAGACAACAAACCAAAGACATATTAGCCAGTGCAAAGTATTCAACATTGCAATGAACTGAACTGAACTGAAAAGAACAAGACGCGCGGTAAACCGATTACTCATCAGCCAATAGCGTAATTTGTTCCGAATAAGAAATAAATTCTGCAATAATATATGACATATGTTTCGCATTTGAAGGAACGTTGTATAAGAAGATATCGTGATGCAGTCGTTTCCCGCAAGTAACGCAGGTGGTTTTAAAGATATTTAAACCATTCACTTACGAAATTGATTGCTTTTGTTGTAAGAATTTATTATACAGATTGAGACAGCTGTTTTGACAGTTAAGCATTAAAGAAAAAAAGAACCATTGTGTAAAATAGTACTAAGTCTACGGCTAGTATAAAATGGTCATGTGTCAATATGTTAATTTCTCAGTCGGTGTGGATGAAATGTGGATAGGATAAGATTTGATAGACTAAACAGGATAGGTTAAGATAGAATAGGCATTCTCCTAATTGTTACATTTTCTAATCTTCGAAACTCCGGCAGCATAGTCCAAGGAATAAGAACATTGCGACGACTGGTGCAAATATTGATCCTATTCTGTTTACAAATCATGTTGACGTGACTCAATAAACGACGGGTAGTTACGAAGAAAAACATCTAGACAAAGCCACGCAGAGATGCAGTGGGATACCTTGATTAGATCCGCACGGCGATCAGTCATCGACTTCCGAACATGTTCCGCGTTTCTGATGTCCCAATGCACCATCAGTCACTGGTAGAAACACTGACGCATCGGATGGCGGTGTAAAGCAAAATATTGACTCCGCAAATGATTACGACTTTGTCGTTTTTGCGCATGAGCCGAAATCGTGATCAATATTTCCCGGTGCTGTTTCTCTAACGCGTTACAACAGTGATTCTTTTTCGAGAATTAGGCGTGCGGTTCTGACCAGAATCGCGTGCTTCCGGTCGCCATTAGTGCCGCGGTCTTAACAACTAACTCGCGCATCCGTGCTCAGAAGCGACACGGAAACATCCTTAAAGTGCACGGGTTTTTGTTACACCGGCCGAAAAATGCTCAAACGCGACTTAATTAGTTCATTAATTCCTCGTCTGAGGCAGTTTTCCCCACTCGTTGCCACAAGGGAACGTACTGGTGCTCCGTTGCATTGCCCGCCACGCAGGTCGTGTGCTAGCATTATCAGGGATTCACACAACACCCGTACATCCGCCTAGCCAGCTGTCTCCGAGTTGGACTAAGCGCCGGAGGAAAGACCAATGAAATTGACGTGAATCAAAGTCTAGAATATGGTCGCCAAGAATAGCATAGCTGTGGGAGAGGCATATTACATGCTGTACTTACTTGACAAATATTACCAGAAGTATTGTTTCATAGTCATTTATTTATCACACACACACACACACACACACACACACACACACACACACACACACACACACACACACACACACACACACACACACACACACACACACACACACACAATTACATAAATCATTTCGAAAACAATAATATAATCCCTGTCCGGAAATATGATTTGTAATGTTATCGGGTACATGATGTCACAGCCTAACACTGTGTTTCACTAAACATAGACGTAGGTTTATATGTCACGTCGGACGTGGGGAATTTGGTCTGACGTTATGTCACATCTGACATATACCCTACATAAGCGCGTACACAAATTGATACATACGTGGAACCATATAAAAAGTTAAGGAAAACATGTTATATAAATATATATGTATATATATATATAACATGTTAATATACATATATATATATGTGTGTTTATTAATATATATATATATATATTAATATTTAATAATTATTTATATTATATATATATATATATTAATTTTAATATTTAAAAAATAATACAATATTTGTCATACGTTACTTATCTATTATTTATGTATAACTTATTTACTATTTACTAATATTAACGTATTATTATATATATATTATATTATGTTAAGATTTATAAATAATTAATAAGTAACACATATTATATTATTTTTTAAATACTAAAATTAACAAATTCATAGCTATAATATATATATAGATATATATGCGTGTGTGTGTATGTGTATGCATATATATATATATATATATGTGTGTGTATGTGTATGTATACATATATATATATAAATATAATATATATACATACATACATGCATACACGCATACACGCATACACGCATACCCACACATACACACACATACACACATAGATGCACACATACATACATACATTCATACATACATACATACATAGATACATACATACATACATACATACTTACATACATAAACACATATTTATATTTTATGTCCTAATGCACAGTTCTTCGGCGGTGGACGTAAACCAAGTAAATAAATGCGTCTCACACATTGACAATCGACGAGGTTGATGAGAGCAACAAGATTTCAACTCACGGCTATCACGCCAGCACGTCATGTACTTAGGATGGTCCGATGCTATGGTCAGTCTCGACATATAAAGATGTCAATGTTAGAAAAGCACTGGCTTGGCGATTCATCACCAAACTGATCCACATGTATATCCGCACTAGCGAGAAAGATTAAGATCGTGCCGTTCCAGACAACAGTGGAATGAGTCTAAAGTAGGACACTTACAAAACAGCTAGAGGCTAGATTAGACGGATGCTGCGCGCGACTTCTCAAAACAGCTCTGAATGTAAGCAGAAAGCTTTGTAAAATATGTGAAATCCTTTACCAGTAACACCTATATCAAAAGTATCGCTCTCCGTTGCGAAGTTATTAAGATATGTGGAAGTTGGATTTGGCGGCCATTTAAAAAATGGTCGCCATTTCTGAAAACAACAACATTTTTATATTGGACCAGATTTGCCGCGACTGCCATGTTGGAGCTATAATCTGTAGGTGAAAATATGCTGCTTCCGGATGCATTTCTGGAGAAACAGGTCATTGATGGTAATCTCCTGTCGTACTTGACACTTTCACAAAGCTGGGATTAGTTACTTAGTGGGAGCTTTAGCTAATCATATACTACGTGGGTCATCGCTGGACGGTGGAGGAAGGCTTAATAATGATAGAATGCTGCACCGCCTATATGTTCAATAACCTGTTCTCACAGGTGCAATAAACAAGAATCATTAGGCAAATATCATTAGCACGGAGTCATCGCTATAGCTAGGGACCGCCGATGCAATTTAGAACAACTATGCCTTGAGTGTATTACGAAAGTTAGCTAAAGTTTCAGGTAGTTTCAATGAAATCGGGAGTTAATTCCTGTAGTCCCACGTTTTAACTTTTATAGTTTACTTGTGATGTCCATTACGAATTATTCCTCCATCTATACGATCAAAATCTACCATCAACAATAAAATAATCAATATCGCGTATTAAGCCTTCTGAGTCGTTTAAGCAACGCCCTGTAGGATAATTGATGTTTTAGTTACTGCAAGATTGAACGTCCATCATCACCAACACAAGACAAACAGCCTGCGGTTCATTCCGTATGCGTCCATATTGTGATGCTAACGACTGAATCAAGACAGCTCGTTTCTTTACGAATCCAGATGAGTCGTTACCGTCTTCGTTACGAGTGAAACATGGCAGCGAAGATGGCGATCTGCCCTCAGCGTCCTCCGGGGCGCATTATCAACGCTGCCCGGTATTCACGCGTTGTCCGGAAGGCTTGCGGTTCTTTCAGTTGAATCCATCAAGTCGAGAACCGCCTTTCGACCACACGTCGTGGGTTTTCCCAAGAGGCTCACGTCAGATTTCTCAAGACGCGCGACGAACGGTGCCGTTCCATTGACGTACGCCAAAGACATCTCGCTTTCGTGTCAAATTTGCGAAATAGCATTAGCTCTGGAGCGACCGCAGTTTTGTTGGTGACATCGGACCAACCAAGAGGCAGACATGTCACATTTGTCTTGATTTAAATCCGCATTTGTGATTTGAAATTGTGTATACATTGATATGACGTTTTTCACTGGGAATAACATTGTCAATAATGTTATACACTTGCAGGTATCTGCTTGATTGTATTATTTGTAAACTATTTATTCATATTGTCTGCCACATTGCATATGGTAATGGGTACATGAAAAACGTTATATTCTCTTTTGTATTCATTGTAATATTCATATATGTATATTTAAATATGTACGTTTTCCATCCATTGGGCACAATTTCTTAGCAATGTTTATCCCAAATAAATAATCAAACAATCAAGCATTCCTAGACCGATCGTGTGTGTCCATCTACCAGTGTGTAAAACTGAACCGCATCAAAAAATACCAACTACATTTTGTCGGAATTTTTCCAAGCATCAACAATACTTTCACATTTACTCTTCGACCACTATTATAATATTTATCACTCGTATTTATACTGTGTCCGCCTCGGTAATGATTCCTCAGATCTTTTTTCTCCATTGGCTCCGGTGTACGTCAAGGCTGTGTGGTTGCCCCTGACCTGTCCGATCTCACCATTGACCACATCATGCGACAACTTGAGAGAAATGCCGGTTCTTCCCTCGGCATTAAACTTGGAGACACTGTCATGACAGACTTGGATTCTGCAGATGACATTGCCATCTTCTGCACATCGCGTGCTGACCTCGTCGTCGTTCTCAAGGAGCTTTGCTCTGTAGCCAGTGATTAGGTCTTTCCATCAGCTGGGCCAAAACGAAAGCGATGGCAATATACGCAGACATCGATTTGTTCAACCCCATCACAATCAACGGCGAAATCATCGACTTTGTTGATGAGTTTACTTTCCTGGGTTCCATCATATCTGCCGATGGCTCTGTCGACCATGAGGTCACAGTTAGAATCGGCAAAGCAGCGGATGCAATGAAACGACTATCTAATGCTCCGTGACGCAGACGTTCCATTTCGCGGGGAACTAAGTTAAAGATGTTCAATGCTGTCGTCATTTCGATCCTACTATATGCCTCCGAGACCTAGCAACTGACCGTTCAACAGGCCAAGAAAATTGACGCTTTCGCCACGAAGAAACTCCGCTGCATTGAGAACATAAATAACACGATCATAGAACGCACTGGTCAGCAGCCTGCATCCGGTCTTATTGCCCAGCGACGCCTTCGATGGTTCGGTCACCTGCAACGCATGGCACCAAACTACCCTGCATCACTGGTGTACCTACCCCACCCGCATAACGCCGGCTGAAAACGGCCCCGTGGTGGCCCTGGCCGACGATTGATCGATTGCGTCAAGGATCATCCGAACGGCCTGGGCTTCACGCTTGAGGAGGCCGAGCGGATGGCCGTTGACCGCCCCACCTGGAGGACGGTGATAAAGGATGTGATGTGACATCTACGCTGGATACCCAGCAAGAGCACTAAGTCAAATAAGTCAAGTAATTTTACTTGTGCGACGAATACAAGAAAACACGTACTTTATCACGATCTGTACAGCACATTTGAAGTAAATCCGCATTATAACAAAACGACGGTCGTATTCCTCCAAACATAAAAAATCCGTATTGCATACGAACAGTCCATGGGAAGTAACACGTCTGCATAGGAATAGTTTCATCTAATGAACTGTTTTTGCATATTTCTAGCGCGAAAACAAGAACTGGTATGCGTATTAGCAATTCTACTGTGCCAAACGAGATGATGTTTATGTAATCCCGGTGGGAAATTGTTGGATGGTTTGTATCGATGCGAAGTCACGGTTAGTATTAACCAAGGCTTGGTATTGTTGTGAATCCATTGTTTATATATTCACAGATGCGAATATAATAAGTGTGTGTTTTATAAACGTAAGACAAATGAGGGAACAATGGGTCATATTTTGAAACTGTTCCAAGAACGTGTTCGTCTAAATACTAGAAATGAAAGATTTTTACTTAGTGACAGCGTTGTGGAATAACCTACCATATAAACTGCACATATGACATTAACTCATTTAAGAATCGCCTAAATATACTTTGGAGTATTGATTGCGCTAAACAGACTATAAAGCGGCCTTGTCGTGAAAAAGTAGATAATTCCCAGGGAATTACGTGAATCTGACCAATGAAAATGTTTCGTGAATTCACCAGATAACCGTCAACGAATGATTGTCTTTTCATTGATATAGTAAGGTGATGAAGCTCACTACGACGATTCAAGAGATGTAGCAAGGCGATTGAAAACGTGGAATACGAAATGGTAGACTTGGCAGTGGTAACGTGTTATTGTACTTGCTGTGACCACACGCTTTCTGGAGCGATCTGCGACACATTTGATAAAACATAGGATCCACGGTGTATGTTCTCCAAGAGCTCATGCACGGAAGTGGATGTAACTAAACAGGTAGTAAAAGAACACGACACGGACACCAAGCTTGATGTGATGACACCAATAAGCTGATCTCACCTTAAGTGAGACAGAAGCGGTGTGCGTTATACGTTGTGAATCCACCAGATGATAAAGACAAAGAGACAAAGACACAAAGCGACAACGAGACAAACAAAGAGACAGACAGACGGACATGCAAGCAGACAGATAAACAGACAGACAGACAGACAGACTGACGGACAGACAGACTATGTTTATGTCTATGTCTATGTCTATGTCTATATATTAATTCGTAATAACCCTAAGGCCATTACTCCAATATGGGGACGGTGTGTATGTAACAAATTTAGATGTGTATGCCCAGTCTAGTTTTAAAAGTGTCCACCGTGACTGCAGACACAACTGTTTCGGCAGCCACGGTGGACATACAGACAGACATACATACATACAGGCAAACAGACAGACAGACAGACAGACAGACAGACAGACAGACAGACAGACAGACAGACAGACAGACAGACAGACAGACAGACAGACAGACAGACAGACAGACAGACAGACAGACAGAGGCAGGCAGGCAGGCAGGCAGGCAGGCAGGCAGGCAGGCAGGCAGGCAGGCAGGCAGGCAGGCAGGCAGGCAGGCAGGCAGGCAGGCAGGCAGGCAGGCAGGCAGGCAGGCAGGCAGGCAGGCAGGCAGGCAGGCAGGCAGGCAGGCAGGCAGGCAGGCAGACAGACAATCATGCAGGCAGGCAGACAGACAGACAGACAGGCACAGTTAAGAATACAAGCAGAAGCAGCTACTCTTATCCCACAACTGAAAATTTGGCCACTAAAAGGTTAATATGTCTGACACACCGGAAAATGGGAGATCAGGAGGACAATACATTACCAGTGGATTTCGTAAATACAACCAGTGTAAATACAATAGAACACTGATATTTTACGGGGAGAGTCACCTGTAGGCCTAGGTGGACATTGATTTATGGTTCTAGTGTTGGTCTTCAATCTCAGAAAACATTACACTCAGAAACAGACATATCTGATAAAAAGTCAACTTGATACGTTCATTTTATAACGATAGCAGATCGCTCTACGTTTATTATTGCCAGACATCACGTCACCTACTATGACGTCAGCCTAGGCGCCAGGCGCTACATGGAACAGCAGATATCCATGAGATGTTTGTTAAATGAGTGGTTTAAGTTTCCTTTGATGTTTTAGAAGCTATAACAATGTGAATGTTCGTAATAGGGTAGATCAAGGTTCGTCACTTAAGATTATATGTCGTGTTATATCTATAGCAGGGCGTTTTTTAACGTACAAAGTGGGGGACATTGCCCCCCCAGCCCTTTCGTTTGCCCCCCCCCCTGTCAGACCAACTTCCCCCCAGTGTGCCCCCATTCTCTCAAACCAGCCCCTTGTAGGGCTTACTTTTTATTCGTTTTAGTGTGTTTGGTTTAATTTGCACTGGGGTATAATAAAACAACTCTAGCAGTTGTCATGTATTCGCCAGAGAAGAGCGGTGCCCCTGGACTACTTGAAGCGGTGAAGAATGCTGTGGATCTGACAGGAGGTAAAGACACGAAGCTAGTTGGTGTCACCACTGACGGCAAGGCGGCCAACACCGGCAGGCAAGGTGGATTATGGTGTCTGCTTGCTGACCAAATGCAGAGAGGTTTGGCAACATTCTGGTGTGCTGCACACCGATCTGACTTAGCCATTGAGTCGGCCGTCAGCACCGTACCTGAGTTGGGAATCTGGAAGTCCAATCTACTGGGACTCGTACGATTCTTCCGGACGCCGAGACGGATGAAGATGTTGTCAGCGCAGGCCGGGAATGTCACTTTTGCCCAGCACGAGCTGCAGCTGGTGGATGCTGTGCTGAATAACCTACCAGCCTGCATTATGGTGTAGGAACAGATGCAGGCGCCAGAAAGTACCAGCGACAGAAAGGAGAAGGCTGAAGCCAAAGGGTTCCTGAGAATCTGGAACCACCAACAAACGTTGATCACCGCACTGATGGGCGACATCCTGGGGATATTTGAAACACTCCAGAAGAAGTTGCAAAGGAGTGATTTGTTCTTCTGCGATCTTGTCACTGTGACTGGTGCGGCAATCAAGAAGTTGAACCTAATGAGGGATGGACCATTCCCGGGAAGAAGGGATGAGAAAGTGAGTTGTCCAACCGATAACACGAAAGAGGACCTAACACAACGAAAGTGTAATCACCAGTTCGTTTGTACAAACCGCCGCGACAGACGAGCAATCAGGTTGGAGGTCGTGCAAGCATCGCACGAATACCTGTCTGAACACATGCACCCGGAGCAGGAGGACGTCATCAAAGACATGAAGGAGTTAGTGATGTCACGCATTCTCGCAAGCCAGGGTTGTTTGCCATGCAAAACTAGCCTTGGCAGATCTCCTACGCGAAGTGCGGAAGTTAGCTCAGTCAAACTAGTAATTGACTTCGCCAGTCGCGACTGCGTCACCCGTGAGAACAGCGCAAATACCCACCCCAATTTGAAGACGGATAAACAACTTCTGGGAATCCCAATATAATGACCCGTTAGCACGAGCAGGTGAACGGTATTGTGTATTCGAATAATTGCTTCTACTTCCTAAACATTACATGTAACACGAGCCATGATTGGTTGAAATGAGTTTTGTTATGACCACCTGACCTGCTGCCAACCACTGATATAGTGAGCGATTCCATAGGCTGAGCTTAAATTCAGAGTTTCACAAAGCGAAAAGTCAGGGGTACTGCTGGCTGGCACTGACGTAATCAGCAGCAGCGACCCCTGGCACGCGAGGATGATGTCACGCAATCTGAGATCATTCGTTAAGCATGGTGTGCGCGTCGTCAGGCGCCTTTTCCCAGATGAGGCATCTGATTTTGCGGACTGTGCAGCCGAGCAGTGGGGAAACACGATGAATGTGCCAATCCTGCCTGATGGCTGTGATCTCGGTTTTATGTTGACTGTCAGACTGCGCCAACTTCTGCCAGTCACACCAGTTTCAGTTCAGAAGATGTTGGCATATCTGGCTTGTATGAGTTCACACTCTATGCAGACCGAAAGGATCGTGAGTCACCACAACTTCGTGGTCGATAATCACCGCACCAGTATGTATGTATGAGGACAGGGGAAACGCACGACTCATGGTGGCACACACATAATGTGGGCACCGCCTACTATGACCCTCGACCCACTGTCAAATTCTTGGAGAAGACAAGAAAATGCTGGGCTCCATACTGGGACATCTACGGACAGCGTGAATTCGTTAGGAAATTCACCCTCGAAAAGGGACTCGTCTAGTCAAATCGAGACAACTGTCAAACGTTGTGACTTGCAGGATACGTCTCATGTTTCTATGACTACTGCATGTATTGGTTGTAATAAAACATGTTTCTAGGATATATGTGTAACATTTATTTTCATACCAAGCTGCAGTCGTCACTCGTCACTGTAGGCCCCACAACTAGATGGATACAAAGATAACGACACGTTATATTAAGCTTTCATATATGCCTAAGGATTATGACCATAATCATTAATGTATGCGTAAACTGCCATTTTTACCCCTTCAGAAGTGCCCTTTTAAGACATTCCCTCCCCCAGTGGAAATATTCAATACAAAACGCCCTGCGTTATACATGAGTTGCGTGTCACAATACTGGAATAAAATTAACAATTATATACTTAGGAGACAGAATGATTGAGAATCAAATTATTGCCTGAAGATCCATGAAATGTCCAATCCAGAGTCGTGGGGAAAAGCAGTTAAATGTTGATTACAAGTATGAAAGCCACGCCAAAAGTAGGATACGACCAAGAATACAAACAAAAGCTAATCTTATACAGGAACAAAGAAAATAGCTACACAAACTTTCGAATATATGAATTGACATTGTGGAAACCAAGAGATTAAGGGGACATTAAAGTACCTGTGGATGGTAGAATCTTCTTTGAAAATATCACAACATTTTCAAGGACGACAAATGCCCAATGTATCTGAATCATGAATTCTTTAATCAATATTATCTTATTAATTATGTCATACGAATGCCGAACATGGCCATTGAAGAAACAATGGAAATTAATCCTAAGCTAAAATCAACACAAACGGGCCATAAAAATCAAATTTAATCCCACATTATGTCTTTAGAAGAAGGAAAGTTTGTGATATAATAACATGTATCATGAACATAAAGTGGAGATGGACAGATTACGAAAGCAGAATGTTAGATCAGTTGAAAATACTACACAATAAAACTTATCTTTACTACCTTGCTTATCCACCATAGCTCTCTGGCGTATCCATCCGTCTGTTGACAACTTTAACACGGCTTACCGATTTTGAGATTGACCAACCTTTTTGTCTTAATGCGCCTCTGGGCTTGGTTTCCTAGGACTTAGGCGCAATTGAAGTTACTTTATAATAATAATAATTATTATTATTGTTATTATTATTATTATAACCACGTAATGACAACCCAGAAAAGGGAAACAAGCAAGAGCATACCCATGTGAAAATGGTGCAATGACATAATGAAAATGATGGAAACGCTACATCCTGCAGTGGTGGACAAGGTTAGGTGAAAGATGACTGGTCCTGTAATAACTGCTGCCAGTGTGGTTATACAGTATTTAAAACCGTCATTTTACAGGAGTGAGACACATATAGGCCAAGATTGACATTTATTGTCCCAGTTTTAGACCTTAATCAACGGGGGAATTACGCACATAACCTAAATATCGGACGGATAATTACAGTTCACTTGATATTTTCACAAATGACTAGAGCAAATAATTAAATCCTTAACAATAATATTTACTGGCAAATATCACGCCATCTGGTGTGACGGCATTGTAAACACTGATTGTTCTTTTCTCTGCTATTTTGTGAAGAACTCGTTGTAAGTAAATCATTGTTCTGTGTTATCACACGCATTAGTAATTTCAAATTAACTAACTGGTTCATCACGCTGAGGCAATACTCACCAAAACCGTCATTTAATACTTATGAAGGTAGATGCGGTGCAATTAAAATTGGCAGAATAAAACATGGGCTACGACGTTCATGCTATAGACCTAATCGGATTTAAACTGAAGTGGATGGCTGATGCCATACGCCCGTATCAATGACTGTAGGATCTGCTGCGCTTGGAGACAGGATGTAGTTGTTTTTGGACGTCATCTTGTATGTCGATTTTTGTGGATGTTTTATAATTTGACGACGTTTCCTAACAGCTGCTTCTGCAATTCGATTTTTTGCTCGCCTCGTTTCCGATTCGTTTTTATAAAAATCGAATTTATCTAGCTACGACAAGCTATCGTGTTTGTGCAACCGATTTGTTTAGTTTTGACAAATTCACCCCAACAAATTACTACAAATGTGTCGGTTCGTCTGGCTTAGATAGAAATGCTACTCAACCGATCTACGTGATCATACGGTGAAAGTATGTTTAAATTATATATATATATATATATATATATATATACAACAGAATGCACTGTTGTTTAGCAAACTATTATTATTTTGAACATTCACACCCTACACATTTTAACAATCCACATAAATTGCGATATGTTAAAAGAATCGCAGGAGTTTTAAGTGAATGCAAACTAAAATTACTTGCGAAGAAAACTTTATACCGTAATTAAATATTAAGGGTATGAAGATTTGTGTCTGGTGGTTTCAGATCTCCAGTCAGATTCGAAGGCTATTACACAGGTTTCCGTTTCCATGTGGCAGTGATTCTGAACTGCAGTCACATTCTGTAGCGTTGTGAACCAGTTGTCTCTGTAGCGAATTCTGGCTTGCCTCACCAGAAAAAGCCCTGGTCGTTACAAAAACGAGTCATATTACTAATTTATAAAATTAAGTCATCTCAGTTTCCTCTACGGTGAAATGACGGATATTGCCCTACGTATGATGTTGACTTGTTCCCAGTCAGTCGAGTGTTGTAACCACAAAGCCCACAGGGTGGGGTCGGTATGATTCACGTTCGGTTGTATGGAATACCCCTTCCGGTTCCGGTTACAGTTCCAGTAAACTAATCGTGTGTTCCATGTTTCGCATCTTCGAATGCGTAAACACAACGTTTTATAGCTCCGTCTACACTGACGCCATAATTATTGTCTATTGATTTGAGACAAGCCGAGGCAGCAGAAGAAATATCACCAATTTTACAATAGGCGCAGCTGGTGCCAATCTTAGAGCTTGGCCAAAGGCACAGACAAGCGACCAACAAGTGATGACATTATATCGTTCGACAAAACTGAATCAGGTATTTCAAGTTTGCGCTAACGTTCCAACATATGATACGTAATTATGTTTCGGTGTGTCAACATATTCTGTTTCACTCCGGTATGAATGAGTACATGGATATAGACAATGGTGGATATGAGTGTACGAGTAGTCTTAGCACAGTAATTTCAGCGTGGCTGAACGCTTCCCGGAGATCTGGAGTTCGATTGAACAGGCGTGCCATGGAGTGAAATATAAAATAACTATTCTTACATATTCGTACTAATTACACTATCTTTCAAGCATTGTGTTTGCACAAAAACGCCGCATATTGGAGGCATTGATATGTAACAATTTAAACATAGGGAACCTAATTACTGCCCGACAACAAATCGCGTCTCGCCACGGATACGCTGATAATTATGCTGTATAATCGATACGCCATTAGCGGCGGCTAGTGAGACTAGATCTATAATCAAGTAAGAAAACTGATAATCGTCGAACGGTTCGCGGTCGTGCGTGCGTGCGCGAGCATCGCACCAGTTCCCGCGCCGCTGGCGTTCGTGTTTCCGATCCACTTTGATCGCCCTCGCGTTGTGCTCCGAGGCTGTTGGTGGCATTCGCTCTGTTGCGCCCTCTGTCGTATTCCGCACGAATGGCCGGCGGCGTTCACCAACCAATTGGCGGCAACCTCCGTTATAATTTGCTTGATATGCGGGCCTGGTCGCGAGGTGTCTCCGATCCGGCAGTCCAGCCTCTCTCCCCTTGTCGAGGTCATGGAGACCTCTTGCTAATGCAGAGGCGATGCACAAGCAATCAAAACTCTCTTCGATTTATTTATGTTTACAGAGTAGTGATTGCTTTTAGCAGATCAGTTGGAGCATGGTAATCCGGTATATATTAAGTGAAACCAGATTGTTCCTGATAGAAATCAGTCTCGGTCTGGGATTTCGCAAAGGGCTAAATCTACCCCAACGCGAAATATTAACAAATACAGCTAAGCCGACCGATCACCTTTGACGCGTTGTAGCAATCACCTTTCGCAGATGTTGCAGTTGAGGCATTGCTGAGTACCCCGACAAAGCTGTTGAAATGTCACGGACATGAACTAAAACACATTAAGATGCAGAAGCTCCCGGTATCAAGCCAAAGCCTGCATAGCACCGAAAGTGGGAAGGTCAACATCACTCAAACATCTTATCAGCACTTCGCTCTCACGAAAGTATTAACCAGTGACATCCCTGGACGTGGCAGTTAGGCCAAGCAGTAATAACCTTTATATGTAGGAATATAAAGTTCATAGGTGACCCGAAAGAATAGTTACGTGTCTAATATCTAAACGTCGGCAAATCCACATATAAATGGTAAATGCCAATATCGAATAAAAACAAACCAACAAAGCATGTTCCGTGCGAAAGATAATGTCCATGCAAATGTATATAAAATTTGCTTCATTGAAAAGGTAAACAAAAATACTTGTTCAACAATGCACATCCTACCCTGAGAATAAATTAACCTTGGGAATAAAAAATGTGAGTGTTTTTTTAAAGGACATAACTACGACAACTATTGTAAGTAAACTAGTCAGCGCAAATTTCAAACGAAAAATTGTACTTGCGCATTTGTATGTAATCGATATATATATCAGAACCCAACAAAGAGAGTTTGTATGTAATCGATATATATATCAGAACCCAACAAAGAGAGTTTGTATGTAATCGATATATATATCAGAACCCAACAAAGAGAGTTTGTATGTAATCGATATATATATCAGAACCCAACAAAGAGAGTTGGATGCGAAATTGATACACTTTTTGGAGACATGAACAACATAACACAAACATAACGTTAACTCCTGGACTCACGAACATAGAAGGTACAGAGAAACGCCAACCAATATGAAGATCCAAGGACGCTGAATCAGGAGGAACCATCTGAACTGCATGGGATGGAATTATTGGTGGAGAGCAGAAAACACAGCTAGAGATCGTACGAAACTGCGGACGTTGCCAAGTGTCTTTATCTATCAACTATGGTACAGATAAGATGAGTAGCAGCTCGTTAGAAAGTAATATAAACATACCTCGATCTGCATTCGGAACAAAAAATCGCTAACGTCATATCATCATTACAAAAAACTTACCGGGCGCGCCGAAGACAAACACTGCTATCACCAACAGGAGTCTCGGCAATGGGTCTTCCGTGTTCAGCAGTGTTCCACGCATCGTGATCCCGCGTCACCTCCAAAACTACGCCGTCTTGGTAACCGTATGTCCTTGGCCGCAGCCTGCACCAACACTCGGCCGTAGTAACGCTGTCGTTAACAGAGATGTGCAGAGAGCATCTGCCAATGTCAATGAGCGTAGTGCTTCTCGCGGCGTCGCGAAGAGCCGAAGTCCTCCGCCAGTTTTAAGTGCCAGGTGGCGTGGCAGCGGCGAAGGGGGTCACACCGGCAGCGAGGGGGTCACTGCAGCGGCGGTGGGCCATGGTGGCGACCGGTGCGATACTGTAAATTGACCCCCGTCGTATATGGATTGGGGGTCCATTTACCACGCCGTGAAAAAATACCCCCTGTGAAAAAATGACTTTCCAATGTGTTTAATGAGTTACAAGTGGTCCATCGGTGCACGTGCTATAGCAAAAACACTATGCAAAAATATGTCAAAACTTTACTGGTATAAATCAACAATGTTTATTTCCGCATCTTTTTACGCTTATTAACATAGTTTGGTACAATTCTGTTGTTCAGAATAATACAGTTTAATGTCTAAACATCAGTAAACCAGTCTATAATTTCAAAGTCACGAAAAACATAAAACAGTTCCATTTTTTCGCAGAGGTCCGGTCCATTTACCCGGTGGGTCCATTTACAATCTCACACCGGCGGCGGGGATCAGTGTACCACAGCGAATGTCAACGACGACCATGACTCTAGGCATGGTCCAATGCCCAGTGAACTAGGGGTGTGAATCCGATAGACGTTTTTTTCTACACCCAGCAATTTAACCTTTGGTGATAGGGCCTAGGTATTTTTGTGTCTATAAGTTAGGATAAAAAAACTGACACGCACTAGCTTGGCGTATGTATTCCGTAACATAGCATGTCCATGTTGCCACGAAGAAGCAGAAGAAAGGTACTCCAAATTAGTAATTACGAGAACGTTATCGTCTAACATTTGGCGATGTTACCGCAATCAACGCGCGAATTTTATCACGTAACATTATCTTACTAGAAACAAGCAAATGTGTGTATATATGAAAGCGTTTTCCTCTTAGACGGCTTGCACATTGGGCGCTAAACTTTCAGAGATTAATTTATGACCCCACGAATGTAACGTAAGACCTTTTTTTTTTATAAATAATACCATATGTATATATAATTATATATCCCCGTTTATAGGATAAATCCATTGTTCGGAACGTAAAACATAATGCGCGCGTAAAGCATAACACGTCACTTAACAATCGCAAGAACCATACTTCGGGAAATCGGCCCTTGTGTTTGGCAAATGAAGTAGACGCTGAGACAATAGGCTTGCGTCTAGTGTCATGCCAATACCATAGCAATACGAATAGTATTTGACAATTCTACTCTGTCACGACTAGGGCCTATCGATGGACATGAACTGTACTTGTTCTCCAACCTTTGTAATGTTGAACATACAAGAGTTTGCTGCAAGTGCGTGACGCGGCTGTCTACGTTTTATGTGCGTTTAAACCATCGCATACTTAAGCCAGTGCGTTACTGTGTGTTTTCTAACATTTGGTAAATATTGCTAACACTACTTTCACGTATGAACTACCAAGTTATCCCGTCAGGGGACGGGTATTTTGCTAGTAGTAGTAATAATAATAATAATAGTAATGACTCCGCCAATATTATCTGAAAATCCGAGCTCAATGGCGCAACAAGTCCAAAGGATTGTACATTCTCGTGATCGGGTAGGCAATGCGAAGTTGTCAACAGATAAATGTACGTGCTAAGAAGTTACGGATGTTTCGGGTTTCATCACAAAAACGTCATAATTGTATGTGTAGATGGTACGTGCATGTTTTTGTCAAGGCACTTTAGACATGTACATATAAGAATCACTATCGACATGAAATACCTGTTTATTTTGTGTTTATTGCATTTTTAAATGTTCCAATTAGTCCATATGTCACTTCATGAACCTAGAAATGTTAAATCTTATGAACTTTTTTTGTTGATTTGTACTCATATGGGGTATGGATTACCTAGAACAAATTCAGCTTGGTTGCCCAAACAGCAATTTGCATTATTCCAAGATGGCGACTTGTCGATATCTTGAAAAAATTAACTTTAGAACCATTTGTCCTAGAATTAAGTATACTACCTTTTTTAAGGAGTGTTTGGGTGCGTAGAATCCATTGCTGATGTTATTTTTTTCAGTCGAAGGTCAAGATCAGGTGCTGAAGGTCAGGTGAAGGTCAAATTTGACCTATCGGTGGACAATGAATGGAAAGTTCTACTAAATTATATTTTAGTTTATTCATGCACATAACTGGATAATCTTACAATATTTGACACATTTGTTCGTGAGAAAAAACAGTAATCAGTCATATTTGAAACACGTAGTCACATCTGTTACACGTAGTGTATCATTATGAACATTGGCATTCACATTTCTTTGTGAGGGAAATTCTTGCCTTAAGTAATCATTGTAGGGATGTTACAAAGATTGATATCCGTAACTATAGACAAAAGAGAGTTTTACACAAGGCTATGCTATAATCGCAAGGTTTACGCCATCTTAGTAACTGCAGATATCGCCTAATAATCTTCACCTTTTATCTACTCCCATTCATCATCCAAGTAATCAGGATCAGCAAGACCATCCTCAACGTCCTCCTGCTGAAATGAATATGGCTGATTCGATTGTGCTTGGAAAAAAGATGGAGAGCAAGTACAGTAGTCCCATCAAGGCGATGGATGTTCTAAAGAAGCAGGACAAGGGCAACAAGGGCAGACCAGTCATCGATCTTGAGAATATTTTTCTCTGGGTCTTGATGATTGGTCGGCTACGGCAGATGGAGCTTGGGCCTCTGTTCAACTACGAGCTGTGTGCAATGCCTCCATTGCTCATCGACGTGCATGGTTGTTTCCGCAAAGCCAACAAATCGGGGCTGGTCAAGCGCCTAAGTGTGCTTGAGATCTCGCCAACTGCTGCGGAAAATGTCATCGGGGATGTTCAGCAGCTGTTCTACCGTATCGTGATCGCATCCATCCAAGGTCGGCTGAGACACTATCTAGGTGGTACCGAGAAAATAATTGTCTTCAATAAGTACCAAGATGTATCTGCCAAGGATCACGAAAGAATACGACGGGCTGATGACGTTACCCTCATCTATGAGCTCTCCATCACCAGTCCTCTGCCCAAAAGAGATGCAATCCTGAAGAGCAAGAACAACAAGCGGAGCCTGGCGAGCGTGTTGTCTACCTTCAGTGCAGGAGAGGACGTGACGATGGAGACTCGTGACGATGGTGCGTTTGGTCATGATGAGGCGGCCATCACCATGATCTCCTATGTCATTGAAGCTGTCAACTCTGGAAAAAGCGTGATCCGTGTACTTAGCGACGACACAGACGTGTTTGTCTTACTGGTCTATTGGGTGTATCGGGAGGAGCTTGAGTGCAAGGTGCAGATGGAGCGGTGGGATGGAACAGTTCTGGATATCAACGCCATCTGCGCTGATCTAGGGCCATAGTGTTTGCAGCTGCTTGGCATGCACGCCCTCAGCGGGTGCGACACGACCTCATATCCGTATGCCAAAGGCAAGATCAACGCACTAAACACTTTGCTCACTGGGGACTTCCCATGTTTGGATGAAGGTGGCCGGCAAACAGGCGGATCTGATGGATACGGCGAAAACCTTCTTCGTCGTTCTGTATGGTCAGCCACCGGGGATATCCATGGGGTCTGCCCGCTTCACACTCTTCACCAAGAAGAAGAAAAGTCCCAACGTCAAGGCCCTGCCTCTAGCATCCACCAACCTGTTCCTGCACGTGCTGCGGGCCCATCTGCAGGTCATGCTGTGGAAAGCGGCAGACCAGCAACCCCCACCCGATGGGTGGGAGGTCCTGGATGGCGTCCCCTCTTCTGTTATAGCTCAGGATGACCTAGGTCCACTACACCTGGGTGACGTGATTCACTGTGAGAGTAGAACACAGGGCAAGAAGTGCAGCACGCAGGTTTATAGCTGTGACAAGGAACACCTTTGGTGCACGTCACACTGCAACTGCTCTGGAGATGAGGGCTGCTGTAATCCATACACAAAGAAAGAAGAGGCTCAGGCTGGAGACGAGGAGGGTCTCGAAATGGAGGATGCGGAGGAGGATGAGGAGGATGAAGGCCATGAGTATGTTGAGGATGGTCTTGCTGATCCTGATTACCTGGATGATGAGTGGGAGTAGATATCAAGTGAAGATTATTAGGCGATATATGTAGTTACTAAGATAGCGTAAACCTTACGCTTATAGCATAGCATTGTATAAAACTATCTTTTATCTATAGTTACGGATATCAATCTTTGTAACATCCCTACAATGACTTTCGTACATGATTACTTAATGCAAGAATTTCCCTCACAAAGAAATATGAATGCCAATGTTCATAATGATATTTGCACTATACACTAAGTGTAACAGATGTGACTACGTGTTTCAAATATGACTGATTACTGTTTTTTCTCACGAACAAATGTGTCAAATATTGTAAGATTATTCATTTATGTGCATGAATAAACTAAAATATAATTTAATAGAAGTTTTCATTCATTGTCCACCGAGAGGTCAAATTTGACCTTCACCTGACCTTCAGCATCTGATCTTGACCTTAAACTGAAAAAAAATAACATCAGCAATGGATTATACGCACCCAAACACGAGAGGTAAAAGAGGTATTATACATAATTCTAGAACAAGTGGTTCTAAAGTTAATTTTTCAAGATATCGACAAGTCGCCATCTTGGATTTATGCAAATTACCAGAGTTGCCCAAAGTTTCTGTTTGGGCAACCAAGCTGAATTTGTTCTAGGGTCCCATATGAGTCAAATAAACAAAAAAGCTCATACGATAGAACATTTCTCGGTTGGCTATCGAATACATATGACTGTCAAATGGACTATATTAGCCTAAAAAAAGTACGACTTCGTCCGTCGGGATTCTCGTCTTTTCTACGAAAGGCGAGCCTCTGGTTGGCCTCTTATCTCGCTGTCACTGCTGGTGATATGCCCTAATTGAGATTCGTACGACATTGTTACATGATTACGGTTCCAAGAAAGTGTGTGTCACGTACTGGCTAATATGCTCACCGGTTGGGCCTTAGGAAGCGGTCGTAGTTGATTAATTTAAGGGGTGGTATTCAACATACGTTTTCAAGATATTCAACAAACGGTATTCTCCCCATCAAATGTCGCCGAAATCAACATGATTCTGTCTACGTATGCAGAGGACCGAACCGTCATTGACACATCAATATGCTGCGAACCAAGAAAAGTTCAATTTTTTTATAGCAATAGTGATATTGTTCTTAAATATGCAAATTTAATTAAAACAATTACGGGACATAACATCCCCTAAAGGGGCTACCGTCTCGAAACCAGTGGCACTTCCCCTGAACCCGGAAGTAATTAATGATCCGTCCCCACCCCGAATGATTGGCGTGGCACGTGACATTGTCACGTGACCGTAATGGCCGTCGGACCAGCCTCTCTATCGATTGACACGTCACGCGCCGGATACCACGCGAAGTGGATAAGCGCCGACATGTTGTCACGTTTCCGCTGCGAACAAATACTGCGCTGTTGCGAAGCGGGGGGGGGGGGGGTCGATCGTAGCCGTTGTATAGACATCTAATTAATCTGCAGCGGTTTGCATGTTTCCTGAATCAGAATGGCAGCGCAGTTAGGGGAACACGTAACAATGAGTTCTAGGGAAAACCTGTTCCATTCTAAACGTTGTTTTAATCGAAGCGAGAGGCTGATCATTTGAGTCAACAATCACTCGGGTCAACTGCCACTGGGGAGAAGGCCATTAGAGTCGCGAGTTAAAGCAGTACCGATTTGTAAAACCTGCCCAACACTCTGGTGTACACATTTTACCGGAACGTTCCCACAAACTGTGTCTTCGGATTTTTAACACAATGCATACAATTTATGTGGCAGCTGGTCGTTTAGTCAAACATAGTACTATTATAAACCTTCCAGTTGAAATATGTTACAGCGAACAAATACGAAGTATAGAACGACGAGTGCTGCCTCTAATAGCAATATAAATCTAGAATTGTGATCTGGTCCCATATAGCACAATGTCGGAAAAACGTATTTTGTGGCCTATCCCAAAATACACATAGTCAGTTTTGTTATGCTGCTGTAACATTTCATTATCGGTAATACCTTCGTGTCACGTTAACGGGTCATTAGACCGCGTGCTATTACAGTGTAGATGTCCTTATGTCGCTGTCGCTTTGCAAATAGTCATACGGCCGTTTCGACGGTTATTATGATTAGTGGTCGTAACCGTCTTTTATTTTGGCAGCAGCGCCATCGTAACGCGCCCTGCCGAGTAGACTTCACGCGTGTTCATTACTAGTGACAACTGGTCGTCCTTTGTCACATCGCAAATTGGCAACTGCCATGCGAGTAATAAAACACGCGCATTTTGAGACGGAAGACATCACTTGTTATTTAAATTTGCGTCTTGGCTAACAAAGACCAGAAGTAAATAACAAATACTGGCGATTGCTTTGACCTTTACGTCAATGCCAGACGCAAGTAACAGATTGGATCCTACGTAAAACTTCCTTTTGTGTCAGGCTCGTTGATTGCCCGTAGTCGTGCTGATCTCATAGAATCTGACATAAATCTGTGTGTGTGTGTGTGTGTGTGTGTGTGTGTGTGTGTGTGTGTGTGTGTGTGTGTGTGTGTGTGTGTGTGTGTGTGTGTGTGTGTGTGTGTGTGTGTGTGGTGTTTGTGGTGTGTTTGTGTGTGGTGTGTGTGGTGTGTGTGGTGTGTGTTTGTGCGTGCGTGCGTGCGTGCGTGCGTGCGTGCGTGCGTGCGTGCGTGCGTGCGTGCGTGCATGTGTGTGAGTGCAACCCCGTGAACTCCGCTTTTTGTGAACCCCCTTTCTCCAAAATGTGAACACCCCTCAAAATTGCATATTTAAAATGTGAACCACTAATTGTATGCCATGTTTCTCAACAGCGTTAATCCTCCTTCCAAAAGCTGCTGGATAGTGTTCAAGCATTACAAGGAATGCCAAGGAAGCCTGATTTGTGCAGATGATAAAGGGAGAACCGTTATCTATAAAGTGATCATCACTGAATGCATGGGAGCATGGCTGAGGGTCTGTCTCCAATGCCATGTGTGAAAAGGGCAGTCATTAGAGGAATGTGTGTCAAAGGACCATTGTATCGAAGTAGCCATGCAATAGGACTTCACACTATCCCAGGGTCTCCTGTTATGTAAACGCATGGGGTAACAAATACACAAGAAGCCAGTTTTACACCAAACGTACAATTATGAGTCCTAATTGTAGTCACTCAGAAGTTGACAGATACAGACAAAATACTGGTGAATAAACGGGGTGACAATGATTTCACAATTATGAGCACATAAATTAAGCCATATAAAATAATGCATTATTTCTCATCAGAACTCTGTTAAAAAGTGAACGAAAGGTTTTTATTTGTATTTAACCAATACAAAATAATGTTTAGCTTCACCTAGACAACTGACGGTAATCGAGCACCAGTGTCGAGGCGAGCAGCTCCCCAGACATTGACGGAAATCGAGCACCAGTGTCGAGGCCAGCCTCACCTCAGACATTGACGGAAATCGAGCACCAGTATCGAGGCGAGCCTCACCTCAGACATTCATGGAGAAGAAGAGGAAGAAGAGGAGAGAGAGAACATGACGAATTGAGCCTGACTCCGCCACCCGTAGTTTTCTAGTAATTGGTATAGTTTGAAAGAGAAGAACAGGCGCTTTCCAATGATGTCAATGATATAATTCGTCCTTATACAGGTGAAATATTGAATGGTAGAGCTCATGTCCGTCCTCAGACAGAATGCTTGTTTCAAATGGCAATGTATGTAACAAATAATCCCCTTTTAGAGTACCCTTGTGAACATCATAAAACGAACCACTACTTTGGGAAAATATTTATGTTCAACGGTTGAGCTGTCGGAGTATTTGTGATGAACATCAGGGGCTGCAGTTGGATGTTTTAATAAATCTCAAGAGGGTGCAGTTGGGGTCTTAAAAGCGATTCAGGTGTTGGTTTCAATGTGATGCGGTTGGTGTTTTCTTCCAAATAATTAGACAACATTCCCTAAAACGCCGAACTCCTTTTTAAACCCTGAGGGCGGGTTTTTGTTTAGTATTTAATCGCATTATATTTGTCATTGATAATCACATGCGTGCCATTGTGCTGGTCTATATAAACACGCGCCACAAAGAATCAAGATTTTATATGACAGGTAAACTGATTAAATAAGAGAAATTACACTACGCTTCCCAAACAATTTCCGAAACGCATCTACTTCCGGTTCCTGACGCGCAGTCGTTTATCACAGATGCAATAGAAACGGATGTTATAACAACACACACATTGATTAAACAATACTCCCGGACGGTGAGGCGTGCATGATGCATCGCAAGAAATCGACACCGCTCGTAATTCACGCCCTGCTTTGACTGAAGAGCAGCGTTCCAGTGACGCAGAGATTACGTTTGACTATGATACGTCACGGAACGTCGCGCTGCAAATAAGGCCGAACCGCACGTTTGGCGGCGGCGCAAAGCGCCGATCTCTCTTTGAGATCTAAGTGTGCTAATGAAGCGAAGTTTCACCAACACGCTGTCACTATGCGCTCGGTAAAATCGACTGTAAGTTTCCTTCATTTGTGTTTCTTCAGCAGTCTCCCTATTGTTTTTCCCGACAATGGCGTAGTCTCAGAATCCACCAAACCGCCGTCGGTTTTGAAAGTGGGGGAGAAAATGACCAAGGGTGACGACACTGATATCCATATTATTTCAATCAAAGACAAATTTGTGAAATCAGCGTGGAAACTGCGGTCGTACGGTGGCGCTACTAGCATGGGAATAACGCGCAAGTGGACGCAAGTCGTTCGGAGACGTGGTGACATCTTGCGACCGCAGGTGGAACGCCAGGACAATTTTCGTGGCCGTCGCAGGTAATTATGTTTGTAGCATGCAGTTTCTAATAATACTATGGAAGATTATGTGTGTGTGTGTGTGTGTGTGTGTGTGTGTGTGTGTGTGTGTGTGTGTGTGTGTGTGTGTGTGTGTGTGTGTGTGTGTGTGTGTGTGTGTGTGTGTGTGTGTGTGTGTGTGTGTGTGTGTGTGTGTGTGTGTGTGTAACCGGCAGGGTTACTGACGAATTAGTTAATTATTTACTTCCATTATTCCAAAACTCCAAGTACTCTTTTTTGTTCTCATTACTTTTAATGTGTCAAGTCTGTAGACCCCATTTCACCAGCGTAACATATATGGCCTGGAAAATCTTATAAATCAGCTGGACAGACGTAGCACTCCAATGTTTTCCCACAAGGTTTCGTGTTTTGACAGAAAGAAAAACACAAATCAAGATGTAAGACAGTGCTTGGTGTGATTGCACTGAGCAGTGATCAGGCGCTGTGTTAGACTGCAGTTCCCAGTTGGTTGTTTTTTTTAATATATTTAAAACACAATAAATGATAGTCATCATTTAACCGTGTTGTCTGTCTTCATGGTAAATCCCCCGCTACACACACACACTCACACACACGCACGCACGCACGCACGCACGCACACACACACATATGGAATATTCACACATAATTACTTATCTATAATTTGTAATTGTGCCCTTTTTAACCACATAAAATATTTGCTGACTATTGTTTTTCTAGCAACCTATACATACAATAATTTGTGACATTTCAAATATGTATACTGCATAATCATGATTTAAAACCTCCCAGCTGTGTGTGCGTCCGTGCGTCCGTGCATCCGCGCGTGTGTGCGCGCGCGTGTGCGTATGTGTGCGTAAGTGTGTGTGTGTGTGTGTGTGTGTGTGTGTGTGTGTGTGTGTGTGTGTGTGTGTGTGTGTGTGTGTGTGTGTGTGTGTGTGTGTGTGTGTGTGTGTGTGTGTGTGAGAGAGAGAGAGAGAGAGAGAGAGAGAGAGAGAGAGAGAGAGACCGTGAGAGTGAGCGTGTGCGTACGTACTACGTACATACTTGTTTTGGTCTACATGCGCATAAGCGGAAGTACTTGACAACGATATGTTTTAACCCTAACTTCCACCCACTCGCTATTCTCACGAGCATTAACTTCCCGCCCTCAGAGTGGGCACAGATCGGCGGAGACAGATTGGGACAGGCGGAGCAGGAACTCCCGTCATCACTCGCTGGCTGGACTGGGATGAATGGTCTCCATGCAGGTATGCAAGATGCTCGTATGTTACGTGCTTGAGCAAAAGTAATATGAAGGTCCAATTCAAGGGATAACAAAAGTAACTAAAATAAAGGAAAGCAGACGGAAAGGAAGTAGGAACCCAACTGACCAGTAAGAGCCATGCACGTATTTTAAAGCTATATATATATATATGTATATATATATATATATGTATATATATATATATATAAATAAATCTAAATACGTGCCTGCCTCTGACTGGTCGGTTGGGTTCCTTCTTCCTTTCCGTCTGCTTTTCGTTATTTTAGTGACTTTTTTTATCCCTTGAATTGGACGTGTATATATATATATATATATATACACGTCCAATTCGTCGTACCTCCCGAGCCAGAAAGTGTATAAGATATTACCTGCCAGCGCTACTCAGAAACATGCCATCTAATGATGCCATCATTTCTCTTTGTATCTGAAGAAATATCTTTTGGATCATTACCAAGAGATTTGCATAATTGTGAATTGCTATATAATGTATGTTCATCATTATTGTGCTGGATTATGGCGACCTTGTGTATATTCTATCGAATCGCTTCATAGTTTTACAAGCACACACTGCAACACGAATTTTACAATAGTTAGTCTATTTTTGAGACTCTCACTAAGGCTCAAAGGCCACTAGCGTGAGAACCACCCACGGAAAAAGAATATTTACTGCAATTAGTCAATTAAACATAGTAAATGATTATTCAGTAGACTACGTTTACGTCATTCATATCCGTATTCTCCCACTGTGGTGCACACCGTAAAGTAATGAAGCGATTCGGTAGAATATGCATTATGCAATGTCTTATCTTAGGGGAGAGAGATTGGTAAAGAATGTGTGCATGAAAGGTTACCGTTTAATGTATGTACTGTCTATGAAGTTAGTCACCATAACATAACTAACTATTATATACTATGCAAAAACTCAATGTAAAAATACCATACAGAAATACAAGAATCTGTACAAACGTAACATCCAATACCGTGTTTGTTTACACTACGCCACCTTCTTTATGGCGAGTGTCCACTGTCTTCCACCTCTCGCAAACGAAACAACAGTGATTTGGCGCATCCAATACGTCACTATTTGTCTACGTCACAATCATAATTATAATGCGGGCCATCTCCGTCAAGCTTTGCCTTATTAAAACTGTTTACGTAATATGTGCATTACATTACAAGGGCGGCGTGACATCTGCCAACTCAGTCTTTCCCGCACGCAGTTCACGCTTAAACAACCTTTCAATATGTTTTGTCTAAAATAAAACATTTGGTGCCAGATTTCCAACAAAATGCGGCGGCGCGCCTGACAGTGACAGCTGAACACGTGTGACACCCATTTTGTAATCTTGACGGACCTTGTTGCTAGGCAATATGTCACGTTAGGAATAGGTTAATTGCTGCGAGGTCCGGTTGTCTGAAAATCTTAATGCCGGGATACAATGGCACATTTCGCCCGACCCGACCCGACCCGATCCGATCCGACCAGGCCAGACCAGACTCCCTCTACTGCAGTGTATCCACTACACCGACTGAGCTATACTCGAAGCACGGCGTAAGTCTTAATCACATAAACCTGAAAACTGTCCACTAAGAAAATGGTACCGGTCGGTCTGGCGTGGTTTCGTATGGTCTGGTCGGACGAAAAGTGCCAGTGTATGGTAACGCCACCGCCCGTCCGTGCAGCAGCGAGTGCGGTCTCGGAGTCCGCTACCGCACGCGAGACTGCTTCCCGGAGCTGGGCCAGTGCCACGGACTGCCGCTGACAGAGGAACTGTGCGAGAACGATTGCTCCTCGAGCGCCACTCGGACAGGCGGCATCATCGGCACGACTGGCGGGACTGTCATGATTACCGTCAGCATACTGACCCTGTTGATCGGAGTACGAATACTCGTCATCATTCGAAGGAGCCGGACCTCGGTAGTGGACGATCAGGCGGAGTGGCGCGCAGCCGCGATACGAGCCGAGGAGAGAGGCTCACTCACATCGTCTGGCACGTCCAGCAGCAGTGGCGGTAATCGTTGATCGCCAGGTGGCGGTAGTGGCGCCCCTACCGGAGGTTCCGCGAATTAAACTGAACGTATAATTTTAATGGTCCTGTTGTTAGCTATCTAGATCTCTGGAGAAAGGAGCCCGTGACGGTGTAGCATACGCTGTATAAGGTAACGCAGTTCTAAGCTCCGTTGGCATGACATAGTTTGCCAATAGAGATCGGTTGTCGATTACTTATCTTACTTCTCAGCAATGGATCGTCTTTGTTGTCAGTACCCAGATGTGTGTTATTATCTTAGGCTCAGGTCTAGGATAGGCCTAATTAAGGCGTAGGCCTTCCATTTCTGACACGCGATGTTTGCAAAGCTGTTTCCTGTGTGGCACGACTTCGTCATCACCAAATAAAGATTCACGTTTGCGAGTCACTCGATTTTGTCTATGAGAGATGCTGATGCGCTCATTATTTGAACAAATTACTACACTAATGTTCGCATGACTTTTTTATTTAGCTTCACAACTAAGCAAGCCTTATTAAATACATTTGTAAGCGCTTCGTGATGCTAAGCTTTGTGTATGTGTATGTGTTATTTTGTTCATATGATGACATTTAATTACATATAGTATATTGTCAACATATAATGCACTCACCATGTGAGCTAAATAAAGTGTGGCCATGTTAGCTAAACAACGCACGCACGCACGCACGCACGCACGCACGCACGCACACACACGTGCACGCACAGACACACACATACACGCACACACGCACACACGTACACACGCACACACACATACACACAACCACACCCACACACACGCGCACACACGCGCACGCATACGCACACACACGCGCACGCACACGCACGCACACGCACGCACGCACACACACGCACACACTTTTCACAATAACACAGGTTTTGAGTCCATCCATGTATAGAAGTAAGATCAGCTGACACTTGACACTTAGTTGTGTGCGATAGCGATCGATGTGTCACACAAGGATCATAGAAGACTTGTAATTCCCTGTACCTATTCCCACGTACCGATGGCACACTCTTTTGAAACGAGTAGTTTTTATTGGTCGTTACTGGTTCTGTGTGCATTTTTCATGCATTCACGCACGCACGCATGCTCACTTACTCACTCACTCACTTACTCACAGTCGCAAAACTGTTTCCCGTTGGGCCTTCACTGGCGGCTATGTAAACAACGGTGCGACAGCAGTTCAATGAAGGAATATGTAAGTTTTGGGCAAAATTATGATTACAAAACAGTCACATTTATTTTGTGTAATTGTATTTAAATTGTTTTTAATCTGATGTGTGTTATCTAACTATAATTGAGCTAGTGTATATATGTATGTGTGTGTGTGTGGGGGGGGGTGTTAATGTTTTCCTCCTAGATGGTTTGCATCATGGGTGCCGACTTTTTATTCACACCTTTGTTAAGGGTTCCTACCAGTTTAAGTGTTTGCACCATATGTTAGACGAACATAAATTGATTGTTCACAACGTTATGCATATGTTGTGTGGTTGTTCCGATGAGAGTCGATCAATCAAAGTTACATTATACCAAACTTCAGTTACGACTACTCCGGGAAACCGTCTTCATTGTCAATGTGTACATAGCGCCATCTGGAGGATGGACATTTTTGCTGGTAGAATTATATGTAATCCGCTTTCAAACATATTCTGCTGAAATCGATTTCGGTCCTTATTTTAATAAAGGCACCTGATTTTATAGATTTACCAGTAAAGGAAAACATAATTCTATTATGTATGCTTAATAGAATTATGATACAATTTGGCTTAAACAGCAATAATATGTAATTTGAAGATATATTGTATCAGTATTGTCAACAGTCTGATACCAGTGCAGTTGTGGGCTAATCTCATCTCAATTCGGTTGACTTGTTTGTGAGTTATTTCCAGTTTCTGCCAATCTGCCAAATTAAAAGTTTTGGGGCACTTGTGTAGAATCCGGACCCACCTCGATTTCGCCGTTTTTTATAACTTGAGTTTTGCCTAACTTTGATACCTCAGAGCGTTAGCCCCATCATTCAACAGCATAGCGCACTTTTGAAGCCCAAATAGCGACCCGCTTTGCGCTAGCCTGCACCGCAACGCGCGCGTAAAATGAGCGATATAGCGGCGTATGTTGATGCAAACCGGGGCGCTATTTACGCCTCAAAAGTACGCTAAGACGCAATATGAGGTATCAAAGTTAGGCAAAACTCAAGTTACAACGGTGAAATCGAGGTGGGTCCGGATTCTACACAAGTGCCTAAAATACTTTAAGCACAACTGTTACGCAATATATGTCTACTTCTACTTTATGAATAATATTAAGGCAATTCTCAAAGGAGGATTATTGAGAAGATGGGCAGGCCACTTGGCGAGGATGGATGCTGAAAAAATAACAAAGATGGCAAAGGCGGAACAACGTAAAGCAAACAGAAAAAGGGGAAGGTCACAGCTCAGATGGGCGAACTGCGAGATGAGGGGCATAAGAAGAGCTGGGGAGGATGGCAGATGTAGAGAGGCAGCTACGGACAGGACAGAAAACTGTGGAACGAGAAGACACAGCAAGTGGTTGAGCTTTAATGTACCTAACCCTCACCCCTGTACAGCAGGGAACAAGGAGGAGAGCAACGTTACCACATATTTCAACAGACAGATCACTGCAAACATTTAAGCACAGGTAATGATGTATGTATGTATATGCTAGGATTCTTTCTCACCTGAATCAATTGTTTACAGGCCAATTCGGTGTTCTATGTTATCCGTTTTCAACGTCATCCATACTAAGTATAATGTGTCATAACAAATTACAGGAAAAATAGTTATGCCAATAAATTATGCAAACACAATGCCAGCATTAGCAACTTGTGTGTTTTATGTTATTGAATATCATGATTGTGTTATCACTGGAATTAATTACAAATGTATATTTGAGTTTTGTATATTTCAAAATCTGCTACATTAGGTAGTGAATGATCGACCATATGTTCAGGCTATGCTATATATGTGTTTATACATATATTCTAACAAATCAATCAACAAAAAGTTTATATTTGTATATGTTCTACGTTATCCGTATATGGCAGTGCATATCTTAATAGTCCTTGATAATTCTACTACGTCGCCGAAATATTTAAGTAATGAATCCTTCCACAAATGTTCTCTACGTCATTATACTTTATTAAATAACGTAATAAACGATTTAGTCCTTTCACACTAAAGAATCAAAAGTACGCACTATCATCATTTATGTACTATATTTACTTGATTATACATGTTATTTTAGCATTTGTGATATATTTTGCATTGTGGATTCACGCTATAGTCAAAACGTCCAAAATCAAAAAAAATTACAATCTGTGTTATATATAGCTTGTCGATTCTGTGCATAAACTGTACACTTGCCAATCAGTGAATCTTTCTACCTGGCCCATCTACAACAGCAAGACCACGAGCTCACTACAGTGCGGAATTGGTTGACAATCAGAGCGGCTGATATCTTGGCTACATCGAGACCGACATTGTACTGTTTGGTGTGACAGTATGCGACCGAGCCGTATTGGTGATCCGTGAGTGTGCTCATGGTCATGTCATGTCTGGGGGTTGGGCATGAAGGAACAGGCTGCGAATGAAAAACTCGGATTTGCACGTGTTGCACGAAACCGATTTGAGTACCTGCCCAATCAATCTGCTACGTGCGTGCAGTTGGAGGGAAAGAGACTACGACTGCCATTATTGAGCCATTGCCACTGGATTGTGGCAACCCACTGGTCATATCAGCTGTCATCTGTGCCCGAACCTTCCCTGTGGCTGTTATCAACACAGCCCAGTGTGACATGTAGTTGAAACCACGGACCAGACTGGGAATTCTGCGACCCGTAAAAGTCTTGGGGACCAGAGACTTGCAGGTCGACATGAACAACAGTGAGATTGTCAAAGTCACCTGACAAGATGGATGCATCACGAGTTAATTTCACCTATCGATCTTTCTGACTATCCCGGCACGAATGATGAGTTGTGACAATGCCGTCAGGCCAATGTGTTCGCAAAATCTGATGACGATTTGGGATGTAATGACGCAGTACAGCACCGCGTTCGTACAACAGATGACCACCCCGTTCTGATGCCATACCGACGTATACTACATACGCAGCTTGAAGAGGTGAAGGAACATTTGCAGAAGCTACTGCAAAATGGCCGTATTGTTGAGAGTCAGAGTGACCAGGCCAGTGCCGCCGTGTTAGTGCGGAAGCGCTATGGAGCATTGAATCGATGGATGCCATGAACGGAGCGCGTTGGTTCTCCACACTTGACCAGTTGACCTGCAGTCAGAGTACAACCAAGTGCGCATGCCCCCCAATGACCAGCACAAGACAGCGTTCATGACACCGTTTGGACTGTACGAGTTTGCGCGTACGCCATTTGTCCTGCGCAACGCACCGGCCACCTTCCATCGTCTGATGCAGACAGCATTCCGCAACCAACTCTACACGATCTTGTTGTGCTACTTGGACGACACCATCGTCTTCGTAGAACACATTTCCGAGCACATACGCCGGTTCGATGTTGTGTTTACGAAACTGGCAGAATATGGCCTCATGTTGGACTTGGAGAAGAGTTCTTTCTTCCGAGACGAAGCTACCTGGGCATTGCAACGGATCAGAGCAAGATCACTGATGTTACGACTTGGCCAACCCACTCGACACTGAAGGAAGTCCGCTCGTTCATCGGTTTCGCATCGTATTAGCGCCGCTGTGTGCCACGATTCGCACACATTGCCAGCCCTCTACACCTGGTGACATCGATGTGTCAGGATGCGAAAGACGAACGCCCACGTGAAACTTGGGGTCGGTGGACCATGGAATGTAAGACTGCCTTCAACACTTTGAAACAATCCCTCACCACTGCCCCGGTGTTTGGCTTCGCAGACTACGCCCAGCCGTTCAAAATCAAATCAAATTTATTTTGCAAAAACAACAACAGCAGCATAACAGTATACATGCACAAAACAACCGTTTAAAACAGTAAAGTTGTGTTGCATGGTGGTCACATGACACGTTATATGCCGTCTTCCTGTGACCTCATATACATAGATTTCGAAGTATATATATATACATATACGTATACGATGATTATCGCGAGTGTATGATACATTCTGTATGACAACGGACTGGGGATGAAATTACTGTTAGAAAACAATTATAAGAAATTTGTGCGGATCCAGACATATAAAAAGTAAACAAACATGTAATTGCACTCCACACATCTTGGATTTAGGCAATGCACGTGGTTGAGATAGTTGTCTAGATATTGATTGGATAATAACAATTTGAATTTTTGCCCGGATTTGATGATTTGTAGTTGTAGATTAAGATTATTCCATAGTTTTATGAAATTATGTTTAGGTAACTTAGATGAAAAAAGTGTTCTGGGCTTCTCTTTTGATAAGAGGTTATGTTGTCTAGTAATTGTGGTATTAGTGGTTAGTTTCTTTTTTGTTATATAATGTTTGATGGATTTAGGCAGTGTATTATGGTGATAGTCATACGTAAATAGTGCGACAGGCAACCTGTGAATATAAGCGATTTTAAGTATATTTTCAGATTTAAAAATAGGATCGGTGTGACTTCTATACATTTTTTTATTATTATTCGTATAGCGTATTTTTGTAAAATGTCTACCCTTCTTATAGTATTTCCATTGCCCCATGCTTGTACACCGTAGGTTAAGTGACTTTGAATTAAGGTATAATGGAGAGTTTTTAAAGTATTGTGTGGCAAAGAAATTTCATTCTATTAATTGCAAAAAATTGCTCTAGGTATTTTAGAACTGATTATGCTGATATGTTTTTGCGGATCATTGCCTATGCCAATCGAGGGCTGCGTGGGGCTGAACGCAATGCCGCCAACTATTCGTCCAAGACGTTGGAGCTGTTGGCACTGAAGTGGGCAGTGACGGAGAAGTTTCGTGACTATCTTCTAGGCAGCAAGTTCACCATCGTCACAGACAACAACCCGCTGACATACTTGATGGAGGAGGCTTTGGAGCAGATACGGGCTTCTTCTGCATTGGCTCCGTTCGATTTTGACATCCGGTATCGTGCTGCACATCACGATGCCAATGCCGATGCTCTGTCACGGATGACACGCCACACTGTGTCGATGGACGATGACGACGTGAGTACTTGCTTCGAAGAAGTGACTCGATCGACAGCACTCCCAGCTACGTTGCGTGTGAACTTGGTGGAGTCAGCCGTGCAGCGCATACAACAACCAATTGTTGCACAGGTTGACGTGACCGGTACCGCCCTCCCGTCGAGTGGTACACTACCGAGCATCCCGTCATCACAGATGGGCGTGATGCATCGAAATGACCCAACGATTGGCAGACTGATATAATGTCGTGCCCCTGGTTGCCTATCTGACTGAAGCGAACGACTTGTTGAGTCGGCAAAGACATTGACACTGTTGAAACAGTAGGCCCGGATTGTTGAGAAAGATAGCGTTCTTTGTTGACGCATTGTGACGACCCAGTGTGATACACTGGACCAGCCGCTGCCTTCAGGTGAGCCTCCTGAAAGGTGTGCATGATGCTGCTGGAGACCAGTATTGGGGCGAACTGATATGCGTGCTCGCAACCACTGCTACTGGCCTAATATGTCAGCTGACGTGAAGCACTGCAGAGGGTGGAGAAGACTTAGTGTGCTCGATGCACTGTCGCAAAGTTGCCCCACACTACAATGGGACACCTCTTGGTCGACTGGTTGCGACACAACCACTCAAAGCGTTGGACATCGATTTCATCATGCTCGAAGCGTTATCCGATGACTGCGAGAACGGTTTGGTGATCACCGATGTGTTCACGAAGTACATGGTGGCCGTGGCTACACGAAACCAGAAAGCCGATACTGTGGCACGGATACTATACAAAAGGGGTTCTTCAGCGTATTCCTCTGGGATCCCTCTGCGTATCCTCAGCAACCTTGGGCGAAATTTGTACGACATAAATATATCGCACACGACGTCATATACCACCCTGCAGGAAACGGTCAGGTGGAGCGAAGCAACGAATTTTTAGCCCACATTAAAGTTGTTCGTGCGTGAAATATTAAATGACTTTTGAGGGTTAATCGGTCTATAATTGAGTCAGTTGATGTCGACGTCGACGTATGCCTGAAAAGTTGGTGATGCGAAATATTTGCATAACATTAAATTGACGCACGCAACCGCGTGGCTGTGCGCGCGCGTGCGCGTGTGCCTGCATGCAGACGTGTGTGCCCACGCATGTCTGCATGTGTACGTGTTTGCGCCCGCGCGTGTCTGTATGCGTACGTGTACATGTGCACCCGCACGTGCGCTCGTGTGCAGATCAAGTTGCTCGTAAGCAGATCAAGAAACAAAAAACGAAAAACGCCATGCGGGTGTGTGGGGTGCGTATTTGGGTCACGCGTTCATGCGTGTGTGCGTGTGAGTGCATGCAGGTGTATTTTCATCATTTCTTCTAAAATAGTAAGCTAGGACCTACTATAATCGTAGCCTTCTAAACATACATGCACGTGTCACAGGGCAATGCATTGGGTCTCAGTGAACATTATCTGATGAGTATTTAACCGCGTGGTTTGTTCATAATCGAAATGGGTCTATTGATCGCGAGGTTGATTCTCAAGTGTGGGACTTGATAAATAATTAAGTGTGTGTGTGTGTGCGTGCGTGCGTGCGTGTGTGTCAGCTCACCGACACTAACAGGCCCGTAGGCTGGGGTGCGATGGGTGTATACGCCACACCCGCACCCGCTGCACGAGGCAATGGAGTTTGGGGGAAGTAGTTCAGTTAAGATTGTGACATAAACACGTTTTTAAAGACGTCCTACACTGCCCCTCGACCCAAAAAATGTCCAACTCTTCCTCCATCGACAGGGCAAATCTCCAACAGTAGCCTACTCCACACCGTAGAAAAAGGGGCAAGGCAGATAATACTTCCCTCCCCAAATTAGCCGTGCTATGGCCTGCTGGCCTGTGATGAATAACTGTCTAATGAGGTTGTACTTCATTTTAGTAGGATCGTGGTCCCACGTGTCAACAAACAAATGTACGCAGAAACAATTAGCTAAAATGCGAAACCAGATCCGGTGGTGTAAATGCGGCTTTGAAACCAGGCGCCAAAAGCGAACTCTAGTCATCTACCAATTATCAACAATTCAATAGCTCGGTGATATTTGTAATCGAACGGCCTTGTTCCTTAGTGACAACAGTTTTTTCTCTTGACAATACGTCACTGTTGGCGTACGGTCGGCGTGAGGGATTTGTGTTTTCACTGGAATCGAGCGACTGGCAATGACGATATCGACCATCAACTTCTTTGGACTATTTACTCCTGCTGGTGCTGGCTGCTAAGTTCAACGACCTCCTCCACAACCTCTGTCACATCCATGTCTCTCCTCACCACGACGTCCTGTCCATTGCAACCTCCTCCACAACCTCTGTCACCTCCATGTCTCTCCTCACTACGATGCCCTGTCCATTGCGACGTCCTTCACAATATCTGTCACCTCCATGTCTCTCCTCACCACGACGCCCTGTCCATTGCGACCTCCTCCACAACCTCTGTCACCTCCATGTCTCTCCTCACCACGACGCCCTGTCCATTGCAACCTCCTCCACAACCTCTGTCACCTCCACGTCTTTCTTCACTACGATGCCCTGTCCATTGCGTCCTCCTCCACAACCTATGTCACCTCCACGTCTCTCCTCATCACGTCCCTCGTTCGTATCCTTTACCTTCAGATCTGCAGCGAATGCCCTCGTTGCGGATCCAGGACATGGGGCCACGTGTCCCTTAAACCTATGGAATTTGACAGCGCTATGTCCGCGTTAGCCTGACGTGCCAACCCACCGAGACTTTGTAAACAGCACTCCCCCGGTCTTCCGATGTCATGGTCTGGCAGTGCGACAACGGAGCCGTGCTGAAATTAATTTCGTTCTGGCATCAGTGGAGGTTTTTTGGCGCGCCTGAAGGTGGTGCAATTGGCGGTTTTAGGCCCCCTAGACCACATAAGATTGTGTTCAATTTGACAGGCGTTCTTTTGAAGCAGATATGTGACGGAACAATCATCATGTTTTATCGCCAAAGCTGATTTAGTTGTATTCCCGAGACCGCTTCACATTCACCTTGTTTGTAAATCAAGGATAACGAAAGCTTCCAAATCTCCCAAAATATTACCTTGTTACTTCTGTAATATTGATGTTGTCTTTTTCCTCATGAAAACTCGCTGTCACTTCGGTCTTCTCTGTGTTTAAACAATACAGCAAACATAAAGAAAAAAATTGCAACACATTTCGTTCGACGACGCAACAACTGGAACAAAGATTAACATCACGTTTCTATGGATTGATTTACAAAACTGCTTCAATGCTAAAAAGAACGAGTTTATCGACACCAAAACCTTGTTATCAAAGCAAACCAGACACCTGCAGGCAGGTCGTACCTCGGACTTATCCAAATGTTATAATACTGTCCCAATAACAAATACCAAAATAAAATCACCTGCTGAAGTCAGAATTCGCGACACATCACAACAGCAATCTCTTTGAAACCATTCCACACAGGCACCGCAAGTAGTTCCGTAAATTGCAGGATTTAGCTACAATGAAAACACAGGGTTGTTAATGTGACTAACTTAAAGTAGTAATCCAACACTTACACTATATGAATACTCAGGTAGTCAAATTGACTAACTTCTGCGAGCGTCGTTGTATGTACTACACTCATATGACTACATTATTAGTCAAACTGACTACACAATACTTGGTCATAATGACTACTTTGTTTGTTATATTTTACTGCCCTCACAGTGTGCTATATCTGAGTACCTTGTGGTCATAATGACTATTTTGTTTGTTATATCTTACTACCCTCACAGTGTGCTATATCTGACTACCTTGTGGTCGTAATGACTACTCTGTTTGTTATATCTTATTGCCCTCACAGTGTGCTATATCTGACTACCTTGTGGTCGTAATGACTACTCTGTTTGTTATATCTTACTACCCTCACAGTGTGCTATATCTGACTACCTTGTGGTCGTAATGACTAATCGGTTTGTTATATCTTACTGCCCTCACAGTGTGCTATATCTGACTATATTGTGGTCGTAATGACTACTCTGTTTGTTATATCTTACTGCCCTCACAGTGTGCTATATCTGACTACCTTGTGGTCATAATGACTACTCTGTTTGTTATATCTTACTACCCTCACAGTGTGCTATATCTGACTACCTTGTGGTCGTAATGACTACTCTGTTTGTTATATCTTACTCACAGTGTGCTATATCTGACTACCTTGTGGTCGTAATGACTACTCTGTTTGTTATATCTTACTGCCCTCACAGTGTGCTATATCTGACTACCTTGTGGTCGTAATGACTACTCTGTTTGTTATATCTTATTGCCCTCACAGTGTGCTATATCTGACTACCTTATGGTCGTAATGACTACTCTGTTTGTTATATCTCACTGCCCTCACAGTGTGCTATATCTGACTACCTTGTGGTCGCAATGACTACTCTGTTTGTTATATCTTACTACCCTCACAACGTGCTATATCTGACTACCTTGTGGTCGTAATGACTACTCCGTTTGTTATATCTTACTACCCTCACAGTGTGCTATATCTGACTACCTTGTGGTCGTAATGACTATTTTATTTGTTATATCTTACTGCCCTCACAGTGTGCTATATCTGACTACCTTGTGGTCATAATGACTACTTTGTTTGTTATATCTTACTGCCCTCACAGTGTGCTATATCTGACTACCTTGTGGTCATAATGACTACTCTGTTTGTTATATCTTACTGCCCTCACAGTGTGCTATATCTGACTACCTTGTGGTCGTAATGACTACTCTGTTTGTTATATCTTACTGCCCTCACAGTGTGCTATATCTGACTACCTTGTGGTCATAATGACTACTCTGTTTGTTATATCTTACTACCCTCACAGTGTGCTATATCTGACTACCTTGTGGTCATAACGACTATTTTGTTTGTTATATCTTACTACCCTCACAGTGTGCTATATCTGACTACCTTGTGGTCGTAATGACTACTCTGTTTGTTATATCTTATTGCCCTCACAGTGTGCTATATCTGACTACCTTATGGTCGTAATGACTACTCTGTTTGTTATATCTCACTGCCCTCACAGTGTGCTATATCTGACTACCTTGTGGTCGCAATGACTACTCTGTTTGTTATATCTTACTACCCTCACAACGTGCTATACATGACTACATTGTGGTCGTAATGACTACTCCGTTTGTTATATCTTACTACCCTCACAGTGTGCTATATCTGACTACCTTGTGGTCGTAATGACTATTTTATTTGTTATATCTTACTGCCCTCACAGTGTGCTATATCTGACTACCTTGTGGTCATAATGACTACTTTGTTTGTTATATCTTACTGCCCTCACAGTGTGCTATATCTGACTACCTTGTGGTCATAATGACTACTCTGTTTGTTATATCTTGCTGCCCTCACAGTGTGCTATATCTGCCTACCTTGTGGTCATAATGACTACTCTGTTTGTTATATCTTACTGCCCTCACAGTGTGCTATATCTGAATACCTTATGGTCATAATGAATACTTTGTTTTTTTTATATCTTACTGCCCTCACAGTGTGCTATATCTGACTACCTTGTGGTCATAATGACTACTCTGTTTGTTATATCTTGCTGCCCTCACAGTGTGCTATATATGTCTACCTTGTGGTCGTAATGACTACTCTGTTTGTTATATCTTACTACCGACACAGAGTGCTATATCTGACTACCTTGTGGTCGTAATGACTACTTTGTTTGTTATATCTTACTACTCACACCGAGTGCTATATCTGACTACCTTGTGGTCATAATGACTACTTTGTTTGTTATATCTTACTGCCCTCACATTGCGCTATATCTGATTACATTGTGGTCATAATGACTACTTTGTTTGTTATATCTCACTGCCCTCACAGTGTGCTATATTTGACTACCTTGTGGTCATAATGACTACTCTGTTTGTTATATCTTGCTGCCCTCACAGTGTGCTATATCTGACTACCTTGTGGACGCAATGACTACTCTGTTTGTTATATCTTACTACCCTCACAGTGTGCTATATCTGACTACCTTGTGGTCGTAATGACTATTTTATTTGTTATATCTTACTGCCCTCACAGTGTGCTACATCTGCCTACCTTGTGGTCATAATGACTACTCTGTTTGTTATAGCTTACTGCCCTCACAGTGTGCTATATCTGACTACCTTGTGGTCATAATGACTACTTTGTTTTTTATATCTTACTGTCCTCACAGTGTGTTATATCTGACTACCTTGTGGTCATAATGAATACTTTGTTTTTTATATCTTACTGCCCTCACAGTGTGCTATATCTGACTACTTGTGGTCATAATGACTACTCTGTTTGTTATATTTTGCTGCCCTCACAGTGTGCTATATATGACTACCTTGTGGTCGTAATGACTACTCTGTTTGTTATATCTTGCTGCCCTCACAGTGTGCTATATCTGTCTACCTTGTGGTCGTAATGACTACTCTGTTTGTTATATCTTGCTGCCCTCACAGTGTGCTATATCTGACTACCTTGTGGTCGTAATGACTACTTTGTTTGTTATATCTTACTACCCACACCGAGTGCTACATCTGACTACCTTATGGTCGTAATGACTACTTTGTTTGTTATATCTTACTGCCCTCACAGTGTGCTATCTCTGACTACCTTGTGGTCATAATGACTACTGTGTTTGTTATATCTTACTGCCCTCAC
This sequence comes from Paraescarpia echinospica, assembly GCA_020002185.1. Classification (NCBI taxonomy): domain Eukaryota; kingdom Metazoa; phylum Annelida; class Polychaeta; order Sabellida; family Siboglinidae; genus Paraescarpia; species Paraescarpia echinospica. Next base: position 15,424,417 of record CM034532.1, read on the forward strand.
AGTGTGCTATATCTGACTACCTTGTGGTCATAATGACTACTCTGTTTGTTATATCTTGCTGCCCTCACAGTGTGCTATATCTGCCTACCTTGTGGTCATAATGAATACTTTGTTTTTTATATCTTACTGCCCTCACAGTGTGCTATATCTGACTACCTTGTGGTTATAATGACTACTCTGTTTGTTATATCTTGCTGCCCTCACAGTGTGCTATATATGTCTACCTTGTGGTCGTAATGACTACTTTGTTTGTTATATCTTACAACCCACACCGAGTGCTATATCTGACTACCTTGTGGTCATAATGACTACTTTGTTTGTTATATCTTACTGCCCTCACAGTGCGCTATATCTGACTATATTGTGGTCATAATGACTACTTTGTTTGTTATATCTCACTGCCCTCACAGTGTGCTATATCTGACTACCTTGTGGTCATAATGACTACTCTGTTTGTTATATCTTGCTGCCCTCACAGTGTGCTATATCTGTCTACCTTGTGGTCGTAATGACTACTCTGTTTGTTATATCTTGCTGCCCTCACAGTGTGCTATATCTGACTACCTTGTGGTCGTAATGACTACTTTGTTTGTTATATCTTACTACCCACACCGAGTGCTATATCTGACTACCTTGTGGTCATAATGACTACTTTGTTTGTTATATCTTACTGCCCTCACAGTGTGCTATATCTGACTGTACCTTGTGGTCATAATTACTACTTCATTTGGTCAAAATGACCACCAAACAAAGTAGCGTCATCGAAAATACGATATGAAGTAGAATAGTATTATTGATAAACACTCTTTATGTTCAACTGATCAGACGAGCTGCATTTTAACAACTCGGTGTCAATGCAACATATATAACAATGACTACTGACTACAGCACCTGGTATTTGGGGTAACTCCTGTTTTGGGGATAGCAGTATAGAAGTACATTATTTTATAGTGGAACCTTGCAGTATTACAGCATGTTGGACCTGCTATAACATTGCACCTAACTATTTCACATACAAAATATTTGGAACGTTTATTACAATGACTGCTGGCATAACACCTGGTTTTGCAGACTGTACTTATATACTTAATCTATGTTGCCTAAATTAACACGTGTACATTATTTTAATTGGAAGGTTTAGTTATAGCATCGCGTAGGATAAGTCTATTCTAATTCTATATAAACTTGTAGTTACAGCGAATATGAATTATACACAATAGGATATATAGTAAGATAAAGCCAGCAAAATTAATTGGGCCAATAATAATTATAAGCCGCGCGCACGCGTGTGTGTGTGTGTGTGTGTGTGTGCGTGCACGCATGCGTGCGTGCATGTAGAATGTGTGAATACAAACGTGGACTAAAGCGTGGAAGACATCGTTGGTTACAAGTTTTTCACTACGTAAATTACGTAAACGTGCCCAACTAATATGTGTACAATTTACGTGGCTGAGAATTAATTGCGGGAAACCCTGGTATCATTGTGAACAATGATTATTATTATTGTCGAACGCCTGGTGTGAACCCTAAAACCGGTAAGAACCAACGGAGAATTTCAAAAAAAGGCGATAGGCCCAGATTTTCTTTTGAGGGGCCCTGAACATTTGGCACCCGAGGTGCAAAGTATCTGGGGTGAAAATATTAACATACACACGTACATACAGTCATAAAGACATACAGTACATACATACACACACACACACACACACACACACACACACACACACACACACACACACACACACGTACATATATACATACATGCAACACAAACACGCATATACGCACGCACGCACACACACGCACATACACTCATGCACGCATTGCACACGCGTTCGGTTATAAATACACTGGAGTCGAAGAGAGTCAGGTTTGGTCTGGTCTGGTCGGACGAAAAATGCCAGTGTATCCCGGCTTTTAGGCGTCTATAATTGTTTTTTTAAATTGCATCAGACACTTATTCATATATATATATATATATATGTACATATATATATATATGTATATATATATATATACATATATATATATATATATGTATATATATATATATATATAAACTACTCAACAAAAGAAAGTTATATTTCTCTTAAATGGCATATATTATAATATGTGGGGATTGCACCTCAAGATATTTGATATCAAAGGATGCAGTGATCAAATATGGATTAAATGAATGCAACCATGCAACATTTACACCATTATCTGCACGACCAGAATGGGGTATGTACAGGGGGGTGTCTGGTCCCCAAAGTGGCACTTTCACAACTTTTGCAGTCATTTGTTACAAGCTAGTGGTAATAATCCTTTGACCACTGCCACTGGACAATGAAATTCCCCCATTGAATGGGATTACTCATGCGAAACATGAACATGTTGTGTGCACAAATTTACACAATGGTTCATGATGTTATTCGTCTGTACTGGTCAGGGAGACATTGCTCTGGAATAATCTGTGTGATAACAATCATGCCACTTCTGTCCAGTTTAAAGCGTGGTAGGGCAATTGAACAAGTGCAGACTGGTGTACGACAAAAAGAGTGGGACAGGTTGCCTCAAAACAGTGTACAGCGCTTGGTAAACAGGATACGCTGTATATGTGAGTCGTGTATTGTTGCAGCTGGTGGGCCCACTCGTTATTGATGTAATGTGCGCAATAAAATGATTTCAAAGTCCATTCTGAGTGTTTTATCCTTAGTGTACAACAAGCAAAAAATGCCACTTTGGGGATAATACCCCCCTATACATATCCCATTCTGGTCGTTCAGATAATGGTGTAAATGCTGCATAGTTGCATTCATTTAATCCATATTTGATTACTGCATCCTTTGATACCAAATATCGTGGGGTGTGATCCCCACATATTATAATAAATGCGATTTAAGAGAAATATAACTGTCTTTTGTTGATTAGTTTATATAAACATATGTATATATATATATATATACAGTGACACGTAACCTTATCCAACGAACAGGGTGTTAATGACGCCACGAAGAAAACTTGTTTTGTTACATATTATGATACATTTATATAATATGCTACGATGTTAGCAATAAAGCGTGTTTGCGCAGCACAGATGTTAACAAATCAATTCTCTCGACGCATGGCAACGCTGCTGCCTTTGTAAACACACATGCCGCGGGATCAATGCACACATAACAACAGAGACACGTTTTGGGCGTTGGTGGCGCTGCGGCCGGCCGTGTGAAGTCATGTGGGACGAGTTGTGAAATCATGTGGGACCACTATCATTGTTTTCACGTCGATCTCAGTAGCGAAACGAAGAAGATATGAGCGGCTACGTCGGTAATCTGACTGACAAACAGTCGGAGACATTAAAGCAGGTAGATGTTTTGCGAATTATAATTATATGCAAGGTGCGTCATGTCTGCCGAGGCAACTACGCGTCTACGCCTACGGCATTGCCATTGAAAAACGTTTGGTCATATCACATATGAAGTTATGGCAAGTTATGCCATGCCCGTGGCTTAGTTATGCCTATGGCTATGGATATGAGTATGGCGTTATGCGGCTAGATTCTTGATTGAAGTTGAAGCTAACTCAGTTGTGTCTTGTGATTACTACTCTACGAGTGTGTTGCTGTGTTGACTCGACCCCTGTCAGGCTCTCGTTAAACTGTGAAGTACTGATCTACTTACCGTCTTACGTCTAGTTACGAATCCTATTATCTATATCAGTGATGGTCACGGCTGATCAGTGCTGTGACCGGTGTTTCGTGCCAGAAAACCTCGTCGTGCCACAATACCTCGCTCCATTCTAAATTCGCAGGGGGGACTCGCAGAGAAGCCTGAAACTGGAGGCATAGATAAAGGCAGCAAAAATAATTCAGCAAAGAACAGTCTGGAAAACTGTTCTGAAGCTGGGTATAAATGTGTTTGTTTAAATGCAAGGAGTATAGTAAACAAAAGAAATGAACTAAACATTATGGTAGAAGATACTGACCCTCACATAATAGGTATAACCGAATCATGGGCAACCACCGATATATCAGATGCCGAATTGGGACTGACAGGATATGTAATGTTTAGGAAAGATAGAATAGGAAGAAGGGGAGGTGGAGTTATTTTATATATTAAAGAATCTATCCAGGCTTATGAAATAAAATTAGACAGAGAAGCAGATTGCGAAGAAGCTGTTTGGTGTAACATAGTTACAGGAAACTCAACGCTAACGGTTGGATTAGTTTATCGAAGTCCAAACATAAGCATAGAAGAGAATGAAAAAATACAAAACGCTATAAGGGAAGTGAGCAAACGGGACTGTGTTATTATGGGGGATTTTAACCATGGGCATATAAAATGGAAAACTCTACAGAGTATGGGTAGTGAGGACCACAAGTTTTTAGTTTTAGTACAAGATAGTTTCCTTTCTCAACATGTGCTAGAACCAACCAGGGGAGAGAATGTGTTAGACTTAGTTTTGTCCTCACAGAATGAATTAGCTGACAATGTTAAATTATGTGAGCCTCTGGGAAGTAGTGATCACAACCAGATACATTTTACCATCAAAGTAAAATCAGAACGAAATAATAAAAAGCAATTCAGGAGAAATTTCCACAAAGGAAGATATAAGGAAATGAGGAAATATTTAGCAAAGATAGACTGGAATAATACACTGAAGAATAAGACAGCAACAGAATGCTGGAATATCTTAAAGAATGAAATAGAGCGCATCGTAGATAAATTTGTTCCCTTCAAAAAACAAGGGAAACGGACCAGAAAGAAATACTCTATCGAAAAGAAGCCATTGTGGTGCACTAGCATAAACAAACACCTAAAGTCATATAGACGTACTGGAAATGACGAAGACTACAACATTTGTAAAGAAGCACTAAACCAAGCTACAACTCAAATTAGAAATTCGAAGAAAAAAAGTGCTTATAATATAAAACAAGACAGCAAGAGTTTTTATGCATATGTTCGGAGTAAACAGAAAGTTCAGGATAAGGTCGGTCCTCTAGAAGATAGTGTTGGAAATATAATATCAGAGGGATTCTTAATGGCAGAAGACCTGAATGAGTATCTTAGTTCAGTGTTTACCAGGGAAGATATTAGTTCACTGCCAGTACCAGAGGCTAAGTTCATAGCAGAACTCGACTCATTTAAGACAGTTAACAAAACTCTAGTAAATGGTGAAGCAAGAAAAATTAGGCCATAGCTGAAAAATAAATCAATCTGAGTGGATGGTATCCACCCAAACTACTAGGCGGAAATCTCTTGTAGGAACAAATTATTAGCATACCGCTTGCACAGTTTCGAACTTGTCATTGAAGAGGGAGTGGCTCCTTTAGAATGGAAAGAGGCAAACATTATACCGTTATTTAAAAAAGGTTCGAGAAACAAGTCAGAGAACTATAGACCAGTGAGTTTAACATCAGTGATTTGCAAATTATTGGAAAGACTAATTAAAGACCACATGGTGGATTTTCTTGTTAAACATAACTTGATAAACCTATCTCAACATGGGTTTCTAAAAGCGAGGTCATGCTTAACAAATATGTTATGTTTTTTGGAAGATATCACTAAGTGGGTAGATGATGGATCACCAGTAGATATCATCTACTTAGATTTTCAAAAAGCTTTCGACAAAGCGCCACATCAGAGATTACTGCTTAAACTAAAAGGCCATGGCATAGAAAATGGTATAATTAACTGGATAGAAAAATGGCTGATTGACAGAAGACAACGGTAGTTGTTGATGGGGAGGCTTCAAACTGGAAATCAGTCTTGAGTGGGGTTCCACAGGGATCACTACTGGGACCTATATTATTCTTAATATATATAAACGATTTGGACGATGATATAGCTAGCAAGGTGTTGAAATTTGCAGATGATACAAAAGTGTTTAGAAGGATTAAAAGTGATGGGGATAGACAGCATTTACAAGATTATCTTGACAGGTTGATCAAATGGTTTGGAAAGTGGCAAATGTTGTTCAATTTTGGAAAATGTAAATGCCTTCACACAGGACATGGGAACGAATATGTGGAATATACAATGGGGGGAACTGTACTAAGTACTACTGTAAAAGAAAAATACTTAGGGTTGACAATTAGTGCTGACATGAAGGTTTCAGAGCAGTGTGGAATTGCAGCTTCAAAGGGAAATCAAATCCTTGGATTGATTAGGCGAAATATAGCATATAAAGAAAAAGAACTAATAATACCGCTGTACAAAACAATAGTTAGGCCTCATTTAGAATATTGTATACAAGCGTGGAGGCCATACCGCAAGAAGGACATAGGTATGCTAGAAAGAGTACAGAGGAGAGCGACTAAAATGATACCAAAACTGAGGGATCTTGGTTATGAAAAACGCCTAAAAGAATGTGGTTTAACAACACTAGAGACCAGGAGATTGAGAGGAGATCAGATAGAAGTGTTTAAAATATTGAATGGATATGAAAATATTGATAGAAATATGTTTTTTTCAGTTAAGAAAGATAGAAAGACTAGAGGACATAAAGTTACATTAGTAAAGGAGCAGTGTAGATTAGACGTGAGAAAGTTCTCATTTTCACAAAGGACTGTAAATGAATGGAACAGATTATCTGATGATTGTGTGGTTGCTAGTAGTGTGAATATGTTTAAAAATAAAATCGACACATACCTCAGAAGGGCTGGATATATGTAGATAAAAGGGTTGGACTCTCGATAAGCCAAAGGGCTTCCTTGTCCACCTGCCATCTAGAGTTAATTCTCTGGATGGCAATCTTGATAAATCTTGTTAAGCCACATACACTGTCCAACAGATCACCTTGGGTTCTACAGAGAAACTGCTGCCTCCTCTAAGATGCAGGCCATCTCTCATGTACATATCTTCCCTCCCAACTAAAGTATCCCCATAAATCTGTGAATCTCACCCCCCTCACTTCTTCATCTGCTCCAACTAGTGGTCGCCATCCTCTTACAGTTTCTATACGTTGCCCCCTTCCTCCCATTACTGGCAAATTCCTGACAGAATAACCTGTTTCAACTCTCGTCTTCTTTTAAGCTTCCTCACTAACTGTCTGCTCACTTCTGTACTATCAAGTTGTCCCCTCCCAGTCATGACCGAACACCATGTACCAAGTATAGACCCCACGCATGTCCAATACCTTGCCTCTACCCTGTCAGTTACATGTTCTATCCTAGCCCCCGGTAAACAAACAACGATGTCCTTCCCCTCGCTCAGTGCCTTGTCCGTCTTTCTCATAATGGAGTCGCCCATAAACACCCTCTCTTTCCTCATTGCCCCCTCAATCACTGCCTTAGAATAGCTCCTTCTTCGTTTTGCATCTGTCTGGTTGTTGTCTTTCCCCCCTGTCGTCTTCTCTCCTATCACATTCTCTTCCGATCCATTCTTTCCTGTCGCTTTTTCTCTTGTCACCTTTCCTCATATAGTCCCTTTATAAAGACTTCTTTATGCATTTTGCTCACTTCCAACATTCCCATCCTGTACCTCTACTCTCATCCCACATCTTCCCTCCCTCCTTCTCTACGGTCACTTTCTTTCCTGTCACATTGACGCTTGTCACGTGTTCTGTTGTCGATTTTCCAATTTCTTCCCCTCCAATCACATTCCCTCCTCTCAATCTCCTTTCCTCAATTTTCTTGCCACTGCTATTCTCCTTCAGTCTTGCAGTATTCTCACTTCTCTCCCAGTCGTCTCTCTCCATTCAACCTGCCTCGTTGCTAATTCCCATCTCCATTCCCTTCACAATATCTGTCAACCTAACTATCTTCTTCTGCAGACACTCCACCTTCCAACACCCAATGCTTTGAAAGGTGAATCCTTCCTCCATGGTTTCTGCCCATGACTTCCCACAGCCGGACAATGCAAAATCTACCCAGCTGTGGCAGTGATCGCACGCCAAGTGTCGCTTTGCCTTGACTTGCCGCTTGCATGGCGCCATATCCCGATCAGAATTTATTTAATAACTTAACTACAGCACACTTTAGGTTACACATTTCAATTACACTGCCGACTATTTATTCTGACACGAACGCTAACATTACCGGTAGTGACCTAATTTAAATACAATCAATTACGTTACATTAGGCTGCTCTATTTATTTAGGTTACGCCGCCCGACTATCGCCCTTGCTTAATTTTAACAACAATGCTACCTAATCAAAATATCTAGCAAGTACTGGCTTACACATATATTATCTTATGTAAGTAGTTTGATGGTTGTTACTTTATCTCCTATATATTCTACCACATAATCAGGTTTGTTAAATCTTGTTTACAACTTATCGAAGGCTAGGCCTAAGTAGGTTACCCTATTATCACTCACTGTACTAAGGTGTTCTAAAATACTTTAACTAACTAACTTTAAGTACAACTGCTACTCAATATATGTTTATTGCAACTTTATGAATGATATTAAGGCAAGAATAATACTTATCAATCAGTAATTCCACTTGTTTATCAACTTTTCTGCACCACCATTTTCTATGATCTATCTCCGCCAAATATAGCCTCGAACATCTATATATAGATAGATAAGATAACTTGGACCACCAAGAACTCACGGAGGTGAGTGGACAACGAAGATATTACAACTATCGTAATGGACGTGATCAATACAAAAATGTCTTTCAAACCACCTTTGGAGCCCAATCAACTGGAAGGGTGCCATTGCGTTGGACCAAGATTAGTCAAATAGAATCGACTTCGTTCACGCCCTATTATTGTTCGATTCAAGACCAAGAATACCCGTGACGCAGTTCTAAAGGCACGGCTTCTGCTCAAGGAACGCAATCAACAACATCGTGACGCAAGAAAATTCCTAACTGAAGATCTGACTGTGCGCCGTGATACCCTGGCTCGGGAGCGTCGCGCACTGAAAAGAGCAGGGAAACTCAATGACTGTTGGACAGCAAGCGGGAAGGTGATGGTGAAAGAAGTCAAAACAAAATACGTCAAATCAGATCAGCCACAGATACCAAAGAGATCCAATAGACTCTTCAAGAACCGGTGCGTCGATCTAATCGGTTGGCCAAAATGAACTGTTTTATCTTCAACTGTGTTTCTTTTGTGCTTGTCACTATACTTTTGCTCACCTACGCTCCTATTTTTTTCAAAAAGAGTCAAAAATAGAGTTTCAAAGATTTACATTGAATCTTATGTTCACCTTGTAAGTCGTCATACGTACGCAGCATATGGTTTGAACATGAATATCAAATCGTGTTGTTTGTTTTTTCGTTTTCTCCCCTTTAGTTTATGTTTCTTAAGGAACAACGTTTTCTATTCCACAGCTCTTTAATTTCATAATATTGTTCTATTATATTTCCAAATGTTTACAGTACTTGTTCTCAATAGTTTCTATATATATGTCGCTTTTTATATATCTGTTATACATTTGCTGTCGGTCACTGCATCTATGCACACGTTTCATGGCTTTTATGTTGCTCGTAATCTTCCTCATGTTAGTTGCACTTAATCACATTGACTCATGGGGTTCCTGTGAAGTCCGTGTTACACCACACTTCTCTTACGTCTGCACCTCCACATAACTTACACTTCTTTCACTCATTTATTATAATCATTATTTTCTTCATATTCACATCGTTTAGCTACACTGCACCTTTTTCTTCTTATTGTTACTCTTGGCTTATGCCACCTTAAGTTTTCTATTAGTGTGTGTAAGATAGCAAGTAAGCTGAATGTTTGCTTTATACGCCTTTTGTTGTTTTTGTTATACTATTAACGTCTACGTCAACTCGTTCACTTCATTACACTAGTTGTATCATTGTTCACTTCATTACAGTAGTTGTATCACAATTGCTATGTACGTATGGAACAACAACACATATCGGTTTAATCATTTGTATCTCTCAACAATTTTATATACGCATCGCTATAGTAATATTATTAAGTACACGTTTACATTAAACCACCTTAAACATTATTATACAACTATGTCTAACAATGCTGGTATTTTCATTGACGCACCATGCATTTAATCTACTATGTATATTATAAGTATGAAGAAAATGTCGCCATACAAAAATGTACGCACAGTATACGAAACATATTATTTTACTTATATATACGATACACTTGAATCATACAGAAATTATGCGTTCACTCATTTTACTCATTTGTTAAATTCAATAAACCAAAGGTAAACATATTTAGGGTATTCAGTTCTAACATACAATCGATAAACGCAAAATTGAATGAATTAGAAGCTTTTATCAAAGAACCAGATTGTGAAAATCTTAAATTTAGCGTCATATTTTTATAAGAAAGTTGGCTATGAATTATGGGAAGGACTAATCATTAAAGTAAATAATGGCCGACTGACAAAACCAGCACAAATAAGGAATATGTATATATAGGCGTCCTAGAACGTTAAATGATAACTTGAAGCAATTTCTAAAAGAATTTTCACTGTTGCTATCCTCGTTTTACCAAGTACAGCACAATATAATTATCGCCGGCGATTTCAACATAAACCTAAATGAAAATGAACTGATAAGGGATTTCTTTGATCTACTCACATCGCATAGAATGTATTCCTAAATTACACTTCCTTCACGAATCTCTTAAAGACGCGGTACATTAATATTTTAAACTTTTTTTGTAAACTGACTAATTCAATCTTAGATAATACTGCCGGCATACTAATAAAAACATTTTCGAACCTCCAACCTTACTTTATTTTTATGGATATAACCGACCAAAAACAATCAAATCCAAAATTAACAGAAACACGCATAGAAATGAATGAAGCGTTAAACATGACATTCATACATCCGACATCTATAATAACATGGACAGGAGCCCCAACGTTGATACAAATTATAATCTTATATATCAAGTAATAGAAACTGCCAAAAATAAATCCATGCCAACAAAATTGCTAAAATTTCACAAATATAAGCACACAAAAATCTGCATGGATAACTAAAGGTTTACTAAGGTCCATTAGATTTAGAGCAAAATTATACAAACAACTGAACATGACTGATCCAGTTTCTGCATAATATCAAATGTGTTACATCAATAAAATATTTAGACGGAGCGTACGAGAAGCAAAGAGCTCATAATATGAGTTACGTTTTAATAAATATAAATCCAATACAACAAAACCCTGCAAAACAATAAATTAAATTATGTCAAAACAGAAATCCACAGCACAATTTCCAACATGTTTTCAACAAAACAATGATATACGTGATTTAGCCAATGAGTTTATCCATTATTTTACTCAAATAGGTCTCAAATTTGCAGAAAGTACCTCATGTATAAGCATAAATAATTTTACTCAATGCCTTACAAATAAAATTAATACAGTTTTTAAATTTACGGAAGTACAAAATATATCCAAATTATCCGCAACCTTCCCAACAAAAATACTCATGTCTTTGATGAAATATCAAGCAAACCATTGAAATCGAAAGAATCAGAAATAATTAACAGTATTAATAAACCAAGTATTAAATACTGGTAGATTTTCTGATCAACTTAAAATTGCAAAAGCAATACCTATATAAACAAAATGGTCCCACATCATTTTCTAACTGGAGATTTATATCCCTTTTATCCGTCATCTCAAAGGTCATAGAACAAATATGTATTAATTTATTGATGTATTTTACAAACAGATATCTGTAGTCTGATAATCAGCATGGTTTTAGACCTCATCACTCAACTAATTATGCGGGTCTCGAAATGATTGATAGAATTACTACACAAATGGATCAAAACCAGTTACCTATTAGTATATTTCTTCATTTATCTAAAGCGTTCGACACACTCGACCATTCAAATTTACTAGAAAAGCTAAAATGTTACGGATTGGAGCATACGTCTATATATCTAGTACGTGACTATCTAACAAACAGTAAAACTGAAGAATCAGTTTTAGGGTCATTGCTATTTATTATATATATATATATATCAATATTTTTTCAAAGTCAGTACTATATTTAATTTAATAACTTACGCTGATGACACTTCTCTAACAAGTACAATTGGGTCCTTTATAGTTGACAAAAACACAATTAACATTGAATATTTTATCAATAAAGAACTTCATAATTATAGATACATGGCTAATACAATATAAGTTATCATGAAATTATTTTCCAAATGCCGAATAACAGGGTCGAAGAAATAACGCTAACAATTGACGGTGTAAACATTGAGAAAGTCGAATAGTTCAACTTTTTGGGTCTTACCTAGACACGTATTTACATTGGAATAAACCTATCGATGAAATAGACAATAGATGCTCCAGAACATTTGAAGTATTAAACAAATTGAAGTATGTTTCACGAATAAGAGTAAAATTGCACTTTACAATTGATTAGCATTGCCCCACATTAGTTACTGCTTAATGATCTAGGGATATTAATGTAATCGACTAAGAAAACTGCAAGAAAACCGTAAGAACAATATCTTTAAGCAAATCTAATTCTCAAACGGAACCAATATTTAAACGTTTCTCGATATTAAAGATTGAAGATCTTCTTAACATACATATATTACGACTTTATTATAAATACACACATGTAACATTACCCGCATACTTTCAAAACTGGCATATGATAGAGAAGAGAAACATGCACAGCCATTTCACACGGAAACACAACCAAATATATATACATTCAAGATCCAACATGAATTTGAAAAAAGTCTCCATAAAGATACGATAACCACACACAGCTTACAAGGATTTGTACATTATGTAAAACACAATATCATACATCGCTATAAACACACAGTACAGTCGTAAACTGCTACATATGCACACATAATCATGTACAAACACCCATCCCAGCTCCACGTCAACAATAAACACACGTTACCGCACCAACACATTCACCACTTTACTACTCGCGTGAATAAGCAAACATCAATAAAAGCACACATTAATAAATTCGAACAATGATGTGTCAATGGAATATAACAGTTAACCAATTCCATAAAAGCTAGACAATTGCCAAACCCTAAGGTGGCTCCTATGAAACCGAATATGTGTTAGTCTTAATAGGAGTCACCTGCACCATCCATTGTACAAGCTTAATTTTATAACGTCTGCGTTATATACGTTACACTAAATGTTTAAATGTATGCGTTCTTTGTGTTACTAGTTGTCACAGATCGGCGAGGTTTCCGTAACTAGATGGCTCACATCTAGTAGGGTTCAATGTTAATTACGTCAACGCTTGTGAATGCGGGCGGCAATCATGTTCAACGCAACAAGGAACAATGGAAATTTATTTAATTTTATTACATACATGAATACCAAAAAAACTCTTATAGCAACGATAAACACAACTGCTACCCTCTAGTCTACCTTAACATATACTCTTTGAAACCCAATAAAACTAGAACGGCCCGTTAAAAAACTAAATGTTATTCACACTCAACATAATTTCACTTGTCAACTCATTACAAGATCTGGTCCGCACGGACTCAAATAAATTGCATGGAAGAATCTACACCATCCTCAGTACAGGGACAATTAATCTCTTAATTACATACATAGATCGGGAATCTATACTATTCCCAGAATACAGTGAGACAATCTCTTAATCACATAATATATAATCAGTTCACAGTTGACTAGTCGGTTCTAACAGCAAGATATAATATTGAAGTGTTACTTCCTTACATACGGTCTCACCACTCACGCTCCGTTAGCCCGACTTGGCTAGTTCATCACGAGATCACACGATGGCCGTTCGACAGAAGTTTTCGTCTCGTCGTACGCGTTCGCGTTGACCCGCCTGTACGCTGACCCTGCTCGGCCGACTGTTTGCAGGAAGTGTCCTTCCCGCTGTCCGCCGCTGCGATTGCCCGGTCGCGTTGACCCGGCTGTCTCGCTTCGCGACGTCGCACCTCGTATCGTCGGTCTGCAGATAACGCCCGTCCTCGCTACGCTTCGCCCGCCACGAATCTTCCACACGCTCTCGATACGTATCTTCGCGATGCGGCCGCTACGTCTGCGCCTTACTTGGCCCGCTAAGTAGAGTGGTCGCTGTCCATTCGCTCTCCTTCTCCGCTGGGTAGAGACCCCGTCTGCACTTTTGCAGACGCCTCCACACATACAGCTTTTATGATGGGAACACCACCTTTCTGGTTCCCACACAACCTATAGCACGTTCTCAATTTGCCTACCTCTTGACATCAAGGTGGCAACTTGCCATTACACCCCTGTATCTCTTCTAAATTTCTCCACGTGCTCCGATCTTTGCAAGACCTTTCTGGGCACCGAGGTGACACCACGCCATTACAGCCCCGTTATCTCTTCCAAATTCATAAGTCCCCGATCTCTGCCAAATATCCTATTTCTTACCTATCATAGACTTTTATATCTAGCTCAAATACCTAGTCCAAAAGGCACAACACATGACTGGATTGAACCAATTAAATCAACATGAATACGATTATGAGTCATACCTAATGTATGCATCATGTAAACACCCGAATAACTATAATGATGTACTCGTCCACGATGACACCAGTTAATTAAAGGCTAATAATAACCACGCTTACCACGCTTTAGGGGACACACAATTTAATTAAAGGCTAATTATAACCACACTTGCCACGCTTCAGTGGGTACACGTGAACACCTGCGGTAGTCTATAATTAATTACGCAACTCCTGCCTGACCTTTCTACTTTAGCAAAACGACGAGACAACATGACCAGGAAATAGATTCTGAAAATAAAGAAATAGCAGAAATGCTACACTAGTCTATATTACATGATGTAGTACAATATTGGGAAAATAAACACATCCATCCATCCATCCATCCATCCATCCGTCCATCCATTCATGTGTGTAGGAATAATCTTCATGTAATAATTGCAGTGTGGCTTAATGCTTAACACATAAATAGTTTGGGACTCTCCTAGGGAAATCATAATTGAATGGAGGCTGTATTACCGAGGTGACCATAAAGAGGGGTTTACTTTGTATTACCCCATATTGGAATACAATAACAATAATAATTTGGTCATCAAACTGTAACCCTCATGAGACAAATATTCCTGTGAGAAATATTTATCATTTGCCTCCTTGTTGCTGTGTTTCCAATTTTAATAAATAATTATTATACTAATTATTTGAAGGTATGGCAGGTATTGAACATTGCTTTAAAACAGTTTACTGTAAGTGCAACTTATTGTGTAATAAAATAGTGTTGTCGTATTAGTTTGTATAATAGTCGAACAATTCAATGCATAAAAATTGAACCAACATCAAATATATATATATATATATACATATATATACATATATTTGATGTTGGTTCATTCTTAATGCATTGAATTTTTCGACTATAATACAACCTAATACGACAACACTATTTTATTACACAATATATATATATACACTGTATATATATGTGCTCCCTCTTTTGCGTTAGATTGAAAAAAATACACAATCCTGCCGTCATCTCCCATGTCCTGTGTGGAGGCATTTACATTTCCCAAAATTGAACAGCATTTGCCACTTTTCAGACCATTTGATCAACCTGTCAAGGTCATCTTGAAAATGCTTTCTATCTCCATCACTTTTAATCCTTCTAAACACGTTTGTATTATTAGCAAATTTCAACACCTTGCTTGATATTTCATCATCCAAATCGTTGATATATATTAAGAATAATATAGGTCCTAGTTCTGATCCCTGTGGTACCCCACTCAAAACTGATTTCCAGTTTGAAACCTCCCCCATCAACTACTACACGTTGTCTTCTGTCAAACAGCCATTTTTCTATCCAGTTTATTATACCATTTCCTATGCCATGGGCTTTTAGTTTAAGCAGTAATCTTTGATGTGGTACTTTGTCGAAACCTTTTTGAAAATCTACGTAGACGATATCTACTGGTGATCCCTCACCTACCCATTTAGTGATGTCTTCCAAAAACATAACATATTTGTTATGCATGACCTCGCTTTTAAAAAAACCATGTTGAGATGGGTTTAACAAGTTATGTTTAAAAAGAAAATCCACCATGTGATCTTTAATTAGTCTTTGTAATACTTTGCAAATCACTGATGTTAAACTCACTGGTCTATAGTTCTCTGACTTGTTTCCCGAACCTTTTTTAAATAACGGTATAATGTTTGCCTCTTTCCATTCTAAAGGAACCACTCCCTCTTCTAATGACAAACTGAAAACTGTTGCAAGCGGTACGCTAATTTGTTCTACAATTTCCAATAGTAGTTTTGGCGGAATCCAATCCATTCTAGGTTATTTATTATCCTTCATAGCACTTATTGTCTTAGCTACCATTTCCGGGGTTACAATTAACTGTCCTAAATAGTCTGAATCTGCCCCCTTGAACTTAGCCTCTGGTACTGGCAGTGAACTAATATCTTCCCTGGTAAACACTGAACTAAAATACTCCTTCAGGTCTTCTACCATTAAGAATCCCTCTGATATTATTTTTCCAGCACTATCTTCTAGAGGACCGACTTGATCTTGAACTTTCTGTTTGCTTCGAACATCTTGCTGTCATGTTTTATATTACTAGCTAATAGTTGTTCGGAACTTCTCGTCGAATTTCGAATTTCAGTTGTAGCTTGGTTTAGTGCTTATTTATAAATGTTGTAGTCTTCATCGTTTCCAGTACATCTATATGACTTCCACATCATTTGTTTATACTTAATTTTTCTAATGGCTTTTTTTCGATAAGTGTTCCTTTTTGGACCGTTTCCCTTGTTTCTTGAAAGGTACACATTTATCGACTCTGCACTTAATTTCACTCTTTAATATATTCCAGCATTCTGTTGCTGTCTAATTTTTAAGTATGTTATTCCAGTCTATCTTTGCTAAATATTTCCTCATGTCCTCATACCTTCCTTTGTGGAAATTTCTCCTATACGGCTTTCTATTATTCCTTTCTGATTTTACTTTGAAGGTAAAATGTGTCTGGTTGTGATCACCACTCCCCAGTGGCTCACATATCTTGACATTGTCAACTAATTCATTCTGTGAGGACAAAACTATTTCTAACACATTCTCACTCCGGTTGATTCTAGCATATGTTGTGAAATGAAAGTATCTTGAACTAAAACTAAAATCTTGTGGTCCTCACTCCCCATACTCAGTAGAGATTTCCATTGTATATGCCCGTGGTTAAAATCCCCCATAAGAATACAGTCCCGTTTGCTTACTTCCCTTATAGCGTTTTTTTCATTCTCTTGTATGCTTATGTTTGGACTTCGATAAATTAACCCAACTGTTAACGTTGCGTTACCTGTAACTATGTTACACCAAACAGCTTCTTCGCAATCAGCTTCTCTTTCTAATTTTATTTCATGAGCCTGGATAGATTCTTTAATATATAAAATAACTCCACCTCTCTTTCTTCATATTCTATCGTTCCTAAACATTAAATATCCTGTCAGTCCCAATTCGGCATCTTATTGGAGATTTTTAGAGAAAATCAGGGATATTTGCCTGTATTCCGGGAGACCGGGAGATACACCCAAAATCCGGGAGACTCCCGGACTTCATGGAGAGGTGGCAGGTATAGACTGGTGGAACCGTAGCGTCATCGACGAAAATGCAACCAAGACCATTTGGAGAAAGTGAGTTTTAAAAACATTGTTATTTTGTGATTTGTTATCAACAACTTGCTCCTTATACAGCAATATGCAGAAAGCATCATATGTCCACGTCCTTCTAGAGCTGGTACTAAATTGGAAACGAATCGACCAGTGGAAAGTGATAAATGTTGCTCATATATATATTTATAACAAATGTGGATCACTTTAATGATATTTCGGTATATTGGTACAGCCTTATAGTAATTTCACTGCAAACAATAAACATAAGAATTATTTTCAGTACAGTTACATATATATTTATTTTTTTACTTAGCACTCCAACACGCTATATATACAAGAAATACGTGTGTCCAATTAATATACAAACAGCGATATTAACGTTATTTAATTACCACCACTGCCCAATAGGTGGAAATAAAAGGTATAAGGTATATATAAAAAATGCAATACTAACGTTTCACACTTAGGATAATAAATGCTTCTTTGATTTATTGATATTTTATGATAAATACCCACAGCATGAAATTGATCGAGAGAATAAATTTATGATAACTAAATATACGGATCATACACTCCATTTTACTGAATTAATGACATCTACCTTGAAAGGTGTCTTTAAATTTAACCCATTTAACATGCAGTTTCTAGAAAAATACTACAAAAGGGGTATGTTTTAATCTTTAATAATACAAAACCTTCGAAGCGCATAGGTCATGTTGTTTTTGGCATGGAACATATTTTTAGCGTAGATCCCGTTGTAGGCGTCGTTATCAATACAGCACAGCACGAGACGTTTTGGAAGAGTGCCAAGGAAGAGATACACCTGAGACAGACACCATCTTAAAATTTCTCCATGGGGGTACCAGCACCACCACTGGTACGTATTACAAAACCCTCTGTCACTACTATCGATGTATCGAGATAGTCGATGTGACGACTGTTCTATCTATGGTAAATTTAATTATCGCATTACCAGAAATACCGAGCTTTCGTAGACTCTAGGTTCGTACCAATCGTCCGCGTTAAATGACATATCTAATTGTTTTTGTCGCAGCGCAACGCACTAATTGTTCTTTTGTGGCAACCTGTAGCCAATTAAAGCATCGCCTGCACATCGTACGATCGGTACACTCGTAAAAGACACATTTAAGTCATATATTCACGCGCTTACAATAAGTTTTTATCAGGATTCACTACTACAGACATGAGTTATATAATCCATACTGTTGCTTTGATATATCGGAATTAGTGGAATATGTTATGTTTATGGTATGTAGATTTTTGTCTTGAATCCAAAACGAATTAGTTGATAATATAGTAAAACTTTCTATTTCACAGCTATGTACTATCCATATTTTTCTCTAAATATCTAGTGAAAATAGCAAGAGCAAATTACGTTGTAACACCAATAAAGATATTTCCTTTTTTTAATTCAGAATTGGTTTTAGTTATGTGCTTTGAAGGGGACACACTTCTTTTTTAAATATTATTAATAAATGTCATAATCAAAAGTGGACAACAATTTATTATAGTAGAAGAGCAAGTAAATGCATAGAAGTCGGAACGAGTTGTATATCGGGGTCTGAGCCGGAACTTCAGCACCCGCTGCTGTCGGGCATTACTTTCGAAGCGTGGATATATTTTTAAATTCACAAAATACTGGAGGTGGTGCTCAACCATCCAATCGAAATATTGGTGAGTTTAGCCCCCATAACCCATTCCAACTCCTGTGGAATATATGAATGAGTAACATATATCATACCTTTACAATAATTTCAATCTACCTTCCAAACCACCATGAATTCAACATTTTATTTCCAATTACCCTGAAACTGCATGTGTTGGTGCTACATTGTGCTGGCATGTCGGCAACTGACTGATATATGCCAGCAATTCATATAGGCGTTTGAAAATGCTGGTTATTGAAGTTATCTAATCTATTACTACTATTTAGAGTGAACACTACCAACATAGGACTATTCAAGCAATGGATATTAACAAAAATGTTCTCCGATTACAACGATATTTTCACATTTTATGCCGAAGATGCCGAAGATAGCTACGGATCGAATGTCGGGCCGACAGATGACCGGTCTGCTCTAGCATTTTACATACATGTACCTACTTCTGAACATATATGTGAAACCTTCATAATAAAGTTTACGTAAATGCTTCTTATGCTGTAATTGTGAGATCACATAAAATAATTGTCTTGTGTTATCAGACGAATACTGGTTTTGTGTCATTTGTATCATGTGTACAGTTTCTAAATTAAATTGTCCTACACCTTAAAGGGTCTCTCATTTTATTTCAGGAATACAACGTGTCTGAAGTTATCTATTCGGTTACTGCTATTTAAAGCCTACACTACCAACATAGGACTAATCATTCAAGCATGTTAACCAAACCATTTCTCCGATTTAGACTATATTTTCACAGTATGTATGCCACAGATATCTACATATTGAATGTCGGGTCGGCAAATGACCAGTCTGCGGCAGCATGTCATATATAGGCTTTTGAACGTGTCATTTCCTAGATATCCGATCTTTTGCACTTACATTGCAAACATAGGGCTAATCATTCAAGTATAGGGTGTTAACAATTTTTTTTCTCAGATTTCGATGATATTTGCATATATGCTGAAGATACCTACGGGTCGGATGTGGGGTCTGCATATTTTCCTTTGTAAGAGTATTATCTGAGCTTGCTTTCATCCTCTATGCACCTGGCTGTCAGGGTAAGGGTTTAACCCAGTTTTGCTAGTTTAATCTGGGTTAAACTAGGCTTTACTCTATTCTGAGAACTGAGGATGATATTATTAGGGGACATTCTCAATATCAATACAGTTGGTAGGTGGATTGATGATGGTTTAATAGTGGTGTCATATTATTATTGATATAAAGATTATAATAGCTCTTTAAATAAGTGTCAATTTTTCTAGCTATCACTGTAAGTTAACCAGATGATAAGTGTGCGATTGGTATGTTCTGGTATTGACTGAAACAACTTTTCTGCACATGACCGATACAAATGTTTCCCTTCAAATGGTAATATTATATCCAGACAGAAACCCTAAGTTAATATCCTCCCTATACAAACAACTGGTACTAGTTACCAGTTATGACCATAATCCGTTTATGTGTGCCAAGAAGTTCATAATAAAGGGACTGTTATCAGTGAGTCATAGCCATAAAATGCATATAGTGCCATCACCCCTGCTGGTGCTGCCCGTCAGCCTGCTCATTATCCTGCTCTTACGACGCAGCAAGGCGACAGGGTGTCACTACTTGTCATTGCCACATGACACTTCTATGTGTTTGTTGCAGTTCCACCAATATAGTTATACGACACCACGCAATAGTTATTTTTTACGCTGAAGGAGTGATTGAATATTCTTACTAGAAACACTATCCACTGATAAGTTGTAGACAGTTTATTCAAGTTTTAACAATTATTGAAAAAACATGATGCACGGCATGACATCTGCTAACTATGAACAGTGTATGCAGTTTTTGTTGAAACAAATATGCCCTATATTTTTGTCATAAAGAGAAATGTTTGGGGCCTGAATATCAACAAAATATACGACGGAATGTCTGAATGCTTCACGTGCTCTGCATTCATTTCTGATGTCTTGATGGGCTTTGTTGCTATGCATTTAGTCATGTGATGGAGAGATCAATTGAAGACGTTATTTATGGTATAACGAGTAACATGGTGGCTGGTGTTGTAGGTGCAGCGAGTAGAGTAGGACGCAGTAGAGACGTACGACTACTCGAAGCGAGAGAGCATCATGTCCCTGGAGTCTGACAGCCGGTGCTAGCGCCGTCCATCTTTGGACAGTCCATCCTCAACCGGCAGAGTCTGCAGAAGTGGGAAGCACCACCAGCAGTCCGTCGACACAAGCGGCGTCCAGCCCATCTATGAACAGAATTCCGACAACGGCCGCTTGACCACCGGTCACCATAACAACCGCGACAGTGGACTGAGTAGCTGACCACACGGAACACCTGGACGACAGTTCGGCGGAATCACGCACAGGTGAGTGATGCACTGCTTGTTGGCATTGGTGACAATGTAGGACTGAGGTCAAAATCAAAAGACCAAGTTAGTGAGACAACTCCTTAGATATAGTCAGTGAGACGACCCCTTAGATTAGATTAGTGAGACGACCCCTTATATCAAGTCAGTGAGACAACCTTTTCGATTAAGTTCATATGATATGATACCCTGATGTCAAGGA
This sequence comes from Paraescarpia echinospica, assembly GCA_020002185.1. Taxonomy (NCBI): domain Eukaryota; kingdom Metazoa; phylum Annelida; class Polychaeta; order Sabellida; family Siboglinidae; genus Paraescarpia; species Paraescarpia echinospica. The sequence goes on from CM034532.1 coordinate 15,446,211, forward strand.
AATTAGTGATACAACCTCTTAGATCAAGTTAGTCGTGCTACACCTTAGATCACTTTAGATAATGAGATAACCCCTTACATCAATTTAGTTAGTGAGACAACCCTTAGATCAGTGTAGTTCATGAGATTACCCCTAAGCTGAAGAGATGACCAGTCCGAATATGTGTTGTTGTCGACAGAGTCAGGCAGCCACAAACATGAGAAGAACACCCAGGAAGGACATGACCACAGCAAGATGAAAACTTCTTTTGACAAAGGCAGCGACGAAAGGTTCTCTGAGAAAAGTCAGTATTCGCCTGTTAGTTTCTGTCATTCTAGCTCCAGTCTTCCCTCGCTGTCTTTAGTTTTCTCAAGTTGTGTTCACATACTTTTTGTTTTGTTATAGTGATTTATCATATATTGTAAGTAAATAAAAAGGGCTTGTTACTTAATATGAAGAAAACAAAGATCATAGACATAAAGAACTGCCAACTAGTGAATAGACTAAAAGGACTAAAACTGAGAAATTTTGGCCACGTAAAAAGACACATTTCCTTAGAGAAAACAATCATAGAAAGCAAAATGGAGGGAAAGAGAGGAAGGGGAAGACCAAGGAGAAGACCAAGGAGAAGATGGGAGCAGGTCATCAGCGACTGGTTGGAAGACGACATCGTGAGAGCAGGGAGACGAACAGCAGACAGAGCAGCGTATTGTGGGATCATCCGGGCAACTACGTCTCGCAGAGTTATGCTGAGCTGAAGAAGAAGTAAATATATTTATGCAGATATTCTCTTCATTATATACTTCTAATCACAGTGCATATTAAAGCACCACGGTCAGAATTTGGGATATAGTAACCGCCCGAAATAACTCGTGGTGCCTCATGTTAATATTATGACTCTACATACAACATGACATTTTCTACTTAAAATTTAAAATCAGAACAACAATTTAAAATCACAAAAACGTGCCTGAACATTATCAACAAATATTGAACCAATTTTCAGCAAAGAATACTTTGTACCAGTAAAACGCATACTGATATTTTACGGATGCCACCATGAAATTGCAAAAAAATTAGTTGATCGGACTTTTGAATAATTTTTAACGTGATGCAGCAAGAATTATTGTAGATGTGTGACTGTGTAGACGTATGGCACAACAGCCGCTGGAATTTGTTATAGGATTGGAAACTGCGAAGTTCATCACCCATGAATCAACTAAGATGTTGGCAAAGTAATGCAAACAGTCGGACCAGTTCTAGTTATTGTTAATTTCAACGTATAATTTAAGAATTAGCTTCAGAAAATGCAAAAATATTGGTCTTCAAACTTAAAAAGTTGGCAATAGCTCGGGCACACAAAAAATTAAGAAAATGGATACATCATGTGGCGATGGTGGTTGTGAGAATATAGTGAGGCCAGTAATCGATTATGTTACACCCACAATTGGATCAGTTAGTCAACAGAAGAGTAATTTTGAGTAAGAGACATTGCATGTTCTTCTAACACATACATTTTAACACAAATTTCTGCTGCAGCTTTGTATTCTGTTTCAGAGATACTACCAACAAGTAGTTCCAAGCAATCTGTTGTTCCAGCTTTGACAGCAACACAAACTTCCTAAACATTTTGGCATTCAGTTATTATTAATATTGTCACAGTATTTTCCTATTGCATGTGTGGTTTTCTTGTAGTCGATTGGAACATCTGTAATTGTAATTACCTTGTCTAGGTTGTCATCATAATGTGCGTGATCTTACCTAATGTATTTGTAGTTTTCCAGATGTTACAGGGCAGAGACGATGGAGAGGCCGATGCCCACTACTTCCACACCAAGAAAACAAACAGCTCTTTTCAGAGCCTTAACATTTTTACTGGTTCGTGCTGTTTAACATGCTGGTACACGTTTTATTGATGCGTCAGGTGGTTGGTTATGGATAGATATGCTTGTCGAATCTACATTCTGCTTCCACTACTGGCGATGTAGGCGAAATGGCAAGCATATTTCGTTCATGTCTGCCAGTATATATAGCCACTCATAAAACACGACTCTCGTTGTAAACTCCTCGAGGTAACCAGTAGATACTGGTCACTGTATAGAGCATCAGGCTGATTAAACGAGGGATCTCTGAGCAGCATGAGGCCCCAGAGGTGAAACTGAATGATATCCAGGAGTATGTTGTTCATTGGAAATAAATTATATATATACATACATAACATATAAATTATGTTCATTGGATAGAATAATTAGATTAAATATACAAGTGTCATGTTGTTGTAATTTGTCATTTGTCATTGATGATGTGTATTTGAAAAATAAAATAATGTTGGCTTTATTCCACCACATAAATACATATGTCTGTTGTCTATCGTGTGACTAAGTAAACACCCTATGTCTGCAGTAAGATAAGTTCTTTTATAAATTACAAATGTTATATACTCTATATTTCATCCCTGTTACACCTGCTTATTCGAAATCTATACCAATATCTTGAGGTTTTGCAATTCGGCCTAGAAATATTTCCCACAAAAATTGGCTCAAACGCACATAGGATAAATTTACTTTTACGGAAGTATACAATAGTTTGAATACACGCTGAAAGCTGCAAACAATTGTGACCCGCCAGTCCAAGATGAGACGCGTCTCGTTGACGCTCATCACAAGCCATGAGCCAAAACACTACAACACCGATTTTGTTTTAAAGGAGTGTCCATCGTGAAATCATCCGGTATAGATTAAACTTTCAAATGTTGGTCATTACATGGCATAGACGTTACCTAAATGTGTATATTTTGATGTTTTTACACTGAGAAAACCATAGCCAAAATATAGAATGAAAACTTTGAAGCAGTTTTTCTACAAACCATACATTTCGCATTTTCAAGATTCTAATTGTTGTGTCTCTAGAAATATTGTGAACATAGGAAACATCAGGGTATTGTTTTTTCTGTCTAAATGTGCTCTATACGAGTATGCAATAAAAACAAGATATTTATTTTCGCGAAGCGTCTCGTTTTTGCATGGTGAGTCATAATTTATATCAACAATATTCTAAACATGTTCACTACATAAAAACATTACATGATCATAACTATAATCTGTTTTACATTTTAAGACGGCAACATTGAAGTTTACTACAATGTCAACATGATGTTGATGCTGGCACAAAATAATCATTTAGATGTGAGATCACAAATGAGGAAATAATAGGAAATAATCCAACGTGGAAAGTTTAAATTTAAACGATCTGTCAGACTTGTTTGGAGAGTGGCCCTCGTTTGCACTGTACGTGTGCTTTAATCGCAAGTCGGTTTCTTAGTCATGGGCTAAAGATTAACTGAGTTGAACACCAGCGCATTCATGTTTATAAGTTATAAAGTTATATTTATGTACTAAGACTACGGGTAGTTAATTACTATTTGTTATACTGTATAAGGTATAGCCAAGGTACCATTAATGTTATTCCGATTGTGTATTAACAATACGAAGCCTCAACAATTTGCAGTTTCATATGCACTGTATCTAGTTCTTGTAATACTATTAGCCAGAGCATTGTGAGTGTAAAGAACACTTCCGAATAACACAACATGAGCCCATTTAAAAATAGGTAAATTTAACGAATGCAGCCGCCACCATGAAGGAAATCACCAGACGACAGGAAATGAAAATCCGGAAGGTAGTTAGTGAACCGGAAGAAAGTTACCGGTATTCATACGCCGTGCGCGCGCAATGTATAGAATAGAAATTTCAAGTTTCAGTCTCTTGCCCGAATAGCGACAGCGGAGGAATACTGAACTGAAGCTGCGGGCTGACTGAGCCGGATTACTCCTGCCCCGTTGTGTGGCGCCACTGTACATGATCATCACTAGTAGGACGTTGTTCGTCCGCTGTGTGGCGCCAAAGTCGTGGCCATGGCACTCTCATTGGTTATCTAGGTTTTGTGATCGGACGCTGCTATTGATCGCAATTACGTTGTCGCACTTACATTTATCCGGGCGTTAAATTTGTATCCGGGTGATGTTTATGTGCATATGTAAGGCATAATATCTGGCACCAGTAGATCACGTAGTGATAAATAATATCCAGTAGCTAAAATTATGTTTCGTTTGTTGTCGTAATACGAGCGTTATAGTTACATAATTATAATTTGCTGTTTCAGATTTATAACCAAGTATAAGAGTAATTCACGTGACGTGGAGAAGAAACTGTTTTACGACAGCAAACATTTTATAATTTATGTATATATATAGACATATATGTAATTATATATATATATATATATATATACATATAAACATACATAACGCCCGGATAAATGAAAGTGCGACAACGCCATTTTAATTATTGATTTGAGACAGGGCGACACAAGTGTATGTTAATAAGCAGGAAACTCGAAAACGTCAGGCTTCGATAATTAAAATAACTGGAGAGATTGATTAACCGATGCTTCATCGACCACAATACAACCTGGACACTGGTTACCGGAGAAATAGAACTAAACATTGACATAAATTGTCCGAATCGTTCCAAGGATTTACGCAAATGGTGATGATTTTGCGCTTTTTAGCAGATAATTGACCCTTATACTGCAACATGCAGTACGCATCAAATTTCCACGTCATTGTGATACTGGTATTAGACAGCAAATGTTATTTCGGATACATCTCACAGACTGTGGATGACGAATTTATTTGTGATGCAGAAAGATAAATTAAACCGTAGTGGTCAGGATTTGCCAAATGTTTCTAGCATGTTGCGCCTCTGAGCCCACACTCCTGAGGATATCAGCAGCAGTAGTAGTAACTACACTCATCTGTTTCAAGAGGAACCGGAGAACAACAACTTACATTTTTGAATTTGCCATCATCGATGAATTGAGTAGTGCTATGTCGGGGGAAGGGGAGGAGGAGGAGGAGGGGGAGGGGAGGGGGAGTGGGGGGAGGATTGTAACAATTTCAACACCATCCACTAGGTGATACTCTAAATCAACAAGTATAAAATCTTCATTATAACGACATCACTATACGCCGTAATATTATCCCAATATTAATGTTAGAAATATTACACGTTGTATTCGACAATCCTCCCTGTCTACCCTAACTATAATGAAATTTGCCCGGTTCTTTAAAATCTGAACTTAGGTCACCACTCCAGTTCTTTCACAGTATTGCATAACCACTGGATAGCCATCAATGGCCTACAGGGAAACTCTAACACGAGACAGCCAACCATAGCTTTACATTGTAACCCTAAATGCAGTCTTTCCCGACGCTACCAACCTATGTTAAGTTCTTAAAATTACAATCTTGACAATATCGTTATTAATGCGTTGATAACTAAAACATATCATAGTGCATTGACATTAACGATAATTTCGGAAAACTGCAAATAAAGGTACCTTTTCTCAAATACTGGGGTATACCGTTATTAAGTGGGATACGTCGATAACATAAGCCATATATCATACATACTACGGCTTTAACGATTTCACAAAACTCCGAGTACAAGTACATCTCAACAAATATATTGTTACAGGTGTATTAAGTAATATACATTGCAAACAAAATCAGTTATCATATACATACAGTGTATATATATATATATGTACATATACATACACACACATATATATATATATATATTTATTTATATGAATATATATGCATCGGTGGTAACAATCATTTACGAAAACTACGAATAGAAGTACCTGTTCACAAATATATCGTCATTAAGTAGAATACAGTGATAACAACAATTAAGTATCACACATAATAACATATGCATCGGCGTTAATGTTAATTCATATTTAAAACCACACTACCCAATGCTGGGCTACATACGGAAGGCAATATTTTGTTTGGGGAAAAAATACGTGCTACATACTAATAAGAAGATGGTAAATCACATTCTGGATGCCATTGAATTTGACATTTCACTAAATTCTGTTGACATGCCCATTTCGGGGTTTCTTCGTATGCAACATGAAAACGATTTCCTCAGACTGAGACGAAATGACGGCATTAGAGCTAGATAAACGAACGGGTTAACGAAAGAATTGAACACAGCGAAAAACACCCCGACCTTTTGCTTAGCGGAGCCAAACTCGTATTCCACCACGCCGGTGTATCCTAGGAGGTATGTCCATGCGTCGAAGCCTATGCCGAAGAGAAATATGGCTGTCAGTGTAATGGCTGTCTTCGTTATTGTCGCCTGTGCTGTGTCGATAACCTTCGATCGACTCATATCAGTCGAGTTCTTTCTACGATACAGGGTTATTATGACGCTGCTGTAAAGATATAGGTATGCTGTTACCGGCAACAAATATACGGCCAAAAACCAAATCACACAGTAGGCGTGGAACAGTCTTTCGCCTATCGGTCCTTGTATGATGAATTCACTTAGGCAGACACCGTTTTCAAAACGGACTTGCACGAATGACGGTATGGTTATGATCGGGTTAGCAATGTACATAGCAATTATGCTGTATCGTGAAAGCTTTCTTTTAAACCGACCGTGCTTGAAAGGATGACAAACGGCCATGTATCTGTCGATAGCAATGGAGCCTAGATTCCACACAGATAACAAAATGGCACCCCAAAATGGCGCCTGACCGTGCCAGAGATAACATACCGCAGCATCGAAATACTCGTTGCCGGTCGTCCACATTGGTGGTTGTAGAAGCAGGATTGTTCCCATGGCACATACCCAAGAGTCTACCAAAGCTTGGTGCTTCAACAGTAAGCAGATGGCAGGCGAAAACATGTCCCCGTTTCGTATGAATGTAATTAAGGTAATGCTGTTTGCTAAGCATCCCACAATTGAGAGTACAAGCTGGAACATGACCAACCATTTAAGCCACATCGGGATGCCTGGCCCCATCGAGTGACTAGTTTGGTTGAAATATGTATTAGTTTCGCTCGTAGATAACTCACCGGCGTTCTCTTCTGTGTACGAAATACGCAAGGTGTCCGTAGTAATTTCCATGTTTGTAATGTTTTCCTCGTGGGACGTGTCTTCATGTTCCACGGCTTGTTGTGTAGTGGTTTCATATTGGTAATGGTATTTGTGCAGTTGTGTATTCTTTTCCGTTTGCAGAGTTGCTCGCTGATATGCACCTCGAGTCGGGATAACTTGCGTCACCGCCTGATATGTAGCGATCGGTTGCGTCGTCCTTCCCTTTTCCGTTGTTACGTATTGCGGTAGTTTTAACCATGCTTTTGATGTAGTTTCGTTTGCCTTGCCATGCACGGTAAACTGCAGTGCAATGTAATAAACGCAAAATAACATACACAATCGCGACGCCATCATGTGTCGGTTTCCTATTACCCTTACACCCACCGTCGTTATTTAGCAAGCGATGATATTCGAGTTCTGGTACGATGGCGAGTGAACGTTCTGTGTTATAATGTCACAAAGCCATAGTTCCAGTCCGTTAACTTCTCACTTGATCAGTATGAATACAATGCGTCATCCATCCTTTGTGGTGACTCCGTTTCAACAGATAATGCGCAGTTATGTTATTATCACCGGGAAGGATCCTGCACTGAGATCTATGCAAGCACAACTTCCGCTGTAAGGACCAATGCAAATCAACAAATGCTTTTTGGGAGACTATCCGTTTACGTTGTCTCCATTTCCTTCTCTCTAACTAACCTCAGTGCAGCGTCCTGTAATAGGTTGTGTCACAAGATGATCAAATGTATCACTGTATCAAACTACACATACTTGAAATGTTTATATACATTCGGATCACTTCTAAACAAAGATACACGTCTATAATCGTTTCACTCGCAGCACAGATTTTATAGCCATCACCATGATACATCTTTGACTATATTCGATTCGCGGCACCGTTTCACTCGCAGCACAAATTTGATAGCCATCACCATGTTACATCGTTGACTATATTCGATTCGTGGCACCGTTTCACTCGCAGCACATATTTGATAGCCATCACCATGTTACATCGTTGACTATATTCGATTCGCGGCACCGATGAACACGTTTATAAGTCCGTGTTTACTGGACCTGACACGTTGACGACCATAGACCTAATCGTGCACTTTTTTCGACGAGGACACAATCCAACACATTTTCTCGGAGCGTGGGTGCTAATTTAAGCCAATGAAGTGCCATACATTTCGTGTATTCCAACTGACAAATAGACGTTTCTCGTGTAAATGAGCTTCGGTTGTGGAATTACCTAATCAGTGGTCACCTTTGTAGTGATGCGTGTTCGAAAATTACGCCGACGTTATTGTGATTAAATCACGGCCTCAGGGTCTGCAACAGAAATGAAACACATCCTTTTGGATAGTACAGCCAGGAAATTGAGACTCATGTTGCTATGATTGAAAACATTATATCGACCGGGGTAGGTACGCGCACGTTATTTCTATTATTGTTTCGGTTATGAACATAGGACATGCGTTCGTCATCAATCAACACACTACTGACCGCATTTGTCGCCAGTGCTCTGATTAAGTCGCAATATAACACCTACGAAATGCGTCATGATGTCCTATTCGATTTGGTAGTGTTTATTATACACGAAGTCATAACATAAATGTATTAATATTTTTATCACACGATATGTTATACGGTTACGTGGTAGCAACACATGTCTGTGTGATGTGTCTAGTTTCGTAGCATAGTGAGTTGTATGTTGTGCATGCGCTTCACACTCTCGCTTTCAGCTGCGACCGCCAGCTAGCCCCCTCACAGGGGTGAAAAGGGACATGAGTGCGCAAGCCCCCCCCCTGCTGGTACATAGCCTCTTCATAGACAAGACTCTAACATTACTTCCTTGTGGTACACCACGGTAACTGGGCACCGTACGGCCCAGGCTCGCACGCTAGGGATCTAGGAGATGGACAACTCTGATTCCAAACCTGGGTAGACCTAGCTTATTAGCTTATGCAGGCAGTGGGTCTAGGAGATGGAAAACTCTGATTTCAAAATCGTAGACGCTGAGAAGTGGAGAGGTCCAATGGACCTGTACGGGATGGAATAAGACGCTCCCAACCCCACTAGTCTACCACCTATGGATAAAATACGGTGATGCTAGCCTGATATCACAGGGCGGATATCTTCCTCGACGAAGTCAACGGCCAGGTCGGAAGGGCTCCAGGAAGAGTTCAACGACCACATGTTCGGGATCAAGGCGTGCCACATCGTCTGATATCGGCTGTGGTCAACCAACCTGCCCAAGACACACCATAATCATGAAAACCTGTTCAAACGACATACCTGATCGGTCGCAGGCCGAGTCAATAATGACCGCCATACACAAGAACGGAGGTGATAAGTATGCTACTGGTGCCCCTACCAAGAAGATTCATGGAAGAGACAATATCACCATCGGCACATGGAACGTCAGGACAGTGAGAGCTGCAGGGAAACTAGAAGAACTCACACATATGATATGATATGGAGAGATACCGATGGAAACAGCCCAGATGGAAAACATCACAATCAGTTCGACTACATCTTGGTGAAACGACGTTTTCGCACAGGCGAAAACATTGCCTGGACACAAAGCTTTCCAGGAGCAGGTGTCAGAAGCGATCATGACTTGTCGATGACAACCTTTCACATTGAAGAGGGTCAGCAAGCCAACTGACACAAATTTGACAAAGAGAAACTTAAGGATCATGATGTAGCAGAAGCATGCAAAGTAATGATAGGTGTAAAATGCACCCCTTACCATCCTGGATTTCAAAGACACTGACCTGAACTTACTGACCAACACCTTCAACAAAATAATGTCCGACGCAGCCAGCGAGATCCTCGGCAAACATAGTCGGACAAAGAACCCGTGGGTCACAGCAGACATCCTCGATCTCTGCGACAAAAGAAGAGAACTAAAAAGAGAAAACGTGATCCTGAAGGATCAGCAAATTACAGAGAAGTCAACAGGAAGATCCGACAAGGTATGATAAGAGCAAAAGATGACTGGATAGCAAAACAATGTTGTAAAATTGAAGACAATCTGAGCAAGAACAACAGCAAGAAGGCCTTCCAAGTTGTGAACGACTTGACATCAATGAAGGAAGGGATAACCACCACCATCCTATACAAATCAGGGAAATGCCTTACAGAAGAACAACAGATTCTCAACCGATGGACTGAATACTGGTCAGAACTGTACAACTAAAGAACAACGGAGACCCAATTATACTAAATTGTCCACAGACTACCGAAGAGTTCGACTACCCCATTCTTCGTGAGGATGTGGAGGCTGCCGTGAAATCTCCGAAAAGGGAAACTCAGCTGGAATTGACAACATTCCAGCAGAACTGGTACAAGCTAAGGGAAAAGCCTTTATCACCACCCTCACAACAGTCTGCAACAAGATCTGGCAGACAGGAGAATGGCCCACCCCATGGACCCTGATCATCTCGCTTCCCAAGAAAGGCAACCTACAGCTGTGCCAAATTATAGAACAATCAGCCTCATTAGTCACCCGAGCAAAGTCATGCTGAAGATCCTACTCAACAGACTCAAACCCCAGGCGGAAAAGATCAACACAGAAGAACAGGTGGATTTTCGAATGGGACGGGGCACCAGTGAACAGATCTTCAACCTTAGAATCCGTTGCGAGAAACACCTTCAACACCATCAAAGCCTGTACCATGTCTTCATAGACGTTAAGAAGGTCTTTCGTGGCGTATGACATGCGGCCCTGTGAGCGACCATGAGGAAGTACAACTTTGGTTCCAATCTTGTCCGAACCATTGAACACTTATATGACAAGGCCAACAGTGCAGTCATCTTCAATGACAGCATAGGAGACTGATTTCGAACAACAGTGGGAGTTTGACAAGGATGTCTACTATCACCCACCCTCTTCAACGTCTTTCTGGAAAGGATCCTGAATGATGCCTTGGAAAACCATCAAGGCACTATCAGCATTTGAGACAGGACAATCACCAACCCTCGCTTCGCTAATGACATCGACGGTCTAATAGGAAAAGAACAAGAACTAGTCAACTTGGTGGAGTGCCTGCACAAAACTTCTACAGCATACGGCATGGATAGAAATCAGCGCCGAAAAGACCAAACTGATGACAGACAACACACAAGGCAGCAACATATATGTCAAAGTTAACGGATAGAGACTTGAAACAGTAACAAGCTTCAAGTACTTGGGATCAATCATCACAATTGAGGGTTCCAAACCTGAGATTCTTGCCTTGATTGCACAGACAACAGCAGCACTTACAAGGTTGAAACCCATATGAAACGACAGTAACATCAATATCAGTTCGAAAATAAGGCTGATGCGCTTTCAGAAGATGTTACGTATATCATACAAAGATCATGTTACTAACGAATACGTTCGCAACAAGATCAAACAAGCCATCGGACCATACGAAGACCTTCCTACAACAGTCAAGAAGCGCAAACTGAATTGGTACGGCCACGTCTCACGATCATCTGGCCTTGGAAAGACCATCTTGCAAGGTACCATGCGAGGGGGGGGGAGAAAAAGAGGTAGACAGAAGAAGAGGTGGGAAGACAACATTAACGAGTGGATAGGACTGGAATTCGCCGACTTTCAGATGACTGTGGAGAACAGGGAAACGTGGAGAGAGCCGGAATACAATGAGACAATATCTAAATCACATATAATATATCGATAGTACACAGTAGACTAGTCTGTTACTAACAGCAAAGATACTACATTAGTAATATGCGCCACTCACGTCATATTAAATATGATTTTCTGAAATTACGACGCCAATGGCTCCCCCATGCGGTTGGGCGCACACAGTCAGTGATATACATACAAACTCAAAGCGTTTCACGCCTGTTCCGTGATTTTCAGCGCTCTTGACCTGATATGATTGTTTACATTTCAAAAGTAAAATACAGTATATGTCATATGAGCAAACTGTATATGATGCAACGTTTCTACTAGTTGATATTTCATTCAGCAGAGGGTACCATCTGCAGGACCCATCTGAACATCCCCCCAGAGACCATATCCAGGCCTAACGAAGGACAGTACAGACCAGTTTTTGTCATGTTCCCATAACTTGCTCATTATTTATGAGCAAGGAACATTTAGATAGTATAGATAGTATATTGTAAGACAGTATGTTTTGCCAAGATGTTCCCCAAAATTGCCATTCAGGCAACGGAATATATGACAAAGTGTGCAATGTAAAAGTGTTTTTGTAAAGCCTTTTAAGTTTGATAGTTTTATGTGTTTGCTAATGTATATGTACGTGTTCATGTTGAAAAGTCGTAAGGATAGCAAGATGCAGCCTTTGTTGGTTTTTTTGTACATGTGCATTAATGTGGGTGTTCACAGTGAATTGTATTACTGGTATAACAATATTTAAGAAGATTTAACAATATTGCTATCCAGAAAATTAACTCTTGGTGGCAAATGGACAAGGAAGCCTTTTGGCTTATCGAGAGTCCAATACTTTTTTTTATCTACGTGTATCCCGCCATTTTAAGGTATGTGTCGATTTTATTTTTAAACATATTCCAGTCCTTTGTGAGAATGAGAACTTTTTATATATAATATACACTGCTCCTTTACTAATGTAACTTCATGCCCTCTGGTCCTTCTATCTTTCATAACTAAGAAAAGATAGTTCTATATAAGAATGTATTCACCAGACAGTATCATATGGAGTTTGTTTCACATGTATTTAATGTGATCAAAGACAACTTCATTGTGTTGTGTACCTGTTGTATTATTTAGTTATCAGTAAATAGTAAGATATGTTGAGTCAACCACCATTACATTTATTTGTCAGCATCACATTAACAATGACATTTTCAAGCAATTGATATAGTGTTCAATATCATAAGTGTGCTCGATTTGGCGTACAAATAGATGGAATGTTGTATGATCCAATGAACGACTACCAGACTACGCTTAGATGCAGTGCCATAGAAACCAACACACAAATTGAAAAGAAGCTCGTGCAACACTGGGTACCTGCAAGACGCTAATGACAATGGATCATAGTTTATTAGCAAAGACTAGCCAGAAATATGTGAATTTGTAAGGTTTTTAGATATACCTTGAGGCATCGTGCTTTATAATGTAAAGGCTATTCCGGAAATATAGAGAATCCCCGGATGTATCTTAAAAGATATTCTTTCTAATGGGTTCTCGTGAGAAAATAAAATATATAGTAGGTAGATAAACTCGCCAATATCATATTTCTAGATGGGACCCATCATCATTTATTTATGAAGTATACAAAAGAATATAATGGTTAACAGGGTAATTTGATATGCCATTATCTAGAGGGTGCTATAAACACTATATCAGTGGACAGTGGATGTTCCAAAATTCCATTTTCTATTGTAGAAAGAGGGGTTGTCTGTCTCTATTTTTCTGGAATGGACATAATGGGAGTTGTTTCATGACACACCAAAACCCAATTAAGATATATTACTACATGCATATTAAGTATAATCTTATCACCACCACCACCATGCCAAAGAATAATAAAATATATTTACCTAGTACAAATGTTACCTGTAGTAATCAAAATAGAAATACAACATTTACTAAACGGTAATCAGTATATATCTCAGCCATTAGAAATAGTTTCCCGATATGGTAGATCTACACTATTATAAATTATAAATTAAATCTTGCATTTTGTAATGAAGATTTTTTTATACAATGTGTATCTGAATGATCTTGTTCAGAAATCCATTTACAATAATCATCATAGTAATCGGACTTCTGTTTCTTGGTTGGTCCGGCATCACTTGGTTTCGGTGCTGGTTGTTTACCATTTACGAGAACAGGTGGGTGATGCACGATGAATATTGCTGGAACTGCATTCCATATAAATTTGTTCCTGGAGGCTGCATTCATAAATTGGCCATCCTCAAAGTCGGCTGAACACAATCAACAGTTGTTATGTAAATACTCAGGCTTCTTGTCATCAAAAGTATATTTGAACTTATCACCCATCGTTTGCACCTGTTAAATGATATGAAAAAATTAATACAATCATACTTCTTGACGGTTGATCACCTTTTTATTTTTCCATGTGAGATACCATGTCACAGGATACTATGTTTCTATGATTCGCTATCATTTAGAATTGGTAAATCAGTACAAACATAACTTCTAACTTGAATCATTGATTAATCAAAACAATGTGTGCATAGGCCAATGTTGACGTACAATTTATCAACTGAAGTCGAATAATTTTTTTTCAGATGGGGGCGTGCTTCAGTTTGAAGTCGCCCCATTATCGTTCATGTAATTACGGCAATTATCTGTATATATCCATGCAATTTGTATTAATTTATGTATATAGACATGAGTAACACACCTCTCTGCATCCTTTGGGAATCGAAAGAAAGAATGATAAATCAGGCCGTTTGTTTCTGGAATTAGAACAACAAGCCGAACAAAAATGTGCAGATTTTCCCATGGCTGGTTTTGCTGTTCGCGCCCAACCGCATGAGGGAGGCACTAGCAATAAATTTCACCTAATATCATCGAGTGGCGCGTATTGTTATACATAGTCTTTGTTAACAGTAAGATGTAACAACAAATTGTCATTCCCCTATATACGGCGTAGTCGACTGAAAGTTCGTCACACTCGCTCCGTTGACCCGACTTGGCTAGCTAGCCAAGAGATCACACCCGAGATCACACGATGATCATTCGCTGGAAATGACCGTCTCGTTGCCCGAACGCAGTACGCCGTCCGTCCACGATGACGCAAGTTAATTAAAGGGAATAAAACACCTATTGCTTGAGTTCATATTATATTACATCCTGCTATATATTTTATATACACCAAGCCAACTAAAATTCAGTGAATTAGAAATTCCACATTTTATGCTGTCATTGCTGTGCATCCGGACGTTTTCGTATATGCATATTTTGGCGCGCGTTTCGGGATGTAGAGATGTGACGTCACATATGACATATACTCGCATCAAGCCGACCCCTTACATGCATTCAGAGCATGTTTACAAGGATAGCTTTTGGGTCGAAACGAGCGTCAGAATGAGTTATTGTGCGAAATTTTGATGTAATACAAACACTTGTCATCACAGAGGAACACGCAGTTATTTTACGGTTCCACATAAATCCAATTTTATTCAAAATAATTAATGGGAATGGGCCTATAGCAGGCGAGGTTTCGCGGAGCTTCGGCTCGTTTTCAGAATAATTATATCGATAGCAACCCACAGGAGATAATCTACACCAATAAACATACATAGCGAACAGATATTGTATCCAGCTACAGAAAGTAACGTTGTTTAATCTCATAATATCACCAGAATATCGAGGTATGAAGGAGGAGTTGTACAACTTATTATAACAACTTAAATCAGTCAGTGAATTTGGTAAATATGGTAATTATATATAACGATGTTTCTTAATTTTATTTATCCACACAAATATATGGTAATGGATATATAATTTATTTTACATACATACATATTGTACAGTAATTGTAAATATATTGTACGGTAATATATTGTAATTTATACATGTGAAAAAAAATTGTGATTTGTGTGGATAAATAAAATTGAGCAACATCGTTATGTATAATTACCATATTTCATTTTCGTGGCGAATAAATAATTACTACATAAGTTTTAAAATATTTACAAACAGTGCATCATAGTATAACAATTATTTGGTTGGTATTACTTCGTGAAAACATAAACAAAGTAAGTGTCAAGAAAATGAATGGTTCGATGTCAGGCTTGAACCGGCATCGCCCGATTTTAAAACAAATTACGTGAAACCAACGCGTCTACCGACTGAGCTACCGAAACCAACGGAAATTCACTGACTGATGATGTTTGCTATGTATGTTTACTGGTGTAGATTATCTCCGGTGGGTTGCAATCGATACAGTTATTCTGAAAACGAAACCTTGGCGGCTTGTAGGCCCATTCGCATTAATTGTTTTGAATAAAATTGGATTCAGGTGGAACCGTAAGATAACTGCTTGTTCCTCTATGATGACTAGTGTTTGTATTACATCGGAATATCGCACAATAACTAATTCTGACGCTCGTTTCGACCCAGAAGCTATCCTTGTAAACATGCTCTGAATGCATGCAAGTGGTCGGCCTGGTGGAAGTATTTGTCGTCAGTTACGTCACGATACCACGTGATCGCCTAGCTGATTACATTTCAGTTTTCCGCGGGAATCGCTACCCAGGCGGGTTTAAAATTGAATATATGCTACAAATGTATTTTTCTGTATTTTTTAATGTTCTCGAACGTTACATACAATGTTGAACTTTGTGTACACATGGAAAACGGATTTTAGATAATGCCTTGTTTTAATTCCCTTTAAAGGCTAAGTATAACCACGCTTCAGTGGGCACACATGAACACCTCCGGTAGTCTATAATGAATTACGCAACTCAATCTACCCTGGCAGTGAACTAGCCTGACCTTTCTACTTTAACAAAATGACAATAGAAAATGACCAGGAAATAGATTCTGAAAATACATAAATAGCAGAAATGCTACAAACAAATGTTATAGAAATGTTCATTCTTATGAAGAGAAATTCTGCCGCACTTCACCATGCATCCAGCAGTCAGTCACGCATCCTAGTTTACCATGCAAAAATTAGTGTACGCGTTGTACCTTATAATTAAAATACGTACGGTAATTGGCAGCAAACAACAATGACGAGAAACTATTTTATGGGGAACTGCGTGCAGAATTTGTTATGCGTAAAGTATCACTTTCTAGAGTTAATAACTAATTGGGTAAAGCTGAACATGTTCACTCTGTCACACGATTCAATAAATCCATGTTTTTGATATGGCACGCTACCTCGTGTATTACTTTACACTGTCAAATATAAAGTTACTGAATAATAGACAATGCATGTGGGCGCTAATGTGGCGTAAGTACCTAATCTAACATTTAAAATAAAATGGAAATATTCCACTCCGTCACAGTCTACGCCGTCACGACACATACTAATAATAATAATAACGATGTGTGTGTATGCATTTAAGCTGCATTGCTATTCATGTCATAACGGCATAAATAACATTACTATGTGGTATATCATTATTCACTTACCTTCTTTAAAACAACATAAAGTCACACGATTAAAACATTTTATCTTAAAAACTTCTATTTCATATCCTCTTAGTCTCTTAGTCTCTAATGTTGTCAACTCACATTCTAATAGACGTCTTTCATAACCAAGATCTTTCATTTCAGGAATCAGGTTAGTTGCTCTTCGTTGCACTCTTTCTAGCTTATCTATATCCTTATTACGATATGGCCTCTATGCTTATATACAACACTCCAAATATGGCGTAACTGTTGCCTTGCATAGTGGTACTATTCGCTGTTTCTCCTTATATGTGATATTTCTCCAAATTAGCCCTAGTATGTGGTTACCCTTTGAAGCAGCAATTCCACATTGCTCCGAAACGTTCATGTCAGCACTAACTGTTACTCTTAAGTCCTTTTCTTGTACAGTTTTACCTAATATCGTATCCCACATTATGTATTCTTTGTTCACATGTCCATGTCCTATGTGGATGCATTTACACTTCCAAAAATTGAATAACATTTGCCATTTTTTAGACCATTTGACCAATTTCGTTAGATTATCCTGTAAAGTGTGTCTGCACATGTTTTAACAGTTCTTAACACTTTTATATCGTTTGCGAAAGTCTGTACTTTGCTTGATACATCATCATCCAACTCATGTATATATATATCAAGAATAATATAGGTCCTAACCCCGATCCCTGTGGCACTGCACTAAAAACTGGCTTCCAGTTTGAAATCTCCCCCTGTACTATTACCCTCTGCCTTCTGTTTGTCAACCATGTTTGTATCCAACTGATCCCACCATCCCATATACCATGGGCTTTTAGTTTATGTAACAATCTTTGATGTGGCACTTTATCAAATGCTTTCCGAAAATCTAAGACAACAACCACAGGTGACTCATCATCTACCCACTAAGTAATTTCTTCTAAAACATAAGTGATTGGTTAGACAAGACCTAGCTTTTAGGAACCCATGTTGAGATTCACTTATTAATTTGTGTTTTACAAGGAATTCCACCATGTGGTCTCTAATAAGCTTTTCTAATAATTTGCATAAAACTTATGTTAAGCTCATTGGTCCGTAATTCTCTGTCTTGCTCCTCGATGCCTTTTTTAAAATGGTGTAATGTTTGCTTCTTTCCATTCTGTAAGTGACAAGTTAAAGGAAATAATAACAAGGCATTAGCTAAAGTCCGTTTTCCACGTGTACACAAAGTTTAACATTGTATGTAACATTAGAGAACATTAACAAAATACAGAAAAATACATTTGTAGCATACATTCGATTTTAAACCCGTCTGTGTAGCGATTCCCGCGGAACATTAAAATCTAATGAGCTAGGCGATCACGTGGTATCGTGACGTCACATATGACCCACACTCGCATCAGGCCGACCTTTTCCATGTACTCAGAGCATGTTTACAAGGATAGCTTTTGGGTCGAAACGAGCATCAGGATGAGTTATTGTGCAATATTGTGATGTAATACAACCACTGGTCATCATAGAGGAACAAGCAGTTATCTTACGGTTCCACATGAATCCAATTTTATTCAAAACAATGAATGTGAATGGGCCTACAAGTCGACTAGGTTACGTGAAAACATAAACAACAAAAAAGTGTAAAGAAAATCAATGGTTTGCATGCTGTCAGGATTGAACCGGCGTCGCCCGATTGTAAAATAGTAAATGGCAAGAAACCAACGCGTCTACCAACTGAGCTAGCGGCACCAACAGCAATTCACTGACTGGTTTAAGTTGTTATGATAAATTGTACAACTCCTGCTTCCTATATCGATATTCTAGTGATATTATGAGATTATACACGTTACTTTCTGTAGCTGGATACAATATATGTTTGTTATGTATGTTTATTGGTGTAGATTATCTCCCGTTGGTTGCATTCGATATCATTATTCTGAAAACGAGCCCAAGCGCGGCGAAACCTAGTCGACTTGTAGGCGCATTCGCATTCGTTGTTTTGAATAAAATTCGTGTGGAACCGTAAGATAACTGTTTGTTCCTCTATGATGACTAGTGTTTGTGTTACGTCGGAATATTGCACAATAACTCATTCTGACGCTCGTTTCGACCCAAAATCTATACTTGTAAACATGCTCTGAATGCATGGAAAGGGTCGGCCTAATGCGAGTTTGAGTCATAAGTGACGTCACATCTCGGTATCCCGAAAAGCGCGCCAAAAATATACATATTCGAAAATGTCCGGATGCATCTCAGTTCACTTTTATGGCTATTTGGTGAAGCTTTCTTTGTAAATTTGTTTGTACTATTTATTTGAGGTGGCTCTACGTACCCCCCCTGTGCATCTAGTTTAAATACTCCATTATGCCTGTACCTTCACCTACGCACCTAATGAACTCGCTCCATAGAACAGTGTTCCTCTTCCTGTCAGATGTAGCCCATCACTCATAAATTCTCCCTACAAAGCTTGCCCACATGTCTAAGAAGCCGACTCCTTCCTCCATACATAACTTCTGTACCAGTGTGTTGATGGCAATTCTTCTGCAATTCTTCTAGTATTGTCCTCTGCCACCCATTGTTGGAAGTATACCCGATAGCATGATCTGCCCAATGCGTGCCTCTTTTAGTGTGTAGACCAGAATCCTATACGTATCAATGATGGCCGTCGTACCTTCCTTCTCAGCATTATTGGTGCCCACGTGCACAAGAATAGATCCCCCGTTGTCATTTCCCATGACCTGGCCTACTCTTTATGTGCCATCAGTAGTTATCATGCTGCTGACGGTACGGGTCATGACCTAAGATCAAAGGAAATCGGCGAAACATCAAAGGGTTTTGCACGTTTTTTATTAGTAATTGTGGCGTTTTCTGGAATGCAGTGCGATGATAGCTTACTTATAAAAAACGTTTGATTGATTGCCTTAATTTTATGAATGAACGGTGTGAGCGCCCTCTAGCGAGAATATGGTTATATGTGTGTGGTTATAAGGGTATATGGTGCTGCCCTCTAGTGAATGAAATAAAGTACGCACTAGCGCCTCTAGCGCGGAAATCGGACACTTATATGGTTATATAAGGATTATGCGTGATGCGTATTCAGTGTAGATTAGCGGTATGGAGCCTATACGTTTACCGATTGATGGACGACGCCGGAACGATACTGGACGGCACCTTCTACGAACCGGAGCTACAAAAGGTAATCGTGTCGAAGGATAAACTATATCGGGTGGAGGTTGCTCTACAGAGGCGTCGTCGACGACGCGGTAAGGGTGAAGAGGTATTCGTCAAATGGTCCGGCTATCCGGCCTCGTTTAACAGCTGGATCGACGCCAAGGCGCTCGGGGATTATAAGGGTTGATGACGCGTTGTTGGACGCAATACGCAATAAAGGAAGGCTACCGTAGCGTCGGACGGCAGTATGACCTACGACTACCGCCGCCTCAGCCCTTGTAGATGCGACCGATGCTATCGACGACGATCGAGACGTCGGCGAACGCGCTCTATGGTGTTTCTGCGGCAACGAAACCCCCCTCGTGTGCAATAAAGGAAGGCTACCGTAGCGTCGGACGGCAGTCGCGTTATGAACACCGTCGAGACGACAACAGTCGATGCAGTCGAATACCGCCGTCGACTCAGGCGTGTTTGTCGAAGAACCCACCGTCGACTCATGCGTCTCTGTGGATGCAACCGATGCCGTCGACGACTCCTCCGTCACGAACGTGCCGTGGCGTCTCTGCGGAAACGAATGCCCTAAAGCCGAGATCATCTTCCTGTGCCATATCGTCGTCCTGTACGCGGTTATCGTCGTCAGTATATACAATCTAACGCGCGGCCAGGGCGACTCCAACCTGTGGACGGCGCTGCTGAGTAGCTGCCTCGGCTACCTACTACAGAGTCCGTCTATGAGACGCGATGGTGTCGTCTGACTTTTACGTGACGTTGCCGAGCAACGCGTCTATGAAGGTGCACCCCGAAAACACGTTGACGCAGTACACGACGAATCTGCCGCAACGCTTCGACCTGTTGGGGCGGTGAGAATGCGGGCTGGTGTCTCTAGAGTACACGCATAGCTGGTACAACGTGAGAAAAGAGGACGCCTACTTCTTCTTGAACCGCGAGACGGGGGGAGGGATTTTACACCACCGCGGACGGAACTAAAACGAGACAATGACGAGACTGAGCACCGATAACGTGATGGCGCGTCTGGAGTACAACCCCGTCTCAAACCGGATGACGCTGCGTCTATCGGCGGGAGTCGAATTTAACATACCCCCTCGGAGCCACCTAAAAATACTAGGCTTCGAGTCAGACCACGTCGTGAGTCTCGTGGCGCCGACCTACGACGGCAAGCCTGTCGCGTACACCTTCGAGTACGAGGGGGACCACACGGTGGACATGAACGGGGGCGTCGACACCATGTACGTTTACACGGACATTGTGGAACCGCGCATAGTCGGCGACGTATTCGCCCCGCTCCTTCGATCCGTGCCCGCTTACGGTTCGAACGGGCTTATCGTATCGAACGTCTTCGATCACGTCCAATACGTGCCGATCCTGCGTCGCCAATTCGATTCGATCGAAATAGATATAAGCAAAGTCGTGACGACGCTTCACGTCAGACGCTGCAAGTCGAAACTTTTCTGACGATGGCGGCGCTAGCGAGAACCGGTCGTAAAGTGTACGAGGACTACAACACTCGGCAGGTCGGCGGCAACCTGCCGGTGTTCATCGGCGGTAGAGCGCAGCGGGGACACGGCCTGGGTAACCTCTTCGGCAGCCTATTTCGAAGCGCCATGCCGCTCATCAAGAGAGAGGCCGTGGCGCTGGGCAATCGCGCTCTCAATTCGGGCATGCGCGTGGCGCGGGACGTCGTCGCCGGCGGCAATTTGAAACAGTGGGTAAAGCGACGCGCGAAGGAGGCGGGCGCCGACCTTCTCGGCGGGGTGTTGAACTCGCCGCCGCCAAAAAAGCGACGACGACGCATAAAACCGCCCGGCACGCCGGCGACGACCAGTAAGAAGAGGTGCCGTCGAAAGGAACAGACGTCGAGCGACGACGTATTCTCCGCGTAGAAGAATGGCGTTCGTGCATCGACAGTCGTGCGAGGGCATAAAGAGCGAACTGGACCTGTCCAGCGTCCCGACGGCGCAGACGAGCATCGTGAGCGGCCAGTGGGTCGATCACCAGCCGCTGACGGCCCTCGACGCGGGCGGCCCTATCGAGTTTCTCGTCCCGGGCTCCGGAGACGACTATCTGGACGTGGCGACCGCTAGACTGTACGTGCGCGTCAAGGTGGTGAAGGGGACGGCACCGATCTCGCGAACGACAGCGTCGTGGCCCCGGTCAACAATTTCCTGCATTCGATGTTCAGTCAAGTCGACGTGTCGCTGAACGGCACGCTCGTGACGTCGTCGATCAATACGTATCCGTACCGGGACTACATCGAGACCCTGCTCAGTTACGGTTCCGACGCCAAAAGCTCGCAGCTTGAGGCCGATCTGTAGCGCAAGGACACCGCCGGGCGCATGGAGACGGCGGGGAACAACAACGGCGGGTACGCGCATCGGCACGACAACATACACGGCAGTCGCGAGGTGGACATGTTGGGACGCCTGCACGTCGACGTGTTCATGCAAAACCGGTACCTGCTGAACGGCGTCGACGTAAAGGTGCGACTGGTGCGAAGCAAGGACGTCTTCGCGCTCCTACGCGACATCGTCGATCCGGGGTTCAAGATCGTCCTGCTGGAGACCTACCTGCAGGTGCGAAAGGCCAAGGTGAACCCGGACGTCCAGCTCGGTCACACCAAAGCGCTGACGAAGGTGACGGCCAAGTACCCGATGCGTCGCGCCGACTGCAAGGTGTTCTCGATACCGCAGGGCACGATGTCTCATACGCACGAGAACGTCTACCTGGGCGCGCTCCCGAGACGCGTGTTCATGTGCCTGATCGACAACGACTCCTATAACGGGGCCTACGATAAAAACCCGTTCAACGCGAAGCACAACGATATCAACTTCCTCGTCTTCTACGTCGACGGACGCCAGGTGCCGAGCAAGCCGCTGCAGCCGGACTTCGCGCATCGGCGCTACATCCGAAGCTACATAAACCTCTTCGCCGCGACGGGGAAAGCGTAAGAGGATGAGGGGATCGACCTGACGCGCGCCGAATTCGGCGACGGCTACACCGTTTTCGGCTTCGACCTGTCGCCCGACTGCTGCGACGGCGATCACTTCTACGTCGTGCGTAAGGGGAACCTGCGCGCCGAGATCCACTTCGTGCATGCGCTCCCCCGGACGGTGAACGTCGTCGTGTACGGGGAGTTCGAGATGGTACTCGAAATCGACAAGAACCGGAACGTCGTGTACGACTACTGAGATGGACACGTTTCAGCTGATACGTCGCCTGGCGGTCGACGCGTAAACTAAAAACGTCGTCGTCGGCGTCGTGCCTAAAGACGAGCTACCGGGACGGCTGCTCGCCGCCTACCCGACGGCGTTCGTGTGCAACACCGACGACGGCGTCGAACCGGGGGAGCATTGGATGGCAGTCTACGTGGACGCCGACCGGCGAGGCGAGTACTTCGATTCGTACGGCCTGCCGCCGCTGCACGCCGACTTCCGCGCCTTCCTTCGTCGCAACTGCGATTCGTGGACGTACAACGACAAGAGACTGCAGAGCGGTGTACCTAACGTATGCGGACAATATTGCGTCACCTACCTGCTCTTATGATGCCGCGGTATGCCGCTAAGCGGCTTCCAGTGCCTGTTCGGCCCCGATAGGGTGGCCAACGACTGTCTAGTATTCGACTGGCTAAAGCTGCATTGAACGCTCGCTTATCACTTGTTTCTAATAGACGACCGAGTATCCGAACCGACTTTGTCGGACTCGCTGGTCACGGGCTCCTCGCCGCACTAGGCAGGCAAGACCGAAGTAGTGAGGTTGTAGTAGTAAATAAAAAATGATGAAAACTGTACCGCGTGTTCACTTATTTTTTTTATTAGTCGCTACATATACATACATACATACCCTACCCCTAGGGGCGGGGCCCCCTTAGATAGGTCATACTAGGGTCCCTAGTGGTCCTACCCCTACTAGGGGGTCCCCCTTATACGAGTGTCGGCGCCGTAGTTACGCCGTCGTCGAGCACGCGACGTTTGGCATAGAAGTAGCTCAACGCCGCGCGCTCCTGAATGTACGTCAGCACGAAAGATTCCTTCACTTGGACGCTTGCTCAGGCCCTTCGTGCTGTACTTGTCACTGGTGGCGCCGCCGAAGCAGTAGTACGTCTTGCTGCAGAGCGCGACGATTCCGCGACCGGACCATTCCTCTTTTAAGAGGCCCGGCGTTCGCTTATCGTACCTGCGGCGTCTCGCGCAACACTCGTCGGGCGCGTCCCACGCTCGGCCGGCGAACCGGCACCGCACGTACGCCTCCGCGTGCGCGTCGCAGTGTTCCGTTCCGTCATTCGATTCGCGCCGGAAACGCATCGATCTTCAAGTACACCGATCATTCGCATAGCGGACGGCAACAGCGATCCCTGCAGAAAGGTGTCGAGCGCCGGCCTAAAAAAACGGTCGGTTTGGGCCTCCACGTTGTTGTACACGAGACGATATCGTCGGCTTGGCTTCCTGCCACGATAGCAATACATATGCACAAACGGGCAGCCTTCCCCAGGCGGAGACTCACCACAATTGTGCCGCGCACTCTCCATCACCTTTTCACCGACTAATTCGGCAAAAGTATTCATCATACAACGATGGCGTCCGGCATACGAATGTATGATGCGCCACTCCAGGTCGGATTGGCCCGCGACCTCGATCACCGGCTCGTCTCGTTTGTTGCTGGAGGCGGACCACGGAATAATAAGTTCGTCCGATGACACGGACACGACCTCCAGGGGTGGCACCAGATACAAGGTTGCGTACGTCGGGGGCGGCAGCGGCGGCGACGACTGCGTAGCTTCAGTGTCAGTGTACGAAGGCAGACGAATCGCCATATATCTTTTCAGGGGATATGGCGCGTCGATTTTGGCGCACTTTTTCGGCCGGGGGCGATGCCTCCTCCTCGGGGTTGCGCAAAGCAGCAGCAATTACGGCATCCTACAGTAAGAAGCGAAGCGTTAGTCATTCAAGGGTGAACGCGCGCTTTATTCACTCGCCTTCGCGACAACACTCACACTACGGACGTTGTATGTATCCGTCACGCCCCATACCAACTTTTGCAGGGTCACCTCTAGGATTGTGCCAACTAGGGGCGTTACAGCTTCTTTCAGCTTCTCTGGCATCATTTCCGCCAAATAATCGGCATCGTAATCGACGAGCACCGACATCGCTTCCACAAATAGAGTAAGCCAAAGACCTACATCCTCATCATCATTCCCGACTCCCTCCACCAGGACGCGCACCGAAAAATAATTTTTCGGTTTCACTTGTACACCGTGCACGGCGCACGCCATAGTTCCACCTGGGAGGCAGCGTATTTTACGCTTACAGACAGCAAAGCCGATGTACGTGCATTTCCCACGCCATGCTATGCCGCCAATTTTTACGGGTGTAGAAATCTTATATACACCATCCGTTGCCTGCAGGAACTCTTTCAAAGTCACTGCAGCCGGTTGAAACAAATTCACCAGGGACGAATCGAGACTGAGCGAAGCATCGCCCGTCTGCTCTACACCAAGGCCGCCGCCTAAAAACGAAGAAGTGGCCGTCGCTGCAGGAACTTTCGTCGTATTTTCAGCCGCCACTACCTTCGGCTTTTTAATCTTTTTCGGCACGTCTCCTTGCCCGGGCGGCATGATGTCAACAGCAACGACGATCTGCAAAGCCAACAACACGCGAAGTTACCACAATTACAATAAGCGAATACAGAGGCGTTCTCGCCCGCCTCTAT
The DNA here is from genome assembly GCA_020002185.1 of Paraescarpia echinospica. Classification (NCBI taxonomy): domain Eukaryota; kingdom Metazoa; phylum Annelida; class Polychaeta; order Sabellida; family Siboglinidae; genus Paraescarpia; species Paraescarpia echinospica. The sequence goes on from CM034532.1 coordinate 15,472,122, forward strand.
TTATATTAGCATAACGCGTAGCTCCCGTGTACTCGCGCACGCGCGCCAGAAAACAGCCCATTCTCGCAAGGTTACTAAAACTGAAAAAAATCTATCGGTCACGTTAGTGCATAAACAGAACGTCGCTTTTATTTTCTAATATAAGTTTACCATAAGATTCTCCAGTCCTTAGTTAGCATTATAGACCGTTTCTTTTACGCAATTAACTATTTATTAAGGCTTTATGCACTTATGTAGCCAGTTACGTAAGCGCCGTATGTAAGCGCTTACGTAAACGCTTATGTAAGGGAAGGCTACGTGTCAATTGCCATGCCTTCAAAACTGCGCCTACAGTCACCGCGTAAACAAGTGCGCGTCATTCTTTCAAACAACGAACAAGCGCGAGCACGCACAATGAACAACGACACCCAACGACCAGGAGCGAGGTACGTTAAGTTTTCACCTATAGATTTCCTCCTTCAACGATACTAACTAAAATAACGGCTTTCCTTCGACTAACTACAATTTACATGTTTCTTCCTTCAACGATACTTACTAAAATAACGGCTCAACGATACTAAGTAAAACAATTTCATTTACAGACGTCAAATTAACGGCTTTGAAATTCTTTATGTGGGACGGGAACGACCATTATGTTGCCGTCCAAAAGAAACGGTTTCGTTACGCCGCCCGGAATCAATCAGGACGATATGCTTGTTGTGGATACGACCCCTCGCGAACAACAGGGGGGACGCGGCGTTCTATTCATTGCACGCCGTCGCATTCCAGCTGAATCGTCGAACTAACAGTCTGTTATATTTACAGATGCAGATCTACGCACAGACACCAC
>CM034532.1:15477950-15537950 GCA_020002185.1 Paraescarpia echinospica
GTTTATGTGAACCTTTAGTTTATTGAGATTATCATTAACTACATGTTTTGAGATAACCCGAAGTTGTTTCAGCTGATCCGTATTTTATTATTTTGAGATTACCATTTAGTTTCTAATAATGTTATGTTATCGTATCACTCATTAACATTGCACTTTGAGATTTCCCCTAAGCGGTTTGCGATTACCCCTTAATTTAATAATAATAATAATGATCATATATGTCAAGTGCAAATATACTTTAATGATCCTTAATTGTCTTAAGGTCATCCCATCATTTTGTGTAAATTACTCCTTTCATTTGTAGAGGTGACCCTTTTTTAATGACCACCCTTATTCTTAGCCACACTGTCCGATTCGGTCATATTGTTTGCCAATATGTAGATACTGCGTTACCTCGGAGGTTATATGAACGACATTCCATGTGTTCTCCCAGAAAACAAGCGGTTGACTCGTCCTGAGAATCCTTCTTAAGCATATGCTACTGAACGTCGACAGGATACCAGCACGGCTGACCGTTAAAAGGATAAACATGAAGATGTCGATGATGATGATGATGATGACGATGATGATGATGACGAGGGGGAGGAGGAGGAGGAGGAGGAGGAGGAGGAGAAGGAGGAGGAGGAAGAGGTCAAGGATGTCATTGTTGTTGTCCTCACCATCGTAATAATTATAAACATCATAGGTCTTTATTAATTTACCTCCTAATGACTGCTTTTAATATTATTCTTTAAATTACGTTTGATACAATCCCTTACTTGTAGTCATATTTTAGAACATTTGGGTTCCTGTTATCGTTTAGATGAACCATGTAGTTGATTGAGATTACCGTAACTTTTTCATGTTTTGAGATTACCCATTAATTGTTTCAGGTGATCCTTATTTCACTATTTTGAGATTACCCTTTAGCTTCTAATAATGTTATATTATTAATCATCAACATTGCATTTTGAGATTTCCCCTAAGTTGTTTGAGATGACCCCTTAATTGGCTAGCCGAGAGTAACGATGACGAGGGGGATAAGGGTAAGGGTGTCATTATCGTACAGGACCCGTCCCGACGCTGTACCATTCCAACACCCAACGATGGGCAACTAGTACTGGACAGATCACTAGCCATGGTAGGCAGGTGATCTAGGAGAAGGAAACTCTGACATAAATCCGCATTACCAGGTCAGCCAGGGCAGAGTAGCTACGACGTCCCAAATCAAATGATGGTACAAGTACAGCTGAACGAGAGGGCTACCGCGTCCGGGGCAACCGACGCACCGTTTACCTTGGCAGCGGCGAGAAGACAAAGAAGTCCAAGGGGATCGTCCGGCCGGCAGCGATCGAAAGTCCGGTTAGGCAGTTTGAATGTCGGTTCAATGAGCGGGAAAACAGTTTGGGTGGTGGAGAACCAGGTGAATAGGAGAGTGGTGGCAGACACGGTTGGGGAGTGAGGAATAGGGAGGGTCGAGCTCTGATGGCTAGAAATTGCTTAGCAGTGGCTAACTCGTCCTTCAGAAGCGAGAGAGCCATAAGATTACATATGTAAGTGGACAGCACAAGACGGAACTGGATCTGCTGATATGCCGGAGGCAGCAGATAGGGAAGATTAAAGACTGCGAAGCTGTAGCTGGAGAGCATGTCACGACAGAGCACAAGCCAGTGGTGTTCGCTCTACATATGCAGAAGAAGAAACAAAGTAAGACCGTGGTCCGCAGTACTATTAAATGCACCCGTCGCAAAGACGATGTCGCTGTTGAATACAAGGAGCGGGAGACAGTTAAACATGAAGAACTGAGTGGAGAAGTTGGTAGTCTGGAGGAAGAATGGAAAAAAATACAAAATAGCATTTGTAGGAACTGCATAGGAGCTGTGTGGAAGAACACCGGGAAAGGGTGGAGTGTCTAGAAGTAGTAACCAAGGATGGCGGACAAACGAAGTTGCAGAAACACTTGGCGAAACAAAAAAGGAAGCATGGAAAGAAATAGAGAACACAAAGGAGAGGGGAAATCAGCCGGATTCAAGGCTGATACACATATACGAACGTAAACAGAAAGCGGCAACGAGAGCTGTTGACAGGGTGAGGAATGGGGTGGAAGCAGATGTGTACAGCAAGCTAGATGAGGATGTTGGAAAGAAGATGACATACAGAATGGCCTGAGACATGGATAAGAATAGTAAGAATGTGAAGGATGGGACTGTGATCAATGATAGAAATGGAAAGTCAGTGACAGAACAAGAAGCAGTGTTGAAGGTCTGTGAAAACTACTCCAAGGAGCTGCTGAACCAGGAAGGAAATTACAATGACTTGGAATTACCATATTATATAGAAGGGAACGTGGAATTTGACGATTACTGATACATATATGCAAACTGGTTTATTAGAGATGAAGAAGGGGAAAGCACCTGGTATCGATGAGATGCGTGTTGAGATGGTAATGGCAGCAGAGGGGAGTGGAATCAGCTAGACAAAGAGGCTGCTGAATACATGATTGAGGCAAGGTAAAGTACCAAAAGAGTGGTTGACATGGGTTGTTGATCGAATATGGAAGAGGAAGGGAGATGTGCAAGACCCAGCGAAATACAAAGGCATCACACTTCTAAATCACACCATGAAGCTGCTAAAGAGGATCTTGGATGAGAGGATTCGAAACAGAGTAGAGCAGGAATTAGGTGAAGAACAACAGGAATTCAGAAGGGGCAGAGGGGCGACGGGTACGATGTTGAATTGAGACAGCTGGTGGAGAAGAGGTTGGAGATGCAAAAGAGAATGACAGTGGGTTTTGTGTGGACCTGGAGAAGGCCTACGACACACTCCCGAGAGAGATTGTGATGGCTACAGTGAGATGGATGGGAATGCCAGAAGCAGAAGCCAGGATGGTGGGAGCAATGTATGAAAGAACAACAGGAAGAGTTGTGGCTGGATCTGGGATGTCGGAAGAGTTTCAAGTTAATATTAGATTGAGGCAAAGAAGTGCCTTAAGCCAATTACTATTTATCATGGTGATGGAGCTAATCAGCAGGAAGATCAGCATGAAGGATGTTCTCAGAAAGATTATGTATGCAGACGATCAGGCCACAGTAGCTGAAAGGAAGCAAGAGGTACTATACATGTTGGAGGAATGGAACAGTGTTAATAAACACGGACTGAGAATGAGCCTGGAGAAGACAGAAGTGATGTGAGTTGGACAAGAGAGAGAGGAATTGGACATCAGGTTGGATGGAAAGGAAATATAGCAAGTAGACGGTTTTGTGTACCTTGGAGGAATGGTTACAGCGGATGGGCGATCAGATGTGGAGGTGCGACGCCGATTACAAACAGGATCGAATGTTTGGAGAAAGGCAGAAGGAGTCATGGTGGACAGAAAAATCTCGAACAAGCTGAAATGGAACGTCCTGAGAGTGTGTGTTGCACCGGCATGCCTATATGGTTTCGAGACAACAGCGCTGACAGAACAACAACAACAGAAGCTGCACATTTTGTAAGAACAACTGGGTTAGAAGAATAACAAGAGCAAAGAGGATAGACAGAAGAAGGATGAATCATCTGAGAAAATATGTTGGAATGCAGTGTAGTGTAACAGTAGGATTATTGAGAAGCTGCATGTTATGGGCAGGCCACTTAGCACGGATGGATGCCGGAAACATTAGCGAATAGACCAGAGGCGGAACAACACAAAGGACACAGAAAAAGGGAAGGCCACATATGAGATGGGAGGACTGCGCGAGGAGGGGTATGAGAAGATCAGGGGAGGATGAAAGTTGAAGAGAGGGAACGACGGACAGCTACTGGATCTGGGTAAGTCGAATGGTGAAGTGGGTCTTAATACTGATTATATCATACATGGTCCGAACATACTATGCATGCTGTTAGCTTTACTTTTTAAAAGTAAGTTGATATATGGGTATAGCCCCGACTCAATCTTAGTGGGAACTACAGTCCCTATATCAAAAGACAAGAAACAATTAGTATGTATATCCGATAATCTTAGAACTAAAACTATTGGTAACATTGTATTGTTGCTAAACGGTTTGATGTTGTTATAATATCTAATAAACAAAATGAGCTTGCAACAACGCATTTGTAATTTGGATTTTAAAAATATATGTCTACTACTGATTGCACACATGTTGTGATGAAGACGTGCAGTTATTACAATGCAAATGGCAGTAATGTGTATGCACTCATGTTAGGCAATTATTGTTAGTTTTTTAAAAGTACTTTTAAAACGTAAGGTATCACCTCTGGTGTTAACATTGTTTTTATGGATGTTATTATTATTATGTGCACTATCGCATGACAAACGTGATGTAGTTCGCGTCTGTTTCGTTTGTGCCATTCCGCACGAAATGCACGAAATGTACCATCACAGTTCTTTTGTAGAAGTGGAATAAATAAATATATAAATAAATTAAAATGTTTAAATGAATAGATACATGTATAATTATAATTGTAAAAATACTCGTTATAAAGTCAGTAGAAATTGCACTAAAAAGTAATCAAAATGTAAATAAATAATTTAAAAAGGTCAATTCCATGGATTCATATAATCCTTTCTTATTTTGAAATAACCAGCCCCAATTGTCGCCACTGTTCACGGTCGAGTGCGCGCAGAGCGTCAACGTAGTCTAGGCAACGTAGCGTACGACCTATGCGTCGCAGGTCCGCGCTCAACGCTGTTGAGTAAACATTTTATCGATATATGCAAAACATAACCAGATCAATACTGTGTAAATTGTAAAGGTACTAAGAGTAGATATGTGATGTTTAAAGGTCGTAGTTGTAAACCCGACAACAGAACAGTGGTTTTCAATGGTTTTGAAAACAGTTAGCTACGCTTCATTAAGAGTATGGAATTATCGCACGCAGACGTATCATAACATATCACATTTTGCCTAGAAACGAAGTACTACGTTCTAGGACAGTTGTTGGTGGGTTAAAGGCTGGGGAAAGAACAACAGGGAATCCGTTCGTGGATGATGGCGCCGCATTTGATCTTACTAGTTTGTGTGTATCACGTTGTACTCAGCCCTACAGTGTTTGGAAAGCCAAACGATTTGGCGTCATCAAGACCGACGTACTTACCACTGGAAACACTGAACACAACGCCATCGATCATGGGATCACAGGACGTGACACAATTTATCCCGACTCGGGGTATATACCAGGGTACATCCCTGCAAACGAAAGACAACACACCATCGGTTGAACACGTTATGGTCGGTACCACTCATCAACAAACAGTCGACCAAGAAGTCACTTCGCACGAGAAAGACACTACAGATGTTGGAATTACCTCACAAAGAACGCGAATCTCGAACGCAGAGAACATTACTGTTTTCGAAAGAAATGAGACCACTGCATTTTGCAACAAAACCTCTAACGCGATGAAAACGGACATTGCTATGTGGCGCAAAGTATTGGTCAAACTCCAACTTATTATCTACATTGTTGGATTTATAGCAAATGCAATGACGTTTACTACACTCGTAAGAAACGGTGACATGATTTCTCCTGCCATCTGCATACTGCTGAAGCACCAGGCTTTGGTAGACTCGTGGGTATGCGCAGTGGGAACAATCCTGCTTATACAACCACCGATGTGGACAATCGGAAACGAGTTCTTCGATGCCGCCGTGTGTTATGTCTGGCACAGCTATGTGCCATTTTGGGGTGCTGTGTTGTTATCTGTGTGGAATCTGGCTGCCATCGCTCTCGAGAGATATACGGCCATCTGCTTCCCTTTCAAGCATGGCCAGTTTCGAAGAGAACTTTCACGAAACAGTATTGCTGTTATGTACGTTGCCAGCGTGATCGTGATACTACCAACTTTCTTCCAAGTACTTTTTGAAACAGGTGTGTGCAAAAAGGAATATTTCATAAAAGGACCTGCATGTAGACACGTGTACTTCGCTTACTCTTTGGTTTGGTTCTTTGTCGGATATGCCGTGCCATTAATTGCATACGTGTTTCTTTATGGCAGTGTTGTACTAACTCTGTACCGTAGAAAGAAATCAACAAATATGACGCATTCGACAGTCGTCAATTCAGCTCAGTTAGCTATAACGCAGACAGCCATTACGTTGACAGTGATATTCGTCTTCGCCATTGGTTACGAAGCATGGTATTACGCCTTAGGAAACACTGGCGTCGTTGAGTATAAACGTGATTCTGATATACATAAAGTCGGGGTGTTTTTGTCGGTTCTCAATTGTGCCGTTAATCCTTTCATATATACAGTTTTAATGGCAACTTTTCGTCTCAGTTTTAAGAAAACGTATTCGTGTTTCGCAAATGGCAATACGGACTAAAAACTCCCACAAAACACACTATAGTGACGAAACATCAATTGGAACGATTTCTCGAATGTAATAGTTATATTAATTATTATGTAGCACGCACAGCTTTATTATATGATATAATGGTTTTATTACATACATTATTACGTACGGTCATTGATGTCGAATAGTTATTTAGAGTGTGCTTTGTATGAATGTTGTAACAAATTACACAATGTTAGTACACTAAAATGTATTGTATTGTATGTATTTAGCTGCACCTGTAAAGAAAGACCTTACACCATTATTGACGTCGTTGAGAATGTAAATAAACGGAATCGTGCTGAAAGCTATTACTTGGAATATGTGTTTCGAGGAATTACATCTTTGCATGATATAATATCTCTACGAAACAAAACCTGTTTTCATAGTCACTAATGTCGTCACTGTGCCGTTGTTAATGCATATATTTTTTGGGAATCTGTGATATTAGTCGTGATTTGAAATGTACTATACCACTATTGCATATCACGTTATTTTTCAAGTAATGTGCCATGTTAACAATCATGCTTCTACAATAAGGGTTGATAACGTTTTGGGATGGAGGGCCATGTAGGTGACTTGGATTAGGTCTACGAGTCTCACATTTCAGGTTCGTAGGCTAGGTGTGCGATGAGCACATACGCACCCCCCCCCCGCTGAGACAAACTAATTCGTCTCAAGGAAAAGGATTGTACGCGAAGTCTCAAGGGTGCATTAGATTGTCAATATGCGCTTAGCAAGGGGGTATTGAGACATGTATTTTGTTGGCATTCCGCAGTCCTGCCTCCTAAAGATAATTTATAAAGGTAAGTTATTATATAGCGCAGTATCCATTCCTCGGGTGTGCTCAAAGCGCATTACGCTTTACTCCTTGGGAAACCTGTCCAGTCGAATACCATCTTGACTTCTCTGGGAAGCATCCAGCGCCGTTGCAATTAATGAGCGACGTCTATTCGTACACATATATCCACCACTGTCTACAGCTAGGTATTTACTCATACATCATCATCATCATCATTGTGCAGCCGTAGTGTCCCTTGGTTGGGTGAACGCCTCAGCATGTCGTTTCCAAAACTGCCTGTCTTGCGCTATCCTCTGTCAGATGGTACCCTTCCAGTACTCATCTAGTTCGTTTCCCCACCGTCTCGCTGGTCTTCCTCTAGATCGTTTCCTTTCGTAAGGTCTCCAGGTTGTGATACGCGATGTCCATCGGTTATCTCGTAGTTTGTAGTCGTGCTCTAAATGATCTGTGAGATCTAAATGCGTGATGCTATTGTTCCATTGATTATCTGCATTAGTTGATTATCTACATTACTTTATTCTTAGAAAATAAAACTACAACAAATTATAGTTTACCCATTTAATCATGCCCCCTATCTATAAGGTTGAATTAGTACTTGTCCATTACACGCACAGTTTAATACATTTCATGAATATTGTATTAGGCAAAGAATGAATGGAGACAAAACCGTTAATACCATCGTGTTTATTACACTATCAAAACACAGAAATTGTTTATCGTGCGTCATTTTAATGTAGATGTTTTGTATTTCAAATTATTGATTTATTTAATGGTAATATAATTTGCTAATGTAATGTTTATTTCAATCAAGTTTGTTAATGTAATTATAATACTGCAGGATACACATAAACTATGTAATCCATGAAATCATGGCCTGTAAATATACGCCGGATGTTGGGATACAATTATCGAGAAAAAAACTCATGTTGACTAACTAGTAGTAATTGTGGAGCGCGGTGGTGCAGTGGTTAGAGCTTTGGCCCATCGACCGAGAGAACCTGCGTTCGAATCCTATGCTGCGGTTTCGAACCTTGGGCATGTTCGCTCATTCTACGTTTCTCCAATTCACTCAGCTGTATGGATGAGTACCTGACTATTGACAGTGGTGGATATTTGTGTATAAATAGTTTTCGCGCACTAATGACAGCGTGGCTGGATGCTTCACAGACAAGTCGTGATGGTGTTGGATTGTACAGATCTGCCAGGGAGTAAAGTGTAAAGCGCTCTGAGCAGGCCTGAGGTCTGGATACTGCAACGTATAAGAACGTACCTTTCACTAAACTAATTGCATTTCAGTTTTATGATGACTGTGTTAGAAAAACAATGTACCTCTGTTTGTCATAATGCACTACAATAAAACAATGTTTTTGATTAAATTGCAATGCTGAACTATCTTTCTTCAATCATTTCCAATTTGCCGTTAATGGAGGGGTCAGCATCAACATTTTTTCTGTATTATCCAGTTTAGAGATTTTTGAGATCGTGTGATCGTAGAATTCATATTTGTAAATGGAGCTTAAATAGTGCCAATTTGCTTCTCCGTTTTGGCGATTTTGGAGGATACTATCATTCAGTGCATTTATCTTCATACTGGTGTTATTCTGATGGACACTGTTCTGTCCAGCAAATTACATTCATTATCTGAGTCACCCTCCGATAGTTTATTGGCTTTGCACGAGTGTATCCTTATATAATTTGTGTCACTGGTCGTTTCTCAAGTTGATCCGCATAGCAGCACCGGCATAAATAATTCAAATACTTGCATGTGTATCAGGCGCCACTGCATTGACATTTTGTTGTCAACATTATCAAACATGGTCTATGACATAACGGGATTGTCCGTCAAATACATTTCTCCACCAGGACACTAGTAACCTTTTCCATTAATTTATGGCAATTTTTGTCCTTTGTTACCGTGACTTGTCACTTGGATAACCCAATAGTCTGCCATTTTGTAGCATAAATAGAAATTTTTTTATGCTTACTCTTTTTCACAACAAAAGTACCTTTCAAAACATATACTGTTTTAAAATGATCCCTATACGGACTATACCCAAAGAATAAGCAAACATCAATAACAAATATACATATGCACCTAAATATATCGAACAATGATGTGTCAATGGAATATAACAATTAATTAATTCAAAAAAAGGTAGACAATTGCCAAACCCTAAGGTGGCTCCTATGAGAACGTATATGTGTTAGTCTTAATAGGAGTCACCTACACCATCTATTGTACGAGCTTAATTTTTATTACATTTGCGTTATATACGTTACAGTATATGTTTATATATATGCGTTATTTGTGTTACTAATTGTCACAGATCGGCGAGATTTCCGTATCTAGATGGCTCAGGTCTAGTAGGGTTCAATGTTAATTACGTGAACGCTTGTGAATGCGGGCGGCAGCCATGATCAACGCAACAGGTAACAATGAAAATTTAATGAATTTTATTACACACATGAATATCAAAAAACTCTTATAGAAACGATAAACACAACAACTCTAGCCTACCCTACCACGGCTAACAGATAATCTTTGAAAGTCACTAAAAAACTAGAACGGCCCGTTAAAAAAGACTAAATGTTATTCACACTCAAGAGAATTTCACTTGTCAACCCATTACAAGATCTGGTCCGCTCGGACTCAAATAAATAGCACTAGAGAATCTACACCATCCCCAGTATAGGGAAAACTAATCTCTTAATTACATACATAGATCGGGAATCTATACTATTCCCAGAATACAGTGAGACAATCTCTTAATCACATATCGTATATAGTCAGTTCACAGTAGATTAATCGGTTCTAACAGCAAGATATAATATTAAAATGTCACTTCCCTACATACGGTCTCCCCGCTCACGCTCCGTTAGCCCGACTTGGCTAGTTCGCCACGAGATCACACAATATCACATGATGACCGTTCAACAGAAGTTTTTGTCTCGTCGTACGCTATCCCGTTGACCCGCCGGCTCGCTGACCCGGCTCGGCCGATCGTTTGCCGGAAGTGTCATTCCCTCTGTCCGCCGCTCTGATCGCCGCCACGCACTCGCCCGGTCGCGTTGACCCGGCTCTCTCGCTTCGCGACGTCGCACCTCGTATCGTCGGTCTGCAGACAGCGTCCGTCCTCGCTATGCTTCGCCCGCCACGAACCTTCGACACGCGCTCGACACGTATCTTCGCCATGCACTCGCTACGTCCGCGCCTTAATCGGCCCGCTACGCAGAGTTGTCCGTTCGCTCTCCTTCTACGCTGTGTAGAGACCCCGTCTGCACTCTTGCAGACGCCTCCACACACACACTTTTTGTGATGGGGACGCCACCTTTCTGGTTCCCACACAACCTAGCACGTTCTCACTGTGCCTACCTCTAGGCACCAGAGTGACACTTCGCCATTACAGCCCTGCATCTCTTCTGAATTTCACACCGCCTACCTCTAGGCATCAGGGTGGCAACTCGCCATTACAGCCCTGTACCTCTTCTAAATTTCACACTGCCTACCTCTAGGCATCAGGGTGGCAACTCGCCATTACAGCCCTGTACCTCTTCTAAATTTCACATTGCCTACCTCTAGGCACCAGTGTGGCAACTCGCCATTACAGCCCTGCATCTCTTCTGAATTTCACACTGCCTACCTCTAGGCATCATGGTGGCAACTCGCCATTACAGCCCTGTATCTCTTCTAAATTTCACACTGCCTACCTCTAGGCACCAGGGTGGCAACTCGCCATTACAGCCCTGTATCTCTTCTAAATTTCACACTGCCTACCTCTAGGCACCAGGGTGACAACTCGCCATTACAGCCCTGTATCTCTTCTAAATTTCACAATGCCTACCTGTAGGCATAAGGGTGGCAACTCGCCGTTAAAGCCCCGTATCTCTTGTAAATTTATCCACGTACTCCGATCTTTGCAATACCCTTCTGGGCACCGGGGTGACACCACGCCATTACAGCCCCGTTCTCTCTTCTATTCACACGTGCCCAGTCTCTGCCAACGATCCCATTTCTTACCTGTCATAGACGTTGATACCTATTCCAAATACCTAGTTCAAAAGGCACAACATATGACCGGATTGAACCAATGGAATCAACAAGAATGCGATTATGAGCCATACCTAATTTAAGCATAAAGAAAACACCCCTATAACTATAATAATGTACTCGTCCAAGACTTTTAATTAAAGGCTAATTATAACCACGCTTGCCACGCTTCAGTGGGCACACCTGAACACCTGCGGTAGTCTATAATTAATTACGCAACTCCTGCCTGACCTTTCTAAGTTAGCAAAACGACGAGACAAAATGCCCAGGAAATAGATTCTGAAAATTCACAAATAGCAGAAATGCTACACTAGTCTATATTATATGATGTACAATATTGGGAAAATAAACACATCTATCTATATATATATCTATCTGTCTGTCTGTCTGTCTGTCTGTCTGGCTGTCTGTCTGTCTGTCTATCTCTATATATCTATCTATCTATGTATCTATCTATGTATTTATCTATTTATCTATCTATCTATCTATCTATCTATCTATCTATCTATCTATCTATCTATCTATCTAACTATCTATCTATCTATCTATCTATCTATCTATATATATATATATATATATATATATATATATGTTGAACGCTGCCTGTTATGACACCTTGTAGGACCTGTTGCTAATTTTTTTTGCCGCGTGTGTGCGTGTGTGCTTGTGCGCGTGTGCGCGTGTGTGCGTGTGTGCGTGTGTGCGTGTGTGCGTGTGTGCGTGTGTGCGTGTGTGCGTGTGTGCGTGTGTGCGTGTGTGCGTGTGTGCGTGTGTGCGTGTGTGTGTGTATGTGGGTGTGGGTGTGCGTGTGTGGATGTGGGTGGATGTTTGTGTTTGTGTGCGTGTGTATGTGTGTGAGCGTATGTTTAAATGCCATTAACGACAATAAGTTGTCTAGTTTAAAACTTAGAAACAGGATTGACAACAAGAAATAAAGCTTGATAAAATTAAACTGGCGCGAGGGCCACAGTATAGTGGCGCCACACGGAGGTCCAGGAAGGAACGAAATGTAAAACGCTTATCTCCATTGTGGCGACACCCTACGGGAACGGATAATCGAGGTTGTACACCAGTTTACTTTTCTATTACTGAAGCCACTTTCAACAAAACTTAATATATTCAGTATTATTAATACACTTTATTTAATATATTATAAATGTTATTTCAATAATAATAGTAATAATAAACTTCTATAGCGCATGTATCCCCAGGAATCTGAGCTGAGAGGCGCAACATACATGAATCGTTGGGCAAAATCGTTAACATGGACAAGCAAGAGTTGTCATTACAGCAAGAGACAGCCGAAAGTTATGGTGGGAATGCAATTTCAATAAATAATGTTTCAGTTTTTTTACGAAAGGTTGCTAGAGTCTCACATTATTATTTTTAATTGATAGGGAGTTGATTCCAGAATTTGGGTGCGGCTACAGAGAAAGCACGTTTGCCAATATTAAGCTTGGTTTTCGGAACAAAAGCATCAGTGGCTGACAGTAATATATACACCTGAGTGTCGTTACTATACAAGTGATGATTTATATTATGATTAGTTATGACTCGACTAAGAGATGCAGTGTACACGATAAATGGAACAGGGCCAAGAACAGAACCCTGTGGGACACCAATGGAAGATGTTCTGGACAAGACAGTGAGTCAGATATATTGATGCTTTGGTATCGGTCTAAAAATACGAACTAATCCACTGAAGAGCTGTGGCAGAAAACACAAAATTGCTATGGAAGCGTTGTAAAAAGAATGACATGATCTATTGTATCAAAAGCAGCTGACATATGTAATAAGATGAGAGTACTCAATTTGGTATTATCCGTATTGCATCGCCGATATGTATTTTAAGAAGAACCGTCTCAGATGAATGTAATCGCTTATATGCAGATTGTAGATCATTTGATAAGTGCTGTGTGTAAATATGTTGATATATATATATATATATATATATCGTTACTTGTATGCTGACGACACACAGGTGTATATATCACTTTCATCAACTGATGCACAGACATCTTTATGAAGTTTAAAATTAACTGTCTCATGAACATCTTGCTGTGGATGGAAGCAAGTGAATTGAAGCTACATCTAGGTAAAACTTATATAATTATTATTGGCACAAAATAACAACGAAACAAGGTTTTTACCTACTTTCCAGTTACACTGCATGGTAATGATACATCACCATTTAGCGCTTCTAAAAGACGAGGACACGATCAAGAACATTGCAACATCCATCAGCGAAAGCATTATCAACAAACTACTAAAACACAAACATTCACCTACATGCTGATCAAAGCCATCATGGACTCAGAACAATTCAGCGCAGTCAAATAATATGTGTATCAGGCTTGCTGCATGCATTTACGCAAGCAAGACAACCGCATAAGCAATTAACGCCAAAATACGCGATGTGGAAGCGTCCAGATAAAAGCTTGAACGAGCGAATGTGGCACTGCTTGACCAATTAGAAGAACAATACAGCCGTCGAAACTGCCTCGTATTTCACGGAGTGCCCGAACGACAAAAGGACACGACTACCGCGGTGACCGACCTGTGCAGTTCAAAGATGTCGCTGCTTTTTTTTTAATCATATTCGTGATCTTCGCCGTATTCGCTGGTATATGTCATTTTCTGCTGCTAAAACTATTGCAACAGCGCTTGTTACCAGCAGACTTGACTATTGCAATTCCCTCCTTTATAATATCGCTAGCAAGGATATCAGGAAATTTCAGCGTGTCAAAAATTGTCTAGCAAGAGTAGTTACAAGATCTACTCGTTTGTCTCGCTCTGTACTACTTTTGAAGTCTTTGCATTGGCTTCCTGTACGATATCGTATAATATTCAAGATATGTACCATTACCTTCCAGGCACTGTCCAGTAAGCATCCATCTTATTTGCATTCATTGCTTACTCCTGTAAGAAAACCTATCCAGCCTCGATCATCTAGTTCTGACATACGTTTTGTTTCTAGAGTGAACACTAACATTGGAACTAGTGTTTTTGTGTTGCTGCACCAACTCTTTAGAATACGCTCCCTCTTAGTGTTAGATCAGTTCAAAATATTACAAAATTCCGTCGTCATTGAAAAACTTATTTTTACAACCTTGCTTATCCACCGTAGCTCCCTAGCGCCTTGACCCATCTGTTGACAACTGGAATACTGCTGATGGATTTTAAGACTGACTAATCCTTTTGTTTTGATGCTTCTCTGAGCTTAGTTTCCAAGGATTTAGGCGCAATTGAAGTATCTTATTTTTATTATTACCAGCATCGACCGCAGCCACCGCCTTAGCAAGCCGAGTGGAGACAAGCCAAACTAAATAATTATTAATTTCACCAGGTACGAACAGCGACAGAAGATCTTCTCCGCCAAGCGAAAGCTTAAAGGTACAACAACTGTCATAACCGAGAACCTGACGAGGCGACGCAGTGTTTTGCTGTCGAAAGCGCGGTCTGGTGCTGAAGTGACAGCGACATGGACAATGGACGAACATATTGTTTGTGTTATGTCCTCCGGCCGCAAGGTAAATATTACCACCGAACGCGAGCTCCAGCAACTTGGACGTTGAGTGTTGTGTAGTGTCTCCACAAACCAGATGAATGGCAATGTATTTGCAAGTTGTAGGCATTCTGCCAACATACTCTAGCGTTACAAATATGTTTACTCGCCTGTTTTTGTTTTTGGTTCATCTTGTTTTGTTCTTTTGTAATTCTCGATTAACACTGTATCTAAGCACTGTTTGACTAGTTTAATGTTACGGCACTGTGAGTTTGTCAAAATGCCATCATTGCACATTTCACTATATCTGACATTCACGTTAACGTGTTTCAGTTTATTGTCTATGCTCCATTTTTGATATTAATTGTTGAGCAAACTGTTTCTAAAATGATGACGTCGAGTGTCAATAGCACCATCACATATTATTTATATATTAATTTACATTTATATGCTGTAGGCCCCTATTCTGAATTTGTTTACCCCTTGTGGAATATAATTTGACAGTTTACTACCTGCTAAACGAGTCGTCAAACTATGGATTCTCTTCCATGTAATTATACGAATGAAGATCTATGAAATGTATTTGATTTGGATGCGTTGAATAGAGATGACGATATAAACTCTTTTGTCTTAGTTATTATGATGTTAATGATATTCTTTCTGATAACTGCAGGTATATTAATTTCCAATTTATAGTACTTCATCTTAACATTCAAGAACTGGCATCCAAATTCGACAATCTTAAAAATGTATTATCTCATTTATTGGAAGCACATGTTGAATGTGATTATATCTTACTTTGTGAAACTTTCGTAAACGATAACAATGCATATCTCTATAAACTGCCAAACCATAGCATAGTTAATAAAAAAAGGTATACCAAAACCAAAGGCGGTGTTGCTATTTATGTGCGTGATGATATTCGATATCATATTCGTGATGATCTTGGCATTTTTGTAGAGGGTGAATTCGAATCCATTTTTGATTCAATCCAATGACAAAGGTTGTACTTCCATTGTTGGAGAGATCTACCGAATTACCAATACAGAGATTAGTTCATCACTTAAACATTATCAGTCAATGTTAAACAAAATATTCGAAACTCAACTCACCAAATTATAATTTGGAAGAAATTATGATGTAGACTATCTAAAATTGAACTCGCATAAACCCTCAAGTGACATGCTAAATATGTTTTTGGTGCTAACATGGTTCCTACAATTACTAAACCAACACCCATACATCTGCAACCCTTATACATATATTTATGTAAGACATGCCAATTCAATTGTCCATTCTGGCGTCCTTTATAACGACATATCGAATCACGTGCCTAAATGTTGTTTAATTGGTAAACAGAAATCACGCAGATCAATACACGGGCCGCTTATCTTCAAACAGAGGTCAGCTTCCGAAGCATCCATCCATCCTATAACTTCCGCTCTGAAAGAAATTGATTGGACTCCCTTACATCGGTTAGACATAACTAATGCATTAAAAGAATTTATGACACAACCCCAAAATGTTGTTGATTCCTTTGCCCCAGATACAATTATTAAAATCAAATCAAAATATATAATCAGGAATGACATCTTCTACAACATCCAGTAACCTTTAACGAAAATGTGTTGCTAAATAAAATACACATTCCACTTACGTTCGCTACACTACGTACATAAATCTTTGTAATAAACTAAAGCTTAATTAAAAAAAAAATATTGTTCTAGTCTATTACAAGGATTCAAGAATAATTCCAAAAAGACATGGCAGATACTACGAACACTAATCGGTAAATAAAATGATAAATCAAGTAGTCCTACACATTCCAAGCTCTTCACTGACTTAATTAATGACCCTGATCAAATTTCGAATACATTTTGTAATTTCTTACACACATTGGACCGAGCTACGCTAAGGCAATCCCTAAGAACCAAACCAATGTTACAGCTTACCTTAACAAAAGTCATGTTAAAAATATGAATAGTATGCTCTTGAATCCCTCTGATGCACGTGAAGTCAGCCAAATAATAAAGTCTCTTCAACCTAATAAAAGTTGTGGGTCTCACAATTTTAGTCCGTTCTGTATAAAACAAATTGGTGAACAAGTGTCTCTACAAATAGCTATTCTGATAAACAAGTCTTTAATTGAAGGAATTGTATCAAACAAATTAGAATTTGCTAAAATTAGATCAGTCTATCAATCAAAAGCAAAAAATGAATTTTGTGACTATAGACCTATATCTTTACTTCCCGCTGTTTCAAAGATATTAGGAAGGGTTGTATATAAAACGATCTATACTTTGTTTTAATAAATAACAACATCTTAAATAATAATCAATATAGGTTTCGATGGAAACAATCCTCCATTGATGCGGCTTATACATTAGTTTCTGGTGTTGTAAATGCGTTAGAAAAAAAGACTCAGTCTTCAGTGCATTCCTTGATTTAAGTAAAGCATTCGATATCATAGACCATCAGATTTTATTACATAAGTTAGATTACTACGAAATAAAGGGTACCCCTCTTAACTGGTTCAGCAGCTATCTCACAAATATAACACAATACGTAAATGTTAGTAACAGTGCTTCGCTTCCACAAAATTTAAAGAAGTATTTGCAATATCTGCATCGGAGCTATGTGGAAGAACACAGGGACAGGGAGGACTGTCAAGAAGTAGAAACCAAGTAGGGCGAACAAACGAAGTTGCAGAAGCACTGGGCGAAACAAAAAAGGAAGCATGGAAAGAAATAGAGAAGACAAAGGATAGAGGAATTCAGCCGGATTCAAGGCTGATACACATATACGAACATAAAAAGAAAGCGGAAACGAGAGCTGTTGATAAGGGGAGGAATGGCGTGGTAGCAGATGTGTGCATCAAGCTAAGTGAGGATGGTGGAAAGAAGATGATATACAGATTGGCCAGAGACGTGGATGAGAATAGTAAGGACGAGAAGGGTGGGACTGTGATCAAGGATAGAAATGGGAAGTCACTGACAGAACAAGAAGCAGTGTTGAAGGTCTGTGAAAACTACTTCAAGGAGCTTCTGAACCAGGAATGAAATATCAGTGATTTGGAATTACCATCATATATAGAAGGGAACGTGGAATTAGACGATATTACTGATACTTATATGCAAACTGGGTTAAAAGAGATGAAGAAGGGGAAAGCACCTGGTATCGGTGAGATGCGTGTTGAGGTGGTAATGGCAGCAGAGGGGAGTGGAATCAGCTGGACAAAGAGGCTGCTGAATACATGATTGAGGCAAGGTAATGTACCAAAAGAGTGGTTGACATGGGTAATTGTTCCAATATGGAAGAGGAAGGGAGATGTGCAAGACCCAGGGAAATAGAAAGGCATCACATTTCTAAATGAAATAAAGAAGCTGATAAAGAGGATCTTGGATGAGAGGATTCGAAACAAAGTAGAGCAGGAATTAGGTGAAGAACAACATGGATTCAGAAGGGGCAGAGGGGCGACGGGTGCGATGTTGAATTGAGACAGCTGGTGAAGAAGAGGTTAGAGATGCAAGGGAGAATGACAGTGGGTTTTGTGTGGACCTGGAGAAGGCCTACGACACAGTCCCGAGAGAGATGGTGATGGCAACAGTAAGATGGGTGGGAATGCCAGAAGCAGAAACCAGGATGGTGGGTGCAATGTCTGGATCTGGGATGTCGGAAGAGTTTCCAGTTAACATATGATTGAGGCAAAGAAATGCCTTAAGCCCATTACTATTTATCATGGTGATGGAGCTAATCAGCAGGAAGATCAGCATGAAGGGAGTTCTCAGAAAATTATGTATCCAGACGACCTGGTCATAGTAGCAGAAAGCACACAAGAGCTATAAGTCATGTTGGAGGAATGGAACAGTGCTCAAAAACACGTACTGAGAATGAGCCTGGAGAAAACAGATATGATGTGAGTTGGACAAGAGAGATAGAGGAAATGGACATCAGGTTGGATGGAAACGAAATTCATCAAGTGGACGGCTTTATGTACCTTGGATGAATGGTTACGGCGGATGGACGTTCAGATGTGTAGGTGCGACGCCGAAAACAAGCAGCAGCGAGTTATTGGAGAAAGGTAGAGGGAGTCATGATGGACAGAAAAATCTCGAAAAAGCTGAAATGGATCGTCCTCTGAGTGTGTGGTGCACCGGCATGCCTATATTGTCTCGAGACAATAGCGCTGTAGAACAAAAACAACAGAAACTGCAAGTTTGTAAGAACAACTGGGTTAGAAGAATAACAAGAAAAAAGAGGATAGACAGAAGAAGGATGAATGATCTGAGAAAATGTGTTGGAATGCAATGCAGTGTAACAAAAGGATTATTGAGAAGCTGCATGTGATGGGCAGGCCTCATAGCAAGGATGGATGCCGGAAAAATTAGCGAATAGACCAGAGGCGGAACAACACAAAGGACACAGGAAAAGGGGAAGTCAACAAATGATATGGGAGAACTGCGCGATGAGGGGAATGAGAAGATCAGGGGAGGATGAAAGATGAAGAGAGGGAGCGATGGACAGCTACTGAAGCTGGGTAAATCGGATGGTGAAGAGGGTCTTAATTCTGATCATATCATACATAGTCCTAATATATTATGTGTGCTGTTAGCATTAATTTTTAACACTATGTTGATACATGGGCTTAGCCCAGACTCAATGTTAGTGGGAACTATAGTCCCTACATCAAAAGAGAAGAAACAGTTTGTATGTATATCCGATGATCTTAGACCTAATACTATTGGTAACATTGTATTGTTGCTAAATGGTTTGATGTTGTTATAATATCTCAGGAAAAAAATGCGCTTGCAACAACGCATTTGTAATTTTGATAAAACAAATATATGTCTACTACTGATTGCACATATGTTGTGATGAAGACATACAGTTATCACTATGCAAATGGCTGTAATGTGTATGCACTCATGTCAAATGCCAGCAAGGCATTCTACAAGTTCAAGTATTGTGTGTTTTTTAAAAGCACTTATAAAACGTATGGTATCACATCTGGTGATACAAAATGTTGTATTGATATATGCAAAAAATATCCAAATCAATACTATGTAAATGTTAACGGTAGTAAGAGTATATATATGATTTTTAAAGGTCGTAGTTGCAAACTCGACAAGAGAACTGTGGTTTTCAATGGCACCGAGTTGTATAGTGTCCAGGATGCTGCACACCTGTGTTGATAAGGTTAGCTTGGTCGCCGATGACATTGCTAATTCTGGAAAGGAATAATATGTTCTTGGTCGGATTTTGGTCTTATTAAAACGACTGTAAAGTGCAATATACTTCAAGGAATATTGCTGCACTTATTATGGAGCTCCACTATGGGATCTCCCGAGTAAGAGTGTTTGCATTATATGTATAACATCACGAAAAGCACTCAAGGAGCTGTGGGGGTTAGCACCGCTTACACTTGGTGATGTTGTATCATTGTTATCGGATGGTTTACCATAATTGACAATCTTAATGCAAAGGGTCACCACATCTGTAGCGTATTGTACGGGTCGACCTTAAGCGCAATAAGTTGATTTGCTGATTTCTATTGTCCAACAAACATCTGGCAATGCAATTTGTATTGCCCTTGACACATAAATACCTTTTGTAATCATAACATCATTACGCGAAATGCATTGCGTGTTGTCTCACGGCATTATTATGATTTGTATTGCCCTTTATACATAAACACCTTTTGTAATCATAATAACATTACGTGTAATGCATTGCATGTTGTTTCACGGCATTACGATGATTTGCTTTAAAGGCCTTATGTCGTACTCTATTTATGCTGATAATAATAATTATTTAATATAACACAATAAAGGAACGAATGGCAGGTTTTGAAACCAGTTGGTTACGCATCATTTAGAGTATGGAATTATCGCATACAGACGTATCATAACATATCACCTTTTGCCTAAAAACGAAGTACTACGTTCTAGGACATTTGTTGGTGGGTTAAAGGCTGGGGAAAGGACAACAAGGAATCCGTTCGTAGAGGATGGCGCCGCTTTTGGTCTTACTAGTTTTTGTGTATCACGTTGCACTCAGCTCTACTGTGTTTCGAAAACCAAACAATTTGGTGTCAACAAGACCGACGAACTTACCACCGGAAACATTAAAAACAACTCCATCGATCATGGGATCACAGGACGTGAAACAATTTATCCCGACTCGGGGTATACCCCAAGGTACATCCCTGCAAACGAAAGACAACACACCATCGGATGAAGACGTTATGTTCGGTACCACTCATCAACAAACAGTCGACCAAGAAGTCACTTCGCACGAAAAAGACACTACATATGTTGGAATTACCTCACAAAGAACGCGAATCTCGAACGCAGAGAACATTATTGTTTTCGAAAGAAATGAGACCACTGCATTTTGCAACAAAACCACTAACGCGATGAAAACAGACATTGCTATTTGGCGCAAAGTATTGCAGAAACTCCAACTTATTATCTACATTGTCGGATTTATAGCAAATGCAATGACGTTTACTACACTCGTAAGAAACGGTGACATGATTTCTCCTGCCATCTGCATACTGCTGAAGCACCAGGCTTTGGTAGACTCGTGGGTATGCGCCATGGGAACAATCCTGCTTCTACAACCACCAATGTGGATAATCGGAAACGAGCACTTCGATGCCGCCGTGTGTTATGTCTGGCACAGCGATGCGCCATTTTGGGGTGCTATGTTGTTATCTGTGTGGAATCTGGCTGCCATCGCTCTCGAAAGGTATAAGGCCATCTGCTTCCCTTTCAAGGATGGTCAGTTTCGAAGAGAACTTTCACGAAACAGTATTGCTGTTATGTACGTTGCCAGCGTGATCGTGATGCTACCAAGTTTCTTCCAAGTACTTTTCGAAACAGGTGTGTGCAAAAGGGAATATTTCATAAAAGGACCTGCAGGTGATCACGTGTACTACGCTTACTGTTTGGTTTGGTTCTTTTTCGGATAGAGTAATTGCATACGTGTTTCTTTATGGCAGTGTTGTACAAACTCTGTACCGTAGAAAGAAATCAACAAATATGCCGCATTCGGCAGTCGTCAATTTAGCTCAGTCGGCTATAACGCAGACAGCCATTACGTTGACAGTGATATTCCTCTTCGCCATTGGTTACGAAGCTCGGTATTACGTCTTAGGAAACACTGGCGTCTTTGAATTTAAACCTGATTCTGATATACATAAAGTCGGGGTGTTTTTGTCGGTCCTCAATTGTTCCGTTAATCCTTTCATATATATAGTTTTAATGGCAGCTTTTCGTCTCAGTTTTAGGAAAACGTATTCGTGTTTCGCAAATGGCAATACGGACTCAAAACCCCCACAAACACACTGTAGCGACAAAACATCAATTGGAACGATTTCTCGAATGTAATAGTTATATTAATTATTATGTAGCACGCACAGCTTTATCATATGATATAATGGTTTTATTACGTACATTATTACGTACCGTCATTGATGTCGAATAGTTATTTATAGTGTGCTTTGTATGAATGTTGTAACAAATTACACAACATTAGTATATTAGTATGCATTGTATTATATTGTATTTAGCTGCACCTGTAAAAATAGACCTTACACCATTATTGACGTCGTTGAGAATGTAAATAAAAGGAATCGTGCTGATAGCTATTATTTGGAATATGTGTTTCGAGGAATTACATCTTTGCATGATATAATATATGTACGAAACAAAACCTGTTTTCATAGTCACTAATGTCGTGATATTAGTCGTGATTTGAAATGTACTATACCACTATTGCATATCACGTTACTTATCAAGTAATGTGCCATGTTAACAATCATGCTTCTACAATAGGGGCTGGCAACGTTTTGGTATGGAGGGCCATATAGGTGTCTTGGATTAGATCTACGAGTCTCACATTTCAGGTTAGGCTAGGTGTGCGATGGGCACATACGCACCCCCTCCCCCGCTGAGACAAAATAATTCGTCTCAAGGAAAAGGAGTGTACGCGAAGTCTCAAGGGTGTGTATTTGGATTTTTGGGAGCCTCAAGATGAATGCCGTTGGTGTTGTCATAGGGGTATTGGATAGCGTAACGTCTGATGCTGTTGTTGCACCGACACGTGCTCTATACCAGCTTATGAGTATCACTGCGTCATCAAAGTGTCCGTCCGTCGGCTATATAGCTGCGCCCTTGTTCTTTCGTTTCTTGACGTTCACTTTTGACGACAGTTACTCGTCCACGTAAGTTATGTCAAATAGATTGTCAATATGCGCTTGGCAAGGGGGTATTGAGATGTACTATGTTGGCATTCCGCAGTCCTGCCTCCTAAAGATAATTTATAAAGGTAAGTTATTATATAGCGCAGTATCCATATCATATCACGTTACTTTTCAAGTAATGTGCCATGTTAACAATCATGCTTCTACAATAAGGGTTGATAACGTTTTGGGATGGAGGGCCATGTAGGTGACTTGGATTAGGTCTACGAGTCTCACATTTCAGGTTCGTAGGCTAGGTGTGCGATGAGCACACACGCACCCTCCCCCCGCTGAGACAAACTAATTCGTCTCAAGGAAAAGGATTGTACGCGAAGTCTCAAGGGTGCATTAGATTGTCAATATGCGCTTAGCAAGGGGGTATTGAGACATGTACTTTGTTGGCATTCCGCAGTCCTGCCTCCTAAAGATAATTTATAAAGGTAAGTTATTATATAGCGCAGTATCCATTCCTCGGGTGTGCTCAAAGCGCATTACACTTTATTCCTTGGGAGACCTGTTCATTTGAATACCATGTCGACTTCTCTGGGAAGCATCCAGCGCCGTTGCAATTAATGCGTGACGTATATTCGTACACATATATCCACCACAGTCTACAGCTAGGTATTTACTCATACATCATCATCATCATCATTGTGCAGCCGTAGTGTCCCGTGGTTGGGTGAAGGCCTCAGCATGTCGTTTCCAAAACTGCCTGTCTTGCGCTATCCTCTGTCAGATGGTGCCCTTCCAGTACTCATCTAGTTCGTTTTCCCACCGTCTCGCTGGTCTTCCTCTAGATAGTTTCCTTTCGTAAGGTCTCCAAGTTGTGATACGCGATGTCCATCGGTTATCTCGTAGTTTGCTGTTGTGCCCTGCCCAGGTCCACTTCTGTCTTCTGATTTGTTCTATCACGTCTATGACATTTGTCTTCTCTCTTACCAGTTGTTTGTTTTTCTTTCCCGATTTTCGATGTTTAACATACTTCTTTCCATCTTTGTTTGTGTGGCTGCTATAGTTGTACTTTTGCCTGGTTGGTGAGTGTCCATGTTTCCGCGCCGTATGCCGTTTCTTGAAGTACGCTTGCGTTGTAGATTTGTCTCTTCAAGCAGCTTCCAAAGTTACCCTTGAAGGTGTAGCGGTGTTTGGCGAATGCTGTCCAGCCGGCAGTGATTCTTCTTTGATTCTCCTTGTCTTGGTTTTTCATACAGCTATGTGAAATGGAGGAACGTAGAGTGAACGAACTTGCCCTCGATTCGACACCGTTGCACCGGATTCGAGCAAGGGTTCTCTCGGCTGAGAGTGCGAAGCTCTAGCCAATGCAGTGATGACGTATTCTCGTCCATGCAGTTGAGGCACGCCGTGATGTCAACTAAAATGCAAAATCGCACGTGAAAATGAGGGTGTGCGAATTCCAGTAAATCTGCATACTGGATTCCACGGACACGATAATACCAGCTCTCCGCTCGTACACTCAACGCATCACGTCAACGCAGCCAGCACACTTCGCAAAAGTAGTGGAGGTCTTACTGCTGCGCATTTGCATCGGCAATAAGGTGTTGGAACTGTTGGTGGTTTAGTTCACTCTAATCACAATGACGGTCGTTACGTCTGGCATCTTCGTTTAATTGCCACAAAGACTTTCTTAGGGATGATGCAGTGGATGAAGCAGTAGGTTCATCGTCTTCGTCATGATCATGACCATTATTATCATCAATGTGATTATTTTAGTTACCGGTTGATGTATTACATTACCGGTTGGTTATAACATTACCAGTCGGGTTATTACATGACCTGTCGATTGTTACATTACCGGTTGATTATTACATTACTGGTCGAGTATTACATTACTGATTATAACACTCGCTCAACCATCAAGGCATATATATATATTGTGTAAATTTTGACTCGGTTGGCTGCGTGACTGTCACAACGTATTCCATACAACGGCGGAAGATTAATTTGTATAGTTGTCGAATACGTTTCTGCGGTGCGCTGTGTAATATGATTATATAGTTGTCCGTGTATTGTTTCCATTTCCTGAAATGTCAGCAAAACCACTTCTGCAAGGCCGATAGGTGCAGTTTGGCGTTGTCTATTCCACTCAGCACGCAACTCAGCATCGATACGTTGTTTAATATAATAATCATCAAAACGAATTGTCATAACAGCCTACGGTCTACACGACGTAGGTACAAAGGTACAACAGTGTTAATTCCAGCACAGTTTAATACATTTTATGAATACTGTATTAGGCAAAGAATGAATGGAGACAAAAACGTTAATACCATCGTGTTTATTACACTATCAAAACATACAAATTGTTTATCGTGCATCATTTTAATGTAGGTGTTTTGTATTTCAAATTATTGATTGATTTAATGGTAATATAATTTGCAAATGTAATGTTTATTTCAATAAAGTTTGTTAATGTAATTATAATACTGCAGGATACACCTAAACTATGTAATCCATGAAATCATGGCCTGTAACTATACGCCGGATATTGGGATACAATTATTGAAAAAAACCTGATGTTGAATTACTAGTAGTAATTATGAAACGCGGTGGTGCAGTGGATAGAGCTTTGGACCATCGACCGAGAGAACCCGCGTTCGAATCCTATGCTGCGGTTTCGAACCTTGGGCATGTTCGCTCACTCTACTTTGCTCCAATTCACTCTGCTGTATGGATGAGTAACTGACTATAGACAATGGTGGATATTTGTGTATGAATAGTTTTCGCGCATTAATGGCTGCGTGGCTGGATGCTTCACAGAGAAGTCGAGATGGTGTTGGATTGAACAGATCTGCCAGGGTGTAAAGTGTAAAGCGCTCTGAGCAGTCCTGAGGTCTGGATACTGCAATGTATAAGAGCGTACCTTTCACTAAACTAGTTGCATTTCAGTTTTATGATGACTGTGTTAGAAAAACAATGTACCTCTGTTTGTCAAAAGGCAATACAATACATAATTTTTTGGGATTAAATTACAATGATGAACTATCTTTCTTCAATATTTCCAATTTGCCGTTAATGGAGGAGTCAGCATCAACGTTTTTCTGTATTATCCTGTTTAGAGCTTTGTGAGATCATGTAATCTTAGAATTCATGTTTGAAAATGGAGCTAAAATAGTGCCAATCTGCTTCTCCGTTTTGGTGATGTTTTTTTGATACTATCGTTCAGTGCATTTATTTTCATACTGGCGTTATTCTGATGTACACTGTTCTGTCCTGCAAATGACATTCATTATCTGAGTTACCCTTCGATAGTTTATTGGCTTTGCACGAGTGTATCCTTATATAATTTGTGTCACTGGTCGTTTCTCAAGTTGATCCGCACTGCAGCAGTAAGCACCGGCATAAATAATCCAAATACTTGCATGTGTATCAGGCGCCACTGCATTGACGACATTTTGTTGTCAACATTATCAAACATGATCTATGACATAACGGGATTGTCCGTGAAAAAACATTTCTCCATCAGGACACTAGTAACCCTGTCCATTAATTTATGGCAATTTTTGTCCTTTGTTACCGTGACTGTTGTCACTTGGATAACTTGTCCCCAATAGTCTGCCATTTTGTTGCATAAATAAAAAAAATTATGCTTGCTCTTTTCCACAGTGACGTGGTGATAAAGTGTATCTCCGTTTGCTAAGATATTTCTACGCTGTTTGGATATACATGGTGACAACTTTCATACAGCAAGATGGCTACCGCACTGGACATACTTTGTGGTGACTGAACGGTTCGTACATCCTGAGCTCATTCTTGATATTGACTGTTTTACTAAGTTGCTTTGCTGGCCGTTCAGCTTGGCGATCGCGGCACATGAACCATCCGCCTGATGTGGCTGCACAGCATGTTACATCATGTTACATGTTACATCATGTTGGTCAGCAAAGAAATGGACGATCGTATTGCTTAACTAGAATACAATTTTCAGAAAATGGAAGATAAGTTGGACCACCAAGAACAGTACTCACGCTGACCTGATATGTGCAACCACGGCGTCTCCGAAGAGGACATCGAAGCTATTATAACTATCGTAATGGACGTGCTCAATACAAAAATGTCTTTCTAACCACCTTTGGAGCCTAATCAACTGGAACGGAGCCATCGCTTTGGACCAAGATGAGACAAGTAGAATCGACTTGACTCACGCCCTGGTATTGTTCGATTCAAGAGCGAGAATACCCGTGACGCGGTTTTAAAGGCAAGGTTCCGGTTCAAGGAACGCAATCAACAACATCGTGACGCAAGAATCTTTCTAAATAAAAATCTGACTGTGTGCCGTGCTACTACTGGCTGGCTTAAGGAACAACGTTTTCTATTCCACAGCCCTTTAATTTCATATTATTTCTCTATTACATTTCCAAATGTTTATAGTACATTTTTCAATCGTTTCTATATCTGTCTCTTTATATATATATATATATATATATCTGTTACATATTTACTGTCAGTCACTCCATCTATGTAAACGTTTCATGGCCATCTTCCTCATGTTAGTTGCATTTAATCGTATTGACTCATGGGACTTATGTGATGTCTACATTGGGCCACCACACCACATTTTTCTTACCTCTGCACCTCCACATAACTTACACTTCTTTCACTCATTTATTACCATCATTATTTTCTTCATATTCACATCGTTTAGCCAATCTCACCTTGGCAATTGCTTGGAACTATGCACGGAGCCGACACACTGCACCTTTTTCTTCTTATTGTTACTCTTGGCTTATGCCACCTTTAGTTTTCTATTAGTGTGTGTAAGATAGCACGCAAGCTGAATGTTTGCTTTATACGCCTTTTTGTTGTTTTTGTTAAACATTTTGAAGTATGTTTTATGAATAACAGTAAAATTGCACTTGACAATTCATTAGCATTGCCCCACATTAGTTACTGCTTAATGATCTAGAGATATAAGTGTAATCGAATAAGCAAACTGCAAAAAAGCGTAAGAACAATATTTTTAGGCAAATATAATTCTCACGCGGAACCAATATTTAAACGTTTCTTGGTTTTAAAGATTGAAGATCTACTTAACATACAGATATTACGATTTTATTGTAAATACACACATACAACATTACCCGCATACTTTCATAATCATGAACAAACACCCATCCCAGGTACACGTCAACAATAAACACATGTTACCGCACCCACACATTCACCAATTATAACTAACAAATTAATCAATATACATATGCGCCTAAATACTATCGAACAATGATGTGTCAATGGAATATAACAATTAACTAATTCCATAAAAGGTAGACAATTGCCAAACCCTAAGGCGGCTCCTATGAGAGCGTCTATGCGTTAGTCTTAATAGGAGTCACCTACACCATCTATCGTACGAGCTTAATTTTTATAACGTCTGCGTTATATACGTTACACTATATGTTTATATGTACGCGTTATTTGTGTTGTTAATTGTCACATATCGGCGAGATCTCCGTATCTAGATGGCTGAGGTCTAATGAGGTTCAATGTTAATTACGTGAACGCTTGTGAATGCGGGCGGCAGCCATGATCAACGCAACAGGTAACAATGGAAATTTAATGAATTTTATTAAATATATGAATACCAAAAAACTCTTACAGCAACGATAAACACAACAATTTCTACCCTCTAGTCTACCCTACCACGGCTAACAGATAATCTCTGAAAGCCAATAAAAAACTAAAACGACCCGTTAAAAAAACTAAATGTTATTCACATTCAAGAGAATTTCACTTGTCAACCCATTACAAGATCTGGTCCGCTCGAACTCAGATAAATAGCATGGAAGAATCTACACCATCCCCAGTATAGGGAAAACTAATCTCTTCATTACATACATAGATCGGGAATCTATACTATTCCCAGAATACAGTGAGACAATCTCTTAATCACATATCGTATATAGTCAGTTCACAGTAGACTAGTCGGTTCTAACAGCAAGGTATAATATTGCAATGTCACTTTCCTACATACAGTCTCACCACTCACGCTCCGTTAGCCCGACTTGGCTGGTTCATCTCGAGATCACACGAGACCACATCATGACCGTTCGACGGAAGTTTTCATCTCGTCGAACGTTCTCCTCGCTGACCCGGCTCGCCGTTTGCCGGAAATGTCCTTCCCTCTGTCCGCCGCTCTGATCGCCGCCCCGCGCTCGCCCGGTCGCGTTGACCCGGCTGTCTCGCTTCGCGGCGTCGCACCTCGTATCGTCGGTCTGCAGACAACGCCCCTATTCGCTACGCTTCGGCCGCCACGAACCTTCGTCACGTATCTTTGCCACGCGCTCGGTACGTCCGCGCCTTACTCGGCCAGCTACGCAGAGTTGTTGCTGTCCGTTCGCTCTCCTTCTACGCTGTGTATAGAGACCCCGCCTGCACTGTTGCAGACGCCTCCACACGTACGCTTTTTATGATGGGGACGCCACCTTTCTGGTTCCCACACAACCTAGCACGTTCTCACTTTGCCTACCTCTAGGCACCGGGGTGACACTTCGCCATTACAGCCCTGTACCTCTTCTAAATTTGATACTGCCTACCTCTAGGCATCAGGGTAGCAAGTCGCCATTACAGCCCTGCATCTCTTCTAAATTTCACACTGCCTACCTTTTGGCATCAGAGTAGCAAGTCGCCATTACAGCCCTGTATCTCTTCTAAATTTCACACTGCCTACCTACAGGCATCAGGGTGGTATCTCGCAATTACAGCCCTTTATCTCTTCTAAATTCCACACTGCCTACCTCTAGGCATCAGGGTGGTATCTCGCAATTACAGCCCTTTATCTCTTCTAAATTTCACACTGCCTACCTATAGGCATCAGGGTGGTATCTCGCAATTACAGCCCTTTATCTCTTCTAAATTCCACACTGCCTACCTCTAGGCATCAGGGTGGTAACTCGCCATTACAGCCCTGTTTCTCTTCTAAATATCACACTGCCTACCTCTAGGCATCAGGGTGGTAACTCGCCATTACAGTCCTGTATCTCTTCTAAATTACACTGCCTACCTCCAACTCGCCAGCTCTTCTAAATGTCACACTGCCTACCTCTAGGCACCAGGGTGGCAACTCGCCATTACAGCCCTTTATCTCTTCTAAATGTCACACTGCCTACCTCTAGGCATCAGGGTGGTAACTCGCCATTACAGCCCTGTTTCTCTTCTAAATGTCACACTGCCTACCTCTAGGCATCAGGGTGGTAACTCGCCATTACAGCCCTGTATCTCTTCTAAATGTCACACTGCCTACCTCTAGGCACCAGGGTGGCAACTCGCCATTACAGCCCTTTATCTCTTCTAAATGTCACACTGCCTACCTCTAGGCATCAGGGTGGTAACTCGCCATTACAGCCCTGTTTCTCTTCTAAATGTCACACTGCCTACCTCTAGGCATCAGGGTGGTAACTCGCCATTACAGCCCTGTATCTCTTCTAAATGTCACACTGCCTACCTCTAGGCACCAGGGTGGCAACTCGCCATTACAGCCCTTTATCTCTTCTAAATGTCACACTGCCTACCTCTAGGCATCAGAATGGCAACTCGTCATTACAGTCCCGTATCTCTTCTAAATTTCACACTGCCTACCTCTAGGCATCAGGGTGGCACCTCTCCATTACAGCCCTTTATCTCTTCTAAATGTCACACTGCCTACCTTTAGGCATCAGAATGGCAACTCGTCATTACAGTCCCGTATCTCTTCTAAATTTCACACTGCCTACCTTTAGGCATCAGGGTGGCAACTCGCCATTACAGCCCTTTATTTCTTCTAAATGTCACACTGCCTACCTCTAGGCATCAGAATGGCAACTCGTCATTACAGTCCCGTATCTCTTCTAAATTTCACACTGCCTACCTCTAGGCACCAGGGTGGCAACTCGCCATTACAGCCCTTTATTTCTTCTAAATGTCAAACTGCCTACCTCTAGGCATCAGAATGACAACTCGCCATTACAGTCCCGTATCTCTTCTAAATTTCACACTGCCTACCTCTAGGCATCAGGGTGGTAACTCGCCATTAAAGCCCTGTATCTCTTCTAAATTTATCCACGTGCTCCGATCTTTGCAATACCCTTCTGGGCACCACACCACGCCATTACAGTCCCGTTATCTCTTCCAAATTCACACGTGCCCAATCTCTGCCAAAGATCCCATTTCTTACCTGTCGTAGAGGTTTATACCTAGCCAAATACCTAGTCCAAAAGGCACAACACATGACCGGATTAAACCAATGAAATCAACAAGAATACGATTATGAGCCATACCTAATTTACGCATCACAAAAACACCCCTATAACTATAATAATGTACTCGTTCACGACGAAGCCAGTTAATTAAAGGATAATTATAGCCACGCTTACCACGCTTGAATGGGCACACAATTTAATTAAAGACTAATTACAACCACGCTTGCCACACTTCAGTGGGCACACCTGAACACATGCGGTAGTCTATAATTAATTTCGCAACTCCTGTCAGACCTTTCTACGTTAGCAAAATCTATTTATCTATCTATCTATCTATCTATCTATCTATATATATATATATATATCTATTTATCTATCTATCTATCTATCTATCTATCTATCTATCTATCTATCTATCTATCTATCTATCTATCTATCTATCTGTCTGTCTATCTATCTATCTATCTATCTATCTATCTATCTATCTATCTATCTGTCTATCTATCTATCTATCTATCTATCTATCTGTCTATCTATCTATCTATCTATCTATCTATATATCTATATATCTATCTATCTATCTATCTATATATATATATATATATATATATATATACATATACATATATGTTGAAAGTTGTTCCAAAGACTACGTCCAATATGGTCCAGTAACACCATCAGAATGGACATAAAACTACGTCTTTACATGTCAATCGTAATACCAACAGCGATATATACCAGTGAAACGTGGAAGAATACGGCGAGGATATCAAAAAACTAGACATATTTCACCGACGATGTCTCCGGTTCATAGTGGGCATATCGTGGAGAGAACACATCACCAATGAATAAGTGATGAGGAGGGCAGGTCTGGATAGCCTGCATTGCATAATTAATTCTCGACGACGAAGACTAGCGGGACATATCCTACGCCTACCAAGAGAGAGAACTGCACATGTAGCAATGGAGTGGGTGCCTGAAGGTGGAAACAGAAGGAGAGGAAGGCTGACTAAGACCTGGCGCAAGACATTTAAAGAAGATCTGGCAGAAATGGAAATCACGTGGAATGAGGCCAAAGAAATTGTGAAAGACCGAAAGGAACAGGAGGAACTAATTCTAAGTAAGTATATGTTAAACGCTGCCTGTTATGACACCTTGTAGGACCTGTTGCAAAATTGTTTTGCCGCCTGTGTGCGTGCGTGTGTGCGTGTGTGCGTGTGTGCGTGTGTGCGTGTGTGCGTGTGCGCGTGTGCGTGTGCGTGTGCGTGTGCGTGTGCGTGTGTGGGTGTGGGTGTGGGTGTGTGTGTGTTTGTGTGTTTGTGTGTGCGTGCGTGTGTGTGTGTGTATGTGTGAGTGTGAGTGAGTGCGGGCGTGCGGGCGTGCGGGCGTGCGGGCGTGCGGGCGTGCGGGCGTGTGGGCGTCCGTGCGTGTGTGGCGCGTGCGTGTATTTTTGTTTGTTTGTGCATGCATGTAGTGTACGTTTAAATGCCATTAACGACAATACGTTGTCTAGTTTAAAACTTAGAAACAGGATTGACAACAAGAAATAAAGCTTGGTATAATTAAACTGGCGCGAGGGCCACACGGAGGTCCAGGAAGGAACGAAATGTAAAACGCTTAATTTCACTGTGGCGACACCCTACGGGAACGGATAATCGAGGTTGTACACCAGTTTACTTCTCTATTACTGAAGCCACTTTCAACAAAACCTACATATACTCAATATTATTCATACGCTTTATTTAATATATTATAAATGTTATTTCAATAATAATATTAATAATAAACTTATATAGCGCATGTATCCCCAGGAATCTGAGCTGAGAGTCACAACATACATGAATCGTTGGGCAAAATCGTTAACATGGACAAGCAAGAGTTGTCATTACAGCAAGGGACAGCCGAAAGTTAGGGTGGGAATGCAATTTCAATAAATAACTTTTCAGGTTTTTTTACGAAAGGTAGCTATAGTCTCACATTATTATTTTAAATTGATAGGGAGTTGATTCCAGAATTTGGGTGCAGCTACAGAGAAAGCACGTGTGCGAATATTAAGCTTGGTTTTCGGAACAAAAAGTTGTTGAGAATCAGATCATCTGATATTCCTGGGGATGGAAGCAAGTGAATTGAAACTATATCCAGGTAAAACAGATCTAATTATTATTGGCACAAAATAACAACGAATCAAGGTTGTTAACTACTTTCCAGCTACACTGCTTGGTAATGACACATCACCATTTAGCGCTTCTAAAAGACAAGGACACAATCTAGAACATTGCAACATCCATCAGCGAAAGGAATATAAACAAACTACTAAAAACACAAACATTCACCTACATGCTGAACAAAGCCATCATGGACTCAGAACAATTCAGCGCAATCAAAGAAGATGTATATCAGGCTTGCTCCATGCATATATGCAAGCAAGACAACCGCATAAGCAACTAACGCCAACATACGCGCCCTGAAAGCGTCCAGGAAAAAGCTTGAACGAGCGAATGTGGCACTGCTTGACCAATTAGATCAACTAGAACAATACAGCCGTCGAAAGTGCCTCGTATTTCACGGAGTGCCCGAACAACAAAAGGACACGACTATCGCGGTGACCGAACTGTGCAGCCGATAGCTCAAACATGTCGGTGCTGTTTTTATCATATTCGTGATCGTATTCGGTGGTATATGTCATTTTCTGTTGCTAAAAGTATTGCAACTGCGCTTTTTACCAGCAGACTTTACTATTGCAATTCCCTCCTTTATAATATCGCTAGCAAGGATATCAGAAAACTTCAGCGTGTTCAAAATTGTCTAGCAAGAGTAGTTACAAGATCTCCTCGTTTGTCTCGCTCTGTACCAATTTTGAAGTCTTTGCATTGGCTTCCTGTACGATATCGTATAACATTTAAGATATGTACCATTCCCTACCAGGCACTGTCCAATAAGCATCCATCTTATTTGCATTCATTGCTTACTCCTGTAAGAAAACCTATCCAGCTTCGATCATCTAGTTCTGACCTGCTTTTTGTTTCTAGAGTCAACACTAACATTGGAACTAGGGTTTTTCTGTTGCTGCACCAACTCTTTGGAATATGCTCCCTCTTAGTGTTAGATCAGTTGAAAATGCTAACAAAATTCCGTCGTCATTTAAAAACGTATCTTTATAACCTTGCTTATCCACCGTAGCTCCCTAACGCCTTGACCCATCTGTTGACAACTGGAATACTGCTTATCGATTTTAAGATTGACCAATGCGTTTGTTTTGATGCGCCTCTGAGCTAGGTTTACAAGGAATTAGGCGCAGTAGAAGTTATCTTATTATTATTATTATTACCAGCATCGACCGCAACCACCGTCTTGGCAAACCGACAAGCCAAAACAAATAATTATTAATTTCACTTAGCTAGGAACAGCGACAGATGATCTTCTCCGCCAAGCGAAAGCTTAAAGGTACAAAAACTGTCATAACCGAGAACATAAGGAGGCGACGCAGTGTTTTGCTGTCGAAAGCGCGATCTGCTGCCAGAGTGACAGCGACATGGACAATGGACGGACGTATTGTTTGTCTAATGTCCTCCGGCCGCAAGGTAAACATTACCACCGAGGGCGAGCTCCAGGAACTTGGACATTGAGTGTTGTGTAGTGTCTCCCGAAACCAAATGAATGGCAATGTATCTGCAAGTTGTAGGCATTCTGCCAACATACTCTAGCGTTACAAATATGTTTACTCGCCCATTTTTGTTTTTGGTTCATCTTGTTTTGTTCTTTTGTAACTCTGAGTATTCGATTAACACTGTATCTAAACACTGTTTGACTAGTTTAATGTTACGACACTGTGTGTTTGTCAAAATGCCATCATTGCACTTTTCACTATCTCTGATATTCACGTTAACGTGTTTCAGTTTAGTGTCTATGCTCCATTTGTTGATATTAATTGTTGTGCAAACTGTTTCTAAAATGATGACGTCGAGTTTAAATAGCACCATCACATATTATTTATATATTAATTTACATTTATATGCTGTAGGCCCCTACTCTGAATTTTTTTACCCCTTGTGGAATATAATTTGCAGTTTACTACTTGTCTAAACGAGTCGTCAAACTATGGATTCTCTTCCACGTAATTATACGAATCAAGATCTATGCAATGTATTTGATTTGCATGCCTTGAATAGAGATGACGATATAAACCCATTTGACTTAATTATTATGATGTTAACGATATTCTTTCTGATAACTACAGGAATATTAATTTTTTATTTATAGTACTTCATCTTAACATTCAAGAACTGGCATCCACATTTTGCAATCTTAAAAATGTATTATCTCATTTATTGGAAGCACATGTTGAATATGATTATATTCTACTTTGTGAAATATGATAACAATGCATATCTCTATAAACTGCCAAACTATTGCATGGTTTATAAAAAAAACAGGTATACCAAAACCAAAGGTGGTGTTGCTATTTATGTGCGTGATGATATTCGATATCATATTCGTGATGATCTTGGCATTTTTGTAGAGGGTGAATTCGAATCCATTTTTTATTCAATCCAATGAGAAAGGTTGTACTTCCATTGTTGGAGAGATCTACCGAATTACCAATACAGAGGTTAGTTCATCACTTAAATATTATCAGTCAATGTTAAACAAAATATTCGAAACTCAACTCACCAAATTATAATTGGAACAAATTAAAATGTAGACCATCTAAAATTTAATTCGCATAAACCCTCAAGTGACATGCTAAATATGTTTTTGGTGCTAGCATGGTTCCTACAATTACTAAACCATACATCTGCTATCCTCATTCATATATTTATGTATGACATGCAAATTCAATTGTCCATTCGGGCGTTCTTTATGATATCGGATCGCGTGCGTAAATTTTGTTTAATTCGTAAACAGAAATCACGCAGACTATAATACGGGCCGCTTATCTTCAAACAGAGGTCAGCTTCCGAAGCATCCATCCATCCTATAACTTCCGCTCTTCAAGAAATTGATTGGACTCCCTTACATCGGTTAGACATAAATAATGCATTGCAATAATTTATGACACAACCCCAAAATGTTATTGATTCCTTTGTCCCAGATAACATTATTATGATAAAATCAAAATATATAATCAGGAACGATCTAGTGACATCTTCTACAACATCCAGTAACCTTTATCGAAAATGTATTGATAAATTAAAGACACATTCCACTTACGTTCGCTGCACTACGTATATAAATCTTTGTAATAAAGTATAGCATTATTTTAAAACAAATTATTATTCTAGTCTATTACACGAATTCAAGAAAAATTCAAAAAAGACATGGCAGATACTACGAACACTAATCGGGAAACAAAATGATAAATCAGGTAGTCCTACACATTCCAAGCTCGTCACTGACTTAATTAATGACCCTGATAAAATTTCGTATACATTTTGTAATTTCGTACACACATTGGACCGATGTACGCTAAAACAATCCCTAAGAACCAAACCAATGTTACAGCTTACCTTAACAAAAGTCATGTTAAAAGTATGAATAGTATGTTCATGAATCCCACTGATGCAAGTGAAGTCAGTCAAATAATAAAGTCTCTTCAACCTAATAAAAGTTGTTGGTCTCACAATTTTAGTCCGTTCTGTATAAAATAAATTGGTGAAGAAGTGTCTCTACAAATAGTTATTCTGATAAACAAGTCTTTAAGTGAAGGAATTGTATCAGATGAATTAAAAATTTCTAAAATTAGACCAGTCTATAAATCAAAAGCTAAAAATTAATTTTGTGACTATCGACCTGTATCCTTACTTCCCGCTGTTTCAAAGATAGTAGGAAGGGTTGTATATAAAACGATCTGTACTTTGTTATAAGAAATAACAACATCTTAAATAATAATCAATATAGTTTCCGATGGAAACAATCCACCATTGATGCGGCATATACATTAGTTTCTGGTGTTGTAAATGCGTTAGAAAAAAACCCCAGTCTTCAGTGTATTTCTTGATTTAAGTAGAGCATTCGATACCATAGACCATGAGCTTTTATTACAAATGTTAGATTACTACGGAATAAAGTGTACCCCTATTAATTGATTCAGCAGCTATCTTACAAATGTAATACAATATGTAAGTTTTAGTAACAGTGCTTCGCTTCCACAAAATTTAAAGAAGCATTTGCTGTAACTGCATCGGAGCTATGTGGAAGAACACCGGGAAAAGGAGGAGTGTCTACAAGTAGTAACCAAGGAGGGCGGACAAACCAGACGAAGTTGTAGAAGCACTGGACGAAACAAAAAAGGAAACATGGAAATAAATAGAGAACACAAAGGATAAGGGAAATCAGCCGGATTCAAGGCTGATACACATATACGAACATAAACAGAAAGCGGCAACGAGAGCTATTGATAAGGGGAGGAGTGGCGTGGAAGCAGATGTGTACAGCAAGCTAAGTGAGGATGGTGGAAAGAAGATGATATACAGAATGGCCAGAGACATGGATGCGAATAGTTAGGACGTGAAAGGTGGGACGGTGATCAAGGATAGAAATGGGAAGTCAGTGACAGAACATAAAACAGTGTTGAAGGTCTTTGAAAACTACTCCAAGGAGCTTCTGAACCAGGAAGGAAATAACAATGACTTGGAATTACCACCATATATAGAAGGGAACGTGGAATTAGACGATATTACTAATACTTATATGCAAACTTTGTTAAAAGAGATGAAGAAGGGGAAAGCACCTGGTATCGATGAGATGCGTGTTGAGATGGTAATGTCAGCAGAGGGAGTGGAATCAACTGGACAAAGAGGCTGCTGAATAAATGATTGAGGCAAGGTAACGTACCAAAAGAGTGGTTGACATGGGTAATTGTTCCAATATGGAAGAGGAAGGGAGATGTGCAAGCCCCAGGGAAATACAAAGGCATCACACTTCTAGATCACACCATCAAGCTGCTAAAGAAGATCTTGGAAGAGAGGATTCGAAACAAAGTAGAGCAGGAATTAGGAGAAGAACAAAAGGGATTCAGAAGGGGCAGAGGGGCGACGGGTGCGATGTTGAATTGAGACAGCTTGTGGAGAAGAGGTTGGAGATGCAAAGGAGAATGACAGTGGGTTTTGTGTGGACCTGGAGAAGGCCTACGACACAGTCCCGAGAGAGATGGTGATGGCAACAGTGAGATGAGTGGGAATGCCAGAAGCAGAAGCCAGAATGGTGGGAGCAATGTATGAAAGAACATCAGGAAGAGTTGGGGCTGGATCTGGGATGTCGGAAGAGTTTCCAGTTAACATTGGATTGAGGCAAAGAAGTGCCTTAAGCCCATTATAATTTATCATGGTGATGGAGCTAATCAGCAGGAAGTTCAGCATAAAAGGTGTTCTCAGAAAGATTATATTTCCAGACGACCTGGACATAGTATCAGAAAGCAAACATGAGCTACAAGACTTGTTGGAGGAATGGAACAGTGGTCAAAAACACGGACTGAGAATGAGCCTGGAGAAGACAGAAATGATGTGAGTTGGACAAGAGAGAAAGAGAAAGAGAGAGAGAGAGAGAGGAATTGGACATCAGGTTGGATGGAAAGGATATTCACCAAGTGGACGGCTTTGTGTAACTTGGAGGAATGGTTACGGCGGATGGTCGTTCAGATGTGGAGGTGCGACACCGAAAACAAGCATGAGCGAATGCTTGGAGAAAGGTAGAGGGAGTCATGATGGACAGAAACATCTCGAAAAAGCTTAAATGGAACGTCCAGAGAGTGTGTGTTGCACGGGCATGCCTATATATTGTGGTCTCGGGACAATAGCGCTGACAGAACAAAAACAACAGACGCTGCAAGTTTGTAAGAACAAGTGGGTTAGAAGAATAACACGAACAAAGAGGATTGACAGAAGAAGGATGAATGATCTGAGAAGATATGTTGGAATACAATGTAGTGTAACAGGATTATTATTGAGAAGCTGCATGTGATAGGCAGGCCACATAGCAAGGATGGATGCCAGAAATATTAGCGAATAGACCAGAGGCGGAACAACACAAAGGACACAGGAGAAGGGGAAGGAAACAAATGAGATGGGAGGACTTCGGGAGGAAGGGTATGAGAAAATCAGGGAGGATGAAAGATGAAGAGAGGGAGCGATGGACAGCTACTGAAGCTGGTTAAGTCGGATGATGAAGAGGGTCTTAATTCTGATCACATCTTACGTGGACCGAACATACTATGTATGCTGTTAGCATTAATTTTTAACACTATGTTGATACATCGACTTAGCCCCGACTCAGTGGTAGTGGGAACTATAGTCCCTATATCAAAAGAGAAGAAACAGTTAGTATGTATATCCGATAATCTTAGAACTAATACTATTGGTAACAACGTATTGTTGCTAAACGGTTTGATGTTGTTATAATATCTAAGGAACAAAATGCGCTTGCAACAGCGCATTTCTAATTTGGATATTAAAAAACATGTCTACTACTGATTGCACATATGTTGTGATGAAGACGGACAGTTATCACAATGCAAATGGCAGTAATGTGTATGCACTCATGTTAGGTGCCAGCAAGGCATTCGCAGGTTCAATTATTGTATGTTTAAAAAAAAAAACTTCTAAAACGTAAGGTATCACATCTGGTATTAAATTTGTTTGTATTGATATATGCGAAAAATATCCAGATCAATACTGTGTAAATGTTAACGGTTCTAAGAGTAGATATGTGATTTTTAAAGGTCGTAGTTATAAACCCGACAACTGAACTGTGGATTTTGGTCATATCGAAACGACTGTAAATTGCAATTTATTTAAGCAATATTGCTGCTCTTATTATGGAGCTCCATTATGGGATCTCCAGAGTAAGAGCGCTGACATTCTGTGTAAAATATCACGAAAAGCACACAGGCAATTGTGGGGGATAGCACCGCTTACAAATACGGTGATGTTGTATCATTGTTATCGGATGGTTTACCATGGCAATCTTAATTCAAAGGCTCAACTCATATGTAGCATATTGTACGGGTCGACTTTAAGCGCAGTAAGTTGATTTGATGATTACTATTGTACAAAAAACATCGGGCAATGCAATTTGCATTGCCCTTTATACATAAACACCTTTTGTAATCATAACAACATTACGCGTAATGCTTTGCGTGTTATCTTACGGCATTACTATGATTTGCTTTAAAGGACATATGACGTAATCTACTTACGCTGATGATAATAATTTAATATAACATAACGTTTTGGATTTTTGGGAGTCTCCAGGGGGATGCCGTTGGTTGTGTCAAGGGGGTATTGGATATCGTGACGCCTGGTGCTGTCGTTTCTCGAAGTTCACTTTCGACGACAGTTGCTCGCCCACGTTATTTGTGTCAAATAATATTTCAATATGCGCTTGGCATGGGGGTATTGAGACATGTACGTTGTTGGCATTTCGCAGTCCTGCCTCCTAAAGATAATTTATAAAGGTAAGTTATTATATAGCGCAGTATCCATTCCTCGGGTGTGCTCAAAGCGCATTACGCTTTACTCCTTGGGAGACCTGTTCAGTCGAATACCATCTTGACTTCTCTGGGAAGCATCCAGTCCCGTTGCAATTAATGCGCGACGTCGATTCGTACACACATATCCACCACTGTCTACAGCTAGGTATTTACTCATACATCATCATCATCATCATTGTGCAGCCGTAGTGTCCCGTGGTTGGGTGAAGTCCTCAGCATGTCGTTTCCAAATCTGCCTATCTTGCGCTATCCTCGGCCAGATGGTGCCCTTACAGTACTCGTCTAGTTCGTCCCTCCACCGTCTAGATCGTTTCCGTTCGCAAGTTTGCTGATGTGCCCAAGCCCATATCCACTTCTGTGTTCTTATTTATTCTATCACGTCTATGACCATTGTATTCTCTCTTACCCAGATGTTTGTTTTTCTTTCCCGATTTGTGATGTTTTACATACTTCTTTCCATGTTTGTTTGTGTGACTACTATAGTTGTACTTTTGTCTGGTTGTTGATTGTCCATGTTTCCGCGCCGTATGTCGTCGCTGAATGTACGCTTGCGTTGTAGACTTGTCTCTTCGAGCAGGTTCCAAAGTTACCCTTGAAGGTGTAGCGGTGTTTGGCGAATGCTGTCCAGCCGGCGGTGATTCTTCTTTGAATCTCCTTGTCTTGGTTTTTCATACACCTTTGTGAAATGGAGGAACGTAGAGTGAATGAACTTGCCCTCGGTTCGACACCGTAGCGCCGGATTCGAGCACGGATTCTCTCGGCCGAGAGTGCGAAGCTCTAGCAGCCAAGGCAGTGATGACGTATTGAGGCACGCCGTGATGTCAACTAAAATGCAAAATCGCACGTCAAAATGAGGGTGTGCGAATTCCTGTAAATCTGCACGCTGTATTCCACGGACACGATAATAACTGCTCTCCGCTTGTACACGCAACGCATCATCTCAACGTAGCCAGCCAGCACACTTCGCAAAAGTAGTGTAGGTCTTATTGCATTTGTATCGGCAATAATGTGCTGGAACTGTTGGTGGTTTAGGTCACTGACATCACAATGACGGTCGTTACGTCTGGCATCTTCGTTTAATTGCCACAAATACTTTCTTAGGGATGATGCAGTGGATGAAGCAGTAGGTTCATCGTCTTCGTCATGATCATGATCATTATTATCATCAGTATTATTATTTTAGTTATCGGTTGATGTATTACATTACCGGTTGATTATAACATTACCAGTCGGGTTATTACATGACCTGTCGATTGTTACATTACCTGTCGATTGTTACATTACTGGTCGAGTTATTATATTACTGATTATAACACTCGCTCATCCACCAAGGCATATATATTGTGTCAGTTTTGAATCGGATGGTTGCGTGACTGTCACAACGTATTCCATACAACGAAGGAAGATTAAGTTGCATATTTGACGAATACGTTTCTGCCGTGCGCTGTGTTATATGATTATATAGTTGTCCGTGTATTGTTTCCATTTCCTGAAATGTCATCAAAACCACTTCTGCAAGGCCGGTAGGTGCAGTTTGGAATTGTCTATTCCACTCAGCACATAACTCAGCATCGACATGTTGTTTAATATAATAATCATCAAACGAATTGTCATAACAGCCTACTCTCTACATGACGTATCTACAACGGAACAACAGTTTTAATTCCATCTACGCGTTAGCTCACATGTGGCAGTGAGAACTAAATGCGTGATGCTATTGGTCCACTGATTATCTGCATTAGTTGATTATCTACATTACTTTATTCTTAAAAAATAAAACTACAACAAATTATAGTTTACCCATTAAATCACACCCCTATCTATACGGTTGAATTAGAATTTGTCCATTGGTCGCATAGTTTAATACATTTTATGAATACTGTGTTAGGCAAAGAATGAATGGAGAAAAAAGCGTTAATACCATCGTGTTTATTACATTATCAAAACATACAAATTGTTTATCGTGCATTCTTTTAATGTATATGTTTTAAATTTCAAACTACTTATTTATTTAATGGTAATGTAATGTTTATTTCAGTAAAGTTTGTTAATGTAATTATAATACTGCAGGATACACCTAAACTACGTAATCCATGAAATCGTGGCCCGTAACTATACGCCGGATGTTGGGTTACAATTATCAAACAAAACTCATATTGAATGACTACTGGTAATTGAGAGCGCGGTGGTGCAGTGAATAACGCTTTGGACCATCGACTGAGAGAACCCGCGTTCGAATCATATGCTGCGGTGTCGAACCTTGGGCATGTTCGCTCAATCTACGTTGCTCTAATTCACTCAGCTGTATGGATGAGCACCTGACTATAGACAGTGGTGGATATTTGTGTACGAATAGTTTTCGCGCACTAGTGGCAGCGTGGCTGGATGCTTCACAGAGAAGTCGAGATGGTGTTGGATAGAACAGATGTTCCAGGGAGTAAAGTGTAAAGCGCTCTGAGCAGTCCTGGGGACAGGATACTGCAATGTATAAGAACGTACCTTTCACTAAACTAATTGCATTTCAGTTTTATGAAGATTGTGTTAGACAAATAATGCACTTCTTTTTATCATAATGCAGTACAGTAAAAAAATGTTTTGATTAAATTGCAATGTTGAACTATCTTTCTTTTTTATGATGACTGTGTTAGAAAAACAATGTACCTCTGTTTGTCAAAAGGCAATACAATACATAATTTTTTGGGATTAAATTACAATGATGAACTATCTTTCTTCAATCATTTCCAATTTGCCGTTTATGGACGAGTCTGCATCAACGTTTTTCTGTATTATCCTGTTTAAAACTTTGCGAGATGATGTGATCATAGAATACATGTTTGCAAATGGAGCTTAAATAGTGAATAATCTGCTTCTCAATTTTGGCGATTTTTTGCATACTATCGTTCATTGCATTTATCTTCATACTGGCGTTATTCTGATGTACACTGTTCTGTCCTTATCTTAGTCACCCTCCGATGGTTTATTGGCTTTGCACGAGTGTATCCTTAAATAATTTGTGTAACTGGTCGTTTCTCAAGTTGATCCGCATTGCAGCAGCATAAATAATTCAAATACTTGCATGTGTATCAGGCGCCACTGCATTGACGACATTTTGTTGTCAACATTATCAAACATGATCTATGACATAACGGGATTGTCCGTCAAATACATTTCTCCACCAGGACACTAGTAACCCTTTCCATTAATTTATGGCAATTTGTGTCCGTTGTTACCGTGACTGTTGTCGTTTGGATAAATTATCCCCAATAGTCTGCCATTTTGTTGCATAAATAAAACAACTTTTATGCCTGCTCGTTTTCACAACAAAAGTACCTTTAAAAACATATAATTTGTTAAAATGATCCCTATAGGGACTATACCCAAAGAGGATGCATTATTGTCTGTCGTGATTCGTGTTCCTTCACCTGCGCATT
Source organism: Paraescarpia echinospica (assembly GCA_020002185.1). NCBI lineage: Eukaryota > Metazoa > Annelida > Polychaeta > Sabellida > Siboglinidae > Paraescarpia > Paraescarpia echinospica. Next base: position 15,521,966 of record CM034532.1, read on the forward strand.
CCAAACTCTTGAAGATATTCTTCGTCGCAGCCATATACATATAAAGGCACACCATCGGTAACAATTCAGTCAATGCACATAAATCCTATCGTACGCTTAATCTCCTTCACCTCCACCACGATGTTCAAAGCCTCGTTCTCGTGTCCCACCAGATCATTTCTGTCTTATAAACACTAATATTCAGCACATGCTTCTAGAATACCTATTTCCATTCTTGCAACTGTCCTTTTAATGCATGTTTGTTCTCCACCAAAATGGCAAGGCTGGCAGATATATCCAGAAACCGCGCGGACCACCCAAGCCTGTGACTGGCAGTTGTGGACCTGAGGGAAGAGTCACGGGTCACGGGCCCGAGGGCCTGCAGCTATGAGTTTGCTAGATGACGTATCATACTGACGTGGTGATAAAGTGTCTCTCCGTTTGCTAAGATATTTCTATACTGTTTGGATATACATTTTGACAACTTTCATACTGCAAGATGGCTAACGCATTGGACAAACTTTGTGGTGCCTGAACGGTTAGTACATCCTGAAAGCATACTTGATATTGACTGATTTAGTAAGTTGCTTTGCTGGCCGTTCAGCTTGAGCGATCGCGGCACATGAACCACCCGCCTTGTGAGGCTGCACAGCATGTTACATAAACAAATACAGTTTTAAAATTTACAGAAGTACAAAATACATCCATATGACAAATTATCCGCAACCTTCCCAACAAAAAATACTCATGGCTTTGATGAAATATCAAGCAAACCTTTGAAATTGAAAGAATCAGAAATAATTAAACCCTAACAGTATTAATAAACTAAGTATTAAATACTGGTAGATTTTCGGATCAACTTACCGTTGCAAAAGCAATACCTATACAAACTAAATGGTCCCACATCATTTTCTAACTGGATATCTATATCCCTTTTATTCGCCATCTCAAAAGTCATAGAACAAATATAATGTATTCATTTATTGATGCATTTTACCAAAAAAAATTTGTAGTCTGATAATCAGCATGGTTTTATACCTCATCACTCAACTGAATATGCGGCTCTAGAAATGATTGATAGAATTGCTACACAAATGGATCAAAACCAGTTACCTATTAGTATATTTCTTCATTTATCTAAAGCGTTCGACACACTCGACCATTCAATTTTACTAGAAAAGCTAAAATACTACGGATTGGAGCATGCGTATATATATCTAATACGTGACTATCTAACAAACCATAAAATTGTAAAACTAGGAGAGGTACAATCAGACACTTTACCCTTTCAAACGGGCGTCCCACAAGGATCAGTTTTAGGGCCATTGCTATTTATTATATATGTATCAATAATGTTTCCAAGGCCAGTACTAAATTTAATTTAATAACTTACGCTGATGACACTTCTCTAACAAGTACAATTGGGTCCTTTACAGTTGACAAAAACACAATTAATATTGAACATTTTATTAATAAAGAATTTCATAATTATAGATACATGGCTAAAACTAAATAAGTTATCATGAAATTATTTTCCAAATGCCGAATAACAGGATCGAAGAAATAACGCTAATAATTGACGGTCTAAACATTGAGAAAGTCGAATAGTTAAACTTTTTGGGTCTTACATAGACCCGTATTTAAATTGGAATGAACATATCTATGAAATAGCCAATGTATGCTGCAGAACAATTGGAGTATTAAACACATTGAAATATGTTTTACGAATAAGAGTAAAATTGCACTTTACAATTCATTAGCATTGCCCCACACTAGTTACTGCTTAATGATCTAGGGATATTAGTGTAATCGAATAAGCAAACTGCAAGAAAACCGTAAGAACAATATCTTTAAGCAAATATAATTCTCACACGGAACCAATATTTAAACGTTTATCGATTTTTAAGATTGAAGATCTACTTAACATACAGATATTACGATTTTATTATAAATACAAACATACAACATTACCCGCACACTTTCAAAACTGGCAGGTGATAGAGAAGAGAAACATACATAGCCATTTCACACGGAAACACAACACAATATATACATTCAAGACACAACATGAATTTGAAGAAAAAAATCTCCATTGAAGATACGATAACCACACACAGCTTGCAAGGATGTGTACATTATGTAAAATACAATATCATACATGGCTACAAACACATACGTACAGACGTAAACTGCTACATATGCACGCATAATCATGTACAAACACCCATCCCAGCTACACGTCAACAATAAACACATGTTACCGCACCCACACATTCACCACTTTAATTAACACATTAATAAATATACATATGCATCTAAATACTATCGAACAATGATGTGTCAATGGAATATAACAGTTAACAAATTCTTTAAAAGGTAGACAATTGCCAAACCGTAAGGTGGCTCCAATGAGACTGACTATGCGTTAGTCTTAACAGGAGTCACCTACACCACCTATTCTACGAGCTTAATTTTTTTATAACGCCTGCGTTATATTTTTAATTCGTCTGGTACTACTCTTTCACTTAGACTTGTTTATCAGAATAGCGATTGGTTGAGACACTCCTTCACCAATTTGTTTTATACAGAACGGACTAAAATTGTGAGACCCACAACTTTTATTAGGTTGAAGAGACTTTATTATTTGGTGACTTCACGTGCATCAGTGGGATTCATGAACATACTATTCATACTTTTACCATGGCTTTTGTTAAGGTAAGCGGTAACATTTGTTTGGTTCTTAAGGATTGCTTTGGCGTTATGTTTGTAAGAAATTATAAAATGTATTCGAAATTTATTAGGGTAATTAATTATTTCAGTGTCGAGCTTAAAATGTGTAGGAATGCTTGAATTAGCATTTTGTTTCCCGAGGATTGTTTGTAATATCTGCGATGTCTTTTTATAATCATTCTTGAATTCGTGTAATAGGCTAGAATAATAATTTGTTTGAGCAATATGCTTTAGTTTATTATAAAGATTCATGTACGTAGTATAACGAAAGTAAGTAGAATGTGTCCTTCGTTTATCAATACATTTTTGATAAAGGTTACTGGATGTTGTAGAATATTTCATTAGACCTATGGTCATCTATTCATTCCTGATTACATATTTTGATCTGATCTTAATGATTTTATGTGGGACAATGGAATCAATAACATTGTGGATTTGTGTCATAAATTCTTTAAATGCATTATTTATATATCCGATGTAAGTGAGTCCAATCAATTTCTTTAAGAGCGGAAGTTATATGACGGATGGATGCTTCAAATTTCCGTGGTAAACTAAATTATATGTTATTATGTGTTGCAGAAATACATAATATAAAACTAGTATTTGGGTTTGTACTAGTATGTGAAAGTGTTTGAAAATCTGTATAATAATAATGTGTACTTGAATGCATTTATTAGTGTTTTGACAAATGTACTCAAACTTGATTTTGCATTCTGTGATCGAATAAACATTTAAAATGAAGTAACATGCCTCATGCACTATCCACACACTCACACGCACACACGCACGCACGCACGCACTCACACACACGCACACGCCCACGTACACGCACTCACACACGCACACTCACACACACACGCGCGCCCGCACACACACACAAACAAAAAATAAATTCACCATGTGTATATGTGTTTGTGCGCGCGCGCGCGCGCGCGCGTGTGTGTGTGTGTGTAAAAATATTAATTGTTCATCTTTAGTGCCGTTTTAAGTCAAAACATAATTGTACGTGAAAAATGGTTGAATGTAGTTGGGGAAAGTGATATATATGTGTGTGTGTGGGGGGTGTGTGCGTGTGTCTGTGTGGGTGTTTGTGTGTGTGTGTGTGTGTGTGTGTGTGTATGTGTGTGTGTGTGTGTGTGTGTGTGTGATGTGTGTGTGTGTATGTGTGTATAGTGTATGAGGCATGCTACTTCACTATAAAGGAAAGTTTGTTTTGAAGAAAACCAAAAGGCCCTTCAACCAAATTCCAGCTGATCAGCCAACTGATTTTATGTATAGATTATACAAGATGTATAATGGCATCATCGCCCTTACAAGGGTCGATCAAGCCACGGAAACGTTTTGCGTCACATGAGCAGAACGATTACGAATGTCACAGTATTCAAGATCCCCCGTCTTCAATATGGGAGACGACTAGGAAGAAACCACGTTCAACTGTTCTGATGGTATCTGCTATGGATGAAGCACGAAAGCGTGACGCTGATGACCCAAAGAAGTTTGTCGCAAAGTTCTTGGTGTGTTCAGAGGAACTGTCGGTGTATATCGACTTCCAGATGAGAGCAATGGTGATGGAAGCAAGAGTGGCGGCAACTGTTGTTTGCTCTCTGGCGACGGAGTTGATTTCCTATCAAGTGTTTATAAGTTATCAATACTGTGGTAAAGAGCGAACGGGTAATTAATGGTAACTTAGTGGCTCGCTCTTTATGTTAGGTTGCTGCTTTTCGTTCTGTGGTCGCCGTTGATCCTGAGCCAGCACATCGGAAGTAGGATGTCTTGCTCGGGTGGATCGGTGTGGCGCCCTTGGTATGGGTGTGGTTGGGGTTTATATACAGGGCAGGGGTATTGGTGTGCAGTGGTGTGTGCAAGGGGTAGTGGGTGGGTGTCGATGAGCAGTGCTACCATCTGGTGACTACCACATTCCTCCATCCTTATGACGTTTGATCGCCAACCATATATTCAACTTGAATTCCATTTTAAAACTTAATATAATTATGTCAGTAATAATTAACAAGTTAGTCAATCAAACAACCTAGTCAATTTAATAAAACCAATTAATTTAATAATAGTTAAATAATTATACACCGTGTATAATGAACGTATTACCAGTGAATGTTGTGAACAGGGTTAGTACAATAAACATTCAAAAACTAAAACTCTTTATAACATAGTAATGTGGTGGGCAACGAAATGTTGTTGCACTAGTCTTATTTGACCAGGCAGTGCAAGTGCAGGGTTCTGTTGACAGCATAAGAGGGCTGATGCCCGGCTGTCGTGATATTTGCGTTCTACACCTTATAAAACGCCTGTGCGTTGAGGGTGGCCACGCGAAGCACTACCCAGCTTGGCAGATTGCGCAGTGCTGCAATGTACCGTGCCTGATGCACCAGCTCATATGGGTGTCCGTTGTTATGACCCCGTGGTAACAACAGGGGGGCATCTGTTTCCAACACCAGTCGGTATAGGTCGATCTGTCGTGCCAGTTCGCTAAATCCTGGCGCGGACACCGACTTGTTGGTGATTCCAAAAACACTGTTGGTAAACTGCCGTACCCACTGCCTGTAGTCTGCCAGACTACCGGTGAAACAGTGCACATGTATAAGCTGGCGTTGATGTGTGTGCTTTTCTAGTATTACCAGTGCTTCGCACATGACACTCGAGAAAGGAACGCGTGCGTTCCCACGCAGGTGGAGAACCAGCGGCTTTTCCAACTCCTTAGCCAAGGCAATATGCTTTTCTAGCAATAGTCGTTGGCTGGGAAGCGAATGTAGTGGCTCCGTATAATCGAGGCCACATTCGCCTATCGCCGCGCAGTCAGGACTGCAGATCTTGGCTTGCACCCTGTCCCATGATTCACTATCAAGCGACTTTGGCAGTCGAGGGTGAACACCGTATGTGGTTTTTATAACCACCGTCTGATGACTGACGGTGACCCCCTTTATGACGGGTCGCAACCAGTCGTCTGGAAAGACGCGGTTATCCACCACTGCGGTGAGGCTGACCTTACTATCTCCTCGCCAGAGGGAGAAGGCCGTTTCCCACGCTGGGACAGGTTCCGTGATAAAATCAAATGGAACAGCAGTTCTCTCCTGGGTCCCTGTCTCCTGGTGTTTCCTCGCCCTCGTCTCCCTAGCCTGCAGTAATTGTAGGTGGCAGTGGGCATCCATGGCGGACTCCGTTATAGTGTTATAGGGGGATATCACGGTCGTCGCATACCCGAAGCTTGTCATGGTGCTTCACGTATTCCCGCTTACGACCCGCGATACGGTATTAGAAACGCGACACTACTTTCGTAATTACAAATGGTCCCTTCCATATTGGGAGTAATTTCTTACTTTGCCCCAAGATTGTCCCAGAGTTACGGATATACACTAGGTCACCCACATCAAACATTCTTTCTCGAATTGGGGCTCGGGTGTCATAATCTTTCTTCTGACGGTTTTGTGCCATGCGTAGATTAATCCGTGCTGCAACAGAAGCTGTCCGGATTTTCTCAACCAAATCCTTGAGATAATTAGCTGGTGATTGTCGCATGGAATTTACGTTAGGAAGCCCGAATAGGACCTCCTCAGGCATGCACACTTCTCGTCCTAATAACAACATATTTGGTGTGAATCCGGTATTTCGATTCACCGTGGCTCGTAGGCTCATCCCCAGTGTAGCCAGGTGTTCGTCCCATTGGGACATCTTATCAGTAAGATAACACCTAATAAAGGACAGATCCATTTGGTTTTGTCGCTCTACTTGACCATTGGAACAGGGTCGGTAGGGTGTTGTCCTAGTGTTTTTCGACTTGCATTAACTTACACAAATCTGAGAACAATTGGCTATCAAAATTCCTGCCCTGGTCGGTGTGTACCTGTAGGGGGGCGCCATATCTGGTAATCCATTGTTCAAAGAACGTCTTAGCTGTTATTTCAGCTGTTTGTTCAGGCAGTGCATGTAGCTCTAGCCAACGTGTAAATTGATCCAGGATCATAAGTACGTACTTATTCCCAGATTCGCTCGTTGTAAATGGCCCTAGAATATTTAAATGTACACGTTCCCCAGGGATCCCCGCCTGGTAATGGAGCAACTGTGCACGCTGTGGTCGTCCCACTTTATTAATGTGGCATACCGTGCAAGTGTCCACAAACAATTGGCAGTCTCGGCGCATACAGGGCCAGAAATAACTTTTCCCTAGTTTTGCGAAGGTTTTATCTCTTCCCCAATGTCCTCCAATGCGATTATCGTGGATCATTTGGAGGACTTCCTGTCTCATTGATTGAGGTACTATTAACTTTAATGTATGGGGACCAATCTCTTCCTCCCAACAATAATACAAGACCCCACCCTCTATTTGCAGTCGATCCCTATTATTCCATAACTTGCGGGTACCCACACCTTGGAGTTGTAAATCGTTTTGTGTAGGGGGCTCCCCTTCTAACCAGGTGATTACGGGTCGTAATTCAGTGTCTTGCATCTGGGACTTTCGTAATTCCTGTGAGCTGTATTGGTGCATGTAGTTTGGGCCGATTTGGTTCTCCCCCATTATACCATTCACGAAATTGGACGTATTATCCCATTCTGTACCTGATACAGGGCTGCGCCAATTGCCACGTCTGAGGCATCTGTATCAAGGATGAATGGGTCTACATTGTTGGGGAAAGCCAGCACTGGCGTGGTTGTCATTACGTGCTTTAGTTCTTGAAATGCCGTTTCACACGACTCAGTCCATTCGAATGGCTGTTTTGGTTTGGTCAATGCATAGAGTGGTTTCATTTTTTCAGATAATCCCTGAATAAATTATCTATGATAGTTGACAAATCCCGTGAACTTACTCACTTGCAAAGCATTCATTGGTCGTGGCCAATTTAGTACACTCTGGATATGATCTTTAGTGACGGAAACACCCTCTCGGGACACTTTACGTCCAAGGAAGCGAACCTCCGTGCTAAACAAAGAGCATTTTTTGGGTTTTAGTTTTAAGTTGTGTACCTCAAATCTCTGGAGAACGACTTCCAGATTTTCGAGGGACTCCACAAAGCTCCTCCCCAGTACGATTACGTCATCTAGGTATACTAGTACTTTGTTCCATGCGAGACCGCGTAAGACAAGATGCATAACCCTTTGGAACGTGGCAGGTGCATTACATAAACCCTGGGCCATTCTGACATGTTCGAAGAGGCCATATTTGGTTAGGAACGCCGTCTTATGACTGTCGCGTTCATCTACCATTATCTGACAATACCCGCTGGCCATGTCTAATGTGTGGAACCACAGAGTACCTGTCAAATTATCAATACACTCTTCGATCAAGGGCAACGGAAAAGCATCTTTAACAGTTTTCACATTTAGTTGTCGATAATCTACTGTATATCTTACTTCCCCATCTTTGTTTCTTACTAACACGGGTGCAGATGCCCACTCTGATGAAGATGGCTTTATTACTTGGGCATCAAGCATGTTATTCAGTGTCTTCTCCTCCTCACTCTGGAATTTTAGTGGAGTGCGTCTTAGTCGTTCTCTGACCGGTCTTCATTATAAGTGCTTATGCGATGGCGTATAAGAGTGAATCTTCCTAAATCGTTACTGTCCTTGGAGAATACGCTACCATATTTAGCTAGTAATAGCCCCAATGCGACTTGTTCTCTAATAGAAATGTTCTTCTTTGCTTTGGTAAACATGTCCTCTAAGTGTGGCGGTATTTGTGATTCCACCTCCTTAAGCATAGTGGAGACTTGTGTCTCGTCTAGGCTGTCATCTGGAATAAGGGATACTGCTATGGGCAATGGTGTCTCATTAATCCTATTTACCTCTTCCCACGAAGGCCCATTATCACCACTAGTATTCCCCATCATTTCAGTACGACTGACCTGTATGCTTTCTCGACAGGACTCTGAGCTAGTATCTAATATGGCATCCATTTCCACAGCCTGGACTAGTATTTTCCCTCTTTGCAATGTGACTGGTTTGTTGGAATCGTTTATAATTTCCATAATAACGGGTCCAATTCCCCCATTAATTATACAAGATGGGATTATTAACTCGTCTGTCATTTCCGGTGAAGTAACGTAGACATTGCAAGAAGGGTTAATGCACTCTACCATCACATTACCTCTATGTTTTGGGAGAATTACAGTGCGTTGCGCTACTTGAATTCTACTTATATTGTACTTCACTGCTGGCCTCTTCTTCATCAAGGCATGAACAGTGGTGCCGTCCATTATTACAGTGCTGTTATTGATATCCACAATACAGTAATGCTTTAACAGAAAATCAAGCCCAAGAATAAAATCATCTGTTATCGGTCCCACAGCCACATCGATGTTGTACTGATTTTGTTGTATGGTTATTGGGAGTTTCTTGATTAAATAGCACTGCATATACGAGTCGTTTTCTGCATTCTTAATGGTTATGAACCCCGGGGTCATAGTGCACACATGTCCTAATGAATCAATAAAGGATTGACTGACCATTGACATTTGGGCGGCAGTGTCTACTACCATGAGCGTATCCTGCCCATACATTGTGGCTGGTATTAACAGTGTGTGGCCTACTGTTGGGCTCAGGTGAGTACTTCTGACTGTCACATGTTCTCCATTATCTTTGTCCTGTTTATTGGACATGTCTAGGAGCTCATTGCTATTTGGGTGTGTTTGTTGGTCAGTAGTCCAAAGTGCTTCTGTAGCTGTTGTATTTACTTTGACACCTGCCCCAATACTACACAGAGCATCTACTTTAACACCTACTCCATCACCATTTTCCTGACTAGTGGACATGCTGGAGGTTGTATTAGCACCTCGGTGCCTTGCCTGGTCAGTCTTCCATTGTGGTGTTGTAGCCACCCTAACGCTCCATTCATTGGTGATACCTACTCCATTATAATTGTCCGAACTGGTGGACATACATGAAGTTGGTCTGTTATTATTGTGTGTTGGTTGGCCAATACCCCAAAGGGTGGTGGTGGACCCATGGCCAACTGGGTTCACCTTATTTAGTTTGACGGTGGTTTATCCGTCCCATCACTTTTTCTGTTGGAAGTGGCGGGGAGATCACGACGAGGACTGATACTTCGGCTATACTTGTTATCTGTAGGCTGATAATATCTTCCCCGGTTATCATCATGAGGGGAGTTATGAGTCATATACCGTCCACGAGTATCATCCCGATTATCCTCTCGTGAGGGGTTATGGGTCTTATATTGCCCACGAATATTATCATCCCTCCCACCATGCCTACCGCCATGCTCACGAGTCCTATATCTCCAACGCCGTGCATCCTCCTCCCCGGTATACCTGCCATCACGTTGACTGTCTCGGAAACCCCTTCTACCTACGCGGTTACTGTGATATCGTTTAGGGCTGCGATACCTGCGACTATCGTCAGAATCCGTGCTGTTGGTGCTACTACTGCTCTGAACTTGACGTTTCACTGGCGAGTCCCGTCGTGATAGTGTATTCGAGCATTCCCTGGCCAGATGACCCTTGCCTCCGCATTGGAAACAACTCAGGGGAGACGGGGAGCGCCGTCTCTTATTGGCACAGTCACGTGACCTGTGACCCTTCCCCCCGCATGTGAAGCAAGTGTCACTTGGTGGGCGTCCCAGGGATATAGTTGACTGTTGTAGCTGTCTCACTACACCCTGTACTACCTGGTCAACCAAATTGGTCTCCTCCGAGCATTTTCCGGTCAATTTGACTGCAGACTCATCGCTGAAGGCAACTTGTCGGTTAGACAGGTTACGACCGCCAAATGTACGCGTTGCACAGTGGATGTGCAGTACCGCTTCCACTGCCGTCCTGATTGTTGTCGGGTCACTAAATTTCATAGCTTCCTGGGCGGCATTCCGATCGCGGATGCCCCGTAGGAAGGCTGGTACTGATAAGTTATCGTACAAGTCCTTGTTCATATCCGGATAAGCCTCCACTGTTAGTGCGTATACCCTATCTGCGAAGGTATCTAAACTCTCACCCTCCTCCTGTTTTAGAACTGACAACTCTGCTCTGAGAGTTTTCCTAGCGACGGGTCTGGTGTGGCCATATATCATACCGAGGTACTCTATGCAATCACTATAGTCATAGCGTTCGTCTTTGGGTAGGCTTCTATGAGCCGTTAGAGCTGGCCCTCGAAGGCATGACACCAATCGTGTCATCTTTTCATTTGGGTCCCAGTTGTAAGCCTCGGCTATGAATTCGAACTGGTGAATCCAGTTATCCCATTCACCTGGTTTCCCATCAAACTTGTCGATAGTGACATTTCTGTCACTTGGCCTACGAGATATCTCGAGACCATTCCTATTGTCCTGGAGTCGTCGACTGTGGTTGGGACGTTCCATTGGTTGGTCATCCCCAGGTTCAGTGAAGTACCGATCATGGCTAGATCGTACGTATTGGTATCGTTGCGGACCATCGTAATCACTGTTGGGGTTTGTATCGACATGCACCGCTTCCGTTGACAGGGACTTGTGCTCATCGCGATGTTTAGTTTCGCCTATATTCCCCCATGTACATGGTGTTGGATCTGTTTGTGCGTACTTCGGTCGGGCTCCTGAAGAGAACCCGGCACATATTTCCACAACCGGGCCTCGTTCCGGGCCGAACACCTTTGCCTGTAAGGCACGTACGGTTGCTTCAATTGTGTCCTGTTTGTTTAGTTTCTCAGTTATTTCAAACAACGCTTTCTGCATCGATTCGATGACAGATTCATTCCTATCAAACCTATCCTCTAGTTGAGAGAATCTGGCCCCAAGCTTGGTTATGCTGTCGTATATACGCTCTGTTGAGGCTGTACGACTAGGGCTACCAAATTCAAATTCGTCCGTTTGTTTGACATCCTCTGTAGTTGTTTGATTGTCGATTTCTGAATCGACATTCCCATTACCCTGAGGTTTTTTTCGTCTTCTTGGTGGTGCCATGTTCAGTGGCATTTAGTCTGTCATTATATGGCTATACAGTACGTTTCAAACTGTGGATGGTATACCCAATTAGTTTAGAAGATGATTATTTTAAAAGACAACTACCGGACAATAATTTATGAATTATCAACTATCAATTGTTACCTGTAATAAGGCACAGTGTAACAAAATTCCCCTTCATGCCGTTCTATATAGTTGCAAACGGTGGAACTGATATCCTCGACTTATTGACTAATGTCAGCGAGTTATCGTTAACCAGCAGCGTTATTTCAACTAGATAACCAGTTTAACGAATGTTGTGTGGAGACAATGAATTTCATGTTGGCATACAATGCGAGTGGACAATGCGCTTTGTCCGCGAAGTCACCCGTGTGTAATTGCCAATTGAACCACGCCCTTGTCGCTGCGTGGCGAGGTACAAGGGAATGTGCGAAGTATTTAATTACAGTCAACTGACATCGCAATATATACTAGCTTCGTAGTCAAAATTTATATGTACTTGGACAACATAAATATAACTTAGTAAATTGTCGTATTCATTGTTGTCCTGGGCGTTACCCGTATAACAAGTTTGCCGTTTTTCCGAATAAGTTTCGGTACAAAAAATAGACCGAATAAACGAGAACGCGTATAAATTCACACAGTACAGTCGAATTGACGTTTGAAATTATATCGACTTAGTTCCCTCGATAAACTGGTGGCGTAGTTGTTGTTGTCATGGGCGTTGCCCCGTATAACAAATTCGTTGTCTTTCCGAATAAATTCAGAAAAAGTTGAACGAATGAACGGAACTGCGCAAAAATTCACACAGCATCGTCAATTTGACGTTTGGAATTTGCGACTTATTTGCCCAAAATGTATTTGAATAACTTTTCACGTTGGCCTACAAAGGCGCGTGTACGTACATACACTTCTGGTACCAAATTCCGACCAAGAACATATCATTCCCTTTCCAGAATTAGCAATGGCATCGGCGACCAAGCTAACCTTATTAACAACGGATATATGATGGCCCAGGTGTGCAGCATCCTGGACACTATACAACTCGGTGCCATTGAAAACTACAGTTCTGTTGTCGGGTTTACAAATACGACCTTTAAAAAATCACACATCTACTTTTAGTACCGTTAACATTTACAAGTATTGATCTCGATATGTTTCGCATATATCGATAAAAACAATCTTAACACCAGAGGTGATACTTTACGTTTTATAAGTACTTACTAAACTTACTTACTAAAAAAACTTACAATAATTGAACCTGTCGAATGCCTTGATGGCATCTAACATGAGTGCATACACATTACTGTCATTTGCATTGTGATAACTGTACGTCTTAATCATAATATATGTGCAATGAGTAGTGGACATATTTTACTTAAATTGATATTACAAATGCGCTGTTGTAAGCGCATTTTGTTCCTTAGATATTATAACAAAATCAAACCGTTTAGCAACAATACATTGTTACCAATAGTAATAGCTCTACGATTATCGGATATAATTGTACATACTAATTGTTTCTTGTCTTTTGGTTTAGGTATCATAGTTTCCACTAACATGTGTCGACATACTGTTAAAAATTAAACTAACAGCATAAATAGTATGATCGGACCATGCATGTTATGATCAGCATTAAGACCCTCTTCACCATCCGGTTTACCCAGCTTCAGTAGCTGTTCATCTCTCTCTCTCCATCTTTCATCTTCCCGTGATCTTCTCATGTCCCGGCTCACGCAGTCCTCCTTTCTCAGTTGTGGCCGTCCCAATTTCCTGTATCTTTTATGTTGTTCCGCCTCTGATCACTTCGCTATTTCTCCGGCATCCATCTGTGCCAAGAGGCCTGCCCATCTGGCTTCTCAATAATCCTCCTGTCACACTGCATTGTATTCCAACCTCTTTTTTCAGGTCATTCATCCTTCTTCTGTTTACCCTCTTTGTTCTTGTTATTCTTCTAACCCAGTTGTTCTCACAAACTTGCAGCTTCTGTTGTTGCTGTTCTGTTAGCGCCATTGTCTCGAGACCATATAGGCATGCCGGTGTAACATACGCTCTCAGGACTTTCCTTTTTAGCTTTTTCGAGATTTGTCTGTCCATCATGAATCCCCGTACCTTTCTTCACCCCGGCTTGTATTCGTCGTCGCCCATCCGCCGTGACCATTCCTCCAAGGTAAACAAAGCCGTCCATTTGCATAATTTCCTTTCCATCCAACGTGATGTCCAACTTTTCTCTCTGTTGTCCAACCCACATAATTTATGTCTTCTCCAGGCTCATTCTCAGTCCGTGTTTCTTGAACACCCCGTTCCATTTCTCCAACATATCTTGTAGCTCTTGTTTGCTTTTTGCTACTATGGCCTGATCATATGCATACATAATCTTTCTAAGAACATCCTTCGTGCTGATTTTCCTGCTAATTAGATCCATTACTATGATAAATAGTAATGGGCTTAGGTCACTTCCTTGCCTCAATCCGATGTTAACTGGACATTCTTCCGACATCTCAGTTCCAGCCACAACTCTTCCTGTTGTTCTCTCATACCATTGCTTCCACCATCCTGGCTTCCGCTTCTGGCACTCCAATCCATCTCAATTTTGCCGTCGTCGTCTCTATTGGGACTGTGTAGTAGGCCTTCTCCAGGTCCACAAATCCCACTGCCATTCTCCTTGCATCTCCAACCTCTTCGCCACCAGCTGTCCCAATGCAACATCGCACCCGTCGTCCATCTGCCCTTTATGAATCCCTGTTGTTCTTCACCTAATTCCTGCTCTTTTCTCTTAGAGTCCTCCCATACAGGATCGCCTCATACATGTGTTCAGCAGCCTCTTTGTCCAGCTGATTCCACTCCCCTCTGCTGCCATTACCATCTCAACATGCATCCCATCGATACCAGACGCTTCCTCTTTCGTCATCCATTTTAACCCAGTTTGCATCTCTGTATAGTGATATCGGCTAACTCCAGTTTCCCTTCTACATACGAAAATAATTCTAAGTCATTGTTATTTCCTTCCTGGTTCAGAAGCTCATTGGAGTAGTTTTCCCAGACATTCAATACTGCTTCTTGCTATGTCACTAACTTCCCATTTCTATCCTTGATCACCGTCCCACCCTTCACTTCCTTACTATTCTCTTCCCTGCCTCGGGCCATTTTCTATATCATCCTTATCAACAGCTCTCTTTGTCGCTTTCGTTTCCTGTTCTTATATGTGTATCAGCCTTGCATTCTTTCAATGCTTTCTTCGTTTCTCGCACTGCTTCTGTAACTTCGTTTGTCCATCATTTTTAATTACTACTTCTAGACACTCCGCCCATTCCCGATGTCCTTCCATCTAGCTCCTCTGCAGTTACTACAAATGCTTCTTTGTAATGTTTTCATTGTTGCTCCAGACTGCCAACTACTTCACTTGTTTCTACCTCTGCATGCGTACAACGAATACCACTGGTTTATGCTGTGTCGTGACTTGCTCTTCAGCTACAGATTTGCAGTCCTTAATCTTCCCTCTGCCTCCGGATTATCTGCACATCATCCAGTTTCGTATTGTGCTGTCCACTTTTGTATGTAATCTTATGGGTCTCTCGCGTTTGGAATAAAGAGTTAACCACTTAGCCATTTCTAACCATCAGTTCCTCCAGAGCTCGACCCTCTCTATTCCCCACCCGTGTCTACCAACACTCTCGTCTTTACCTGGTTCCGCTACTCTAACCTATGCATTGGAGTGTCCCGCAATACACAACTTTACCACCAGCTCCACCAATTCCATCATCCTCTCCAAAGCATCCCTGAAATCCTCTTTCTATTCCTCCATCCTTCCCGTCTGTGGCCCGTATACAGACGTAACACCAGCTGTTACCTAATCATCAGCCATGCCATCACTCTTCAATCTCTCCGCTCGAACCACCATCTTATTGATCTCTTATGATACAATGACGTCAATTCCATTACTTCTTTCATCTCCTCTTGCATGCAGCAGCTTGAATCCACCCATCAGCATTCCCTTCCATTCCGTTTCCTGTATGCACAGCACATCCAATAGCTTTTTTCTCTATCATCTTCACCACTTCAACTGCTTTCCCGTTTATTGAACCGACATTCAAACTGCCTAACCGGACTTCCCATTTGGATCGCTGTCGGCTGGACGATCCCCTTGGACTTCGTTGTCTTCTCGCCGCTGCCAAGGTAGACGACGCGCCGGTTGCCCTGGACGCGGTCACCCTCTCGTTCACCGTTACTTATATTATCATATGATTTGGGACATCATAGCTACGCAGCAGCGCTGCCCAGGCTGACGCGCTAGTGCGGGTTTATGTCGGAGTTTCCTTTCTCCTAGATCACCTGCCTACCTACCATGGCAAATGAGCGTGATCTTCTCAGTACTTTTTGTCC
>CM034532.1:15542950-15653857 GCA_020002185.1 Paraescarpia echinospica
GCACGTGGAAGGTTGCTAGCCGTTGAGTGAAAACCTCTGCCTCCCAACTGCAGACGTAAATGCGTTGGGTGTGGGCAGGTTGAAAATGTCGTCTATGAGAGCATTCCATTCGATGACGGTCTTTACAAAGAACGAGCCTCTATATTGGTCAGTCTTGGAAGGGGATACTTTGAAGCAGCGGCTGTTGTTATTGGTTTGCCTTTGTATAATGTTGTTAGTTACATATCCCTCGTAGGCGATTGGTCTGATCCTATACAGTGTTCTACACCTTAGCTGAACCGTTGGTGGTCAATCGGACCTTCATCTTTCAAAAGTTGGTGGTCCCACACAACAGTTGATAGTCCAAATATTAACATAATTATACGAATATACATTTGAAGCTGTAACGCATGGCAGTTATTAATATATTAGTTCACGGCAATTCTGTCCTGCATATTTATGATACTGAGATTAACGAACCTGCGAATATAAAATGACAACATAGTGTTTATTGTTGACATAAAAAACATCAATGTTGCAAATTATAACAAACACCACAACACGAATGTCTAAAGATGTCTCCTCAGAACTGTTGTCATCATCTGCAGGAGCAGCGGGACTGTCAGGCTCAGTGCACTCGCTCGAGTCACTGACAGTATCTCCGAGCTGGAGTCGGACTGTTACTCATTATTCGAGTACAGCACGCATTTGAATTTGGGCATCCTCGCGCTGAATGTAATCCAGAGGTGGATAGCTGACATGGGTTTGAAGTCAGCCATGTCGGGCGAATGTAGCTGGATGGTGATGGTGGTTGACACTGTGGATGACTTCAAGCGGTTTCGAAACTCAATCTTGAACTCTTCACTTGTTTCACTGTGCTGACGCTTCTGTCACATTCAGCGGAACTCGCTGGAAGTGCGATCATCATCGATCCATCAGCATTAATCAGCTCGACATTTAAAAAATGTTCTAACTTGTTTTTGTACCTCGCATAAATTTCCCTCCCTTTCGGAAGTACACAAATATCACCAATATTGGCACTTGGCTAGTATCCGGGCCCACCTCGACTTCGTCGTTACAACAACATTTGTGCCTAATTTTAATACCTCATGTTTTATTGTCATCATTCAACATCATCCTATGCATTTTTACGTTACAAAATATCGCGTCGTAGGATACTTTTGAAGCCCAAAGAGCGACCCAGGTTGCAACAGCATACGCTGCTATATCGCTCACTGCAATAATGCCGCGGCGGCGCAGACTGACGCAAAGTGACACAAACCGGGTCACTCTTTGGGCCTTAAAAGTGTGTTAAGACGCAATATTTGAGTATTATAAATATGTCTGGGATGATGTCGAATGATAAAACTAAACCAATGACGTATCAAATTTAGGCAAACGTGTAGCCATAATGACGAAACGGATACTAGACACGTGCGCCATTATTTTCTTTAAAATATATATTCAATATTATTCATATACGTTATATAATATATTACAAATGTTATTTTAATAATAATAATAATAAACTTTCTAAATGAACAATTGTTTTGTCGGAATTACCGAGTTGTTTCTGCATATTTAACAACTTTTGAGAATGTGGTAGCCACAAATGTTATCTGGTCTGAGATGACATTAATAATAAAAATAATAAACTTATATAGCGCCTATATTCTCAGGAATCTGAGCTCAGAGGCGAAACATACATGAATCGTTGGGCAAAATCGTTAACACGGACAAGCAAGAATCGCCATTTGAGAAAGGGACCGCCGAAAGTTAGGGTGGGAATGCAATTTCAAATAAATACGTCTTCAGTTTTTATTTACGAAAGATAGCTAAAGTTTCAGATGATTTCAACGTGACAGGGAGATGATTCCAGATTTTT
The DNA here is from genome assembly GCA_020002185.1 of Paraescarpia echinospica. NCBI lineage: Eukaryota > Metazoa > Annelida > Polychaeta > Sabellida > Siboglinidae > Paraescarpia > Paraescarpia echinospica. The sequence continues at coordinate 15,544,815 of CM034532.1, forward strand.
GGTGCAGCTACAGAAAAAGCACGTTTGCCAATATTAAGATTGGTTTTTGGAACAATAAATTGTTGTGAAACAGATGATCTGATATTCCTGGGGATATTAGAAAACCAAAGGAGACTAAACAAATAGGATGGGTGTTGCGTAGAAATGGTACAATATGTGACAGTGGCTTGAATTGTATTCGATGTGCAATTGGAAGCCAATGTAGGGGCATATATGGTGAGAAATTAGGTGCTTTTAATACAACACATGCTATACAATTATGTACACGTTGGAGTTTAGATAAGTCCTTTTAGCAATATTGTGTACGGGTGAGTTGCAGTAGTCAAGATGACTGCTAATTAGACATACTGATATTGTTTTAGCAGTAGATGAAGACAAATGACGCTAAATTCGGCGTAAATCACGTATGTGGTAGAACATGATTTACATACTTGAGAAATGTTCTGGTGAAAACTGAAATCACTGTCAAAGACATCACCTAGATTACGAACGGTATCTGATGGTGATGTATCATTACCATGCAATTTAACTGGATAGTAGTTAACAACCTTGTTTCGTTGTTATGTTGTGCCAATAATAATTATATCAGTTTTACCTGGATGTAGCTTCAATTTACTTGATTCTATCCACAGCAAGATGTCAGTGAGACAGTCATTTCAAGTCGATAGATATGAATGTGCATCCGTTGGAGGAAGTGATAAATACACCTGTGTGTCATCAGAATACAAGTGATGATTTATATTATGATTAGTTATGACTCGACTAAGGGATGCTTGTATAAGCTAAACAGAACAGGGCCAAGGACAGAGCCTTGTGGGACACCAAATGGAAGATGTTCTGGAGAGGACAGTGAGTCAGATATGTTAATGCTTTGGTATCTGTCTGAAAAATATGAACTAAACCACTGAAGAGCTGTGCCAGAAACCCCAAAATGTCTATGGAGGCGATGTAAAAGAATGGCGTGATATATTGTATCAAAAGCAACTGATAGATATAGTGAGGTGAGAGCAGCCAATTTGCTATTGTCCATGTTGCATACAATGTTATTGTGTATTTTAAGAAGAGCTGTCTCAGTTGAATGAAATCGCTTATATGCAGATTGTAGATCATTTTATAAGTGTTGTATATAAACATGCTCATGGAGTCAATTTGCAACAACCTCTTAAAATACATTCAACACAAAACTAAGATTAGAGATAGGACGGTAATTCTTAAGGTCTTTTTGGGATAGACTTGGTTTTTTATTACAGGATTGACAAGAGCTTGCTCGAACTCATGTGGAACAACACCATCCTGCATTGACATATTTATTACATTTGCAGTAGGATAATCCGGTTGATCAATGCAACTTTTCGGCAGAAATGTTGGACAAGGGATAAGATCACACGAATTGTTAGGGCACTTTTGTACGATAGTGCGAACTTCACTTGTAGTTACAGGTATAAAACATTGCAGTATATTGCCAACAATCGGCTGTTCAGTAAACATGTAATCAACGTCGTTAATAACAAAACGTGACCGTATACAATGTAATCAATGACATATTTTGATACTGCATACTGCATAATGTATCCAATGAAGAGGTATCAGGCAATATTTTTGGTTTCCACGATGAAGCACACTATTGATGGATTTCCACATTTGGCGAGGGTTTTCAAAATTTGTTGATATTGAAAAATATTCTTAGTTCCGACTTTGAACAAATATTATTAGTTGCGACTTGAACATTATGGAACAATATTCGAAGTACCGACTTTGAAAAAAATATTCTCTATACAGACTTGAACATAATGGAGAAAATTACCGACTTTGAAAAAAATATTCTATGTTCTGACTTTGAAAAATATTCTAAGTCCTTACTTTGAAACATATTCTACGTTCCGACTTGAACATAATGGAAAGAATTACTAAGCTCTGACTTGAACATGATGAAAAATATTCTAAGTTCTGACTTTGAAAAAAACATTCTAAGTATCGACTTTGAAATACTATTTTAAGTTCCGTCTTTATAACTATTCTAAGTTCTGAGAGAAAGTGAATGATTATGATTGAAAGATAGTGGTGGTGTTTGTGGTGGTGGTGAAGGTGATGGAAGTGGATGAATCCGACTGAAAGGTTCGAATCCTGTGCTGTGATGATGAACCTTGGGCAAGTTCGTTCACTCCACTTTGCTCCAGTTCACTCAACTGTATGAATGAATACCTGGCTATAGGCAGTGGTGGATATTATTGTACGAATAGTCTTTGCGCATTAATCACAGCATCGCTGAATGCTTCCCATTGGTGACATGAGCTGCAATGCACAGGGTTCATATTTGACACGTCACTTGACAAGAGTATTAAGTTGATGTATATGATATTTCAAAGACATTTAAAATTTCATTTCACCTAGTCTTTAATGAGTACTCACACTGACAACTGGTAATTGTGAAATAGCCAACTTCATATTGTTGTAATATATTGTTTGAAACGCATACATTGTCATTGTGGGAAAATGTGTCCTTTCTAAGTACTTATTTGGATTTGATCCACATTAACTTTCGTTTAATGTGTCAATTATGTTTTTTCTTAAAGAAACATATTTTCAAAATAATACATGGCAATTATTATACTACGGCTAGTACGTTTATGAGACTGCGATTGAAATAGGCGAGAGACATAGACCCAATATTTACATATACCATTCATGGCCTACAGTGGATATTTTGTGTCTTGGTAACACATTTAATTATCAGACATAAAGCAGTTTGCTGAAGAACAAGTAAACTTCAATAAAGCGTGAATTTGGTCGGTTGACCGACACATAATTTATTAATTACTAATCCAACGGAACATAATTATACAAGAATCATGATATTTGGCCATGTTTCCATTGATGAATGTTCGGCCACGTTGAAGTCGACGCAATGAGGCTGACCACGTCTTGCGCGACGATTTGTGGATAAAATGGAATACATTGTACGTCACATCACAAAGAAGCGCTGAGGTATGAATACAGTGGAATACATTTATCGGGCCTGGACAAGTTCGAACTTGCCTATTGCAAAAACTAGAAAACACTTTTTTTATTGTCCAAGAACCAGTTCACGTATGCTATTAATAACAGACATAGGTATGCTGTAGTCATGATATTTTCCACGATATTCGCACCACTATACAAGGTGCAGGTATTTACCCGCCGTCTAGTGTAGTTAACTGCTTTATATAATTAAAAAAAATGTGTTTCTTAAACCTAAACTAAATGCTTGCCCTTTAAAATGTATATGTGCAATGATCTGTTTACTATTATTGTCACTTTTCTTACCACCCTACGTCTTGTTACAATAAAGCGCAATGCTATGATATGAAGGTCGTAGACCTGTGCGGTAAGCGGACGTAGGGCTAAGGTTGTGACCGTACCGGAAATTGTGCTATTATCGCCTTTCCTACCACACTAACAGTTGTTATAGTAATGCGTTGCACAATGATGGGAATGTTGTACACCTGTGTGTATAGTAAATGGAGGTACGGCTAACGTTTACGGAAATACCAAAGGGACTAGGATTCATGGTACTTATACTATGAGAAAAATGACACAAGATAAGGTTTTCACATTTGATTCGAGTAGAAGAAATGTAACTTAATATATTATTACTACTACTGCGGTCGGCGCAACACCTCATCACCTTCTATAATTGATCCCAACGTCTTCTACAGTTCGCCTTCAAGGGCCGCTAAGACCAATTTCATCATAGAGTTCTGCCATTCCGTCGACTGGCAGTCGACGCGCAACCAACTCGTGGCAACATTCCAGTGGTCAGACTCAGGATGGGGTATTTTTAACCCCGCAAGCACTATAGCATTCAACCAATTTCTGTGAACAAACGTTGCATCGATACGCATATTTAAAGTACATATCAATTAAAATACCATGGGGTAAAAGACAATGGTGATGGAGTTAACTGAAGTCGTCTATCTCGCAATCGGTTTTTACGCATTCTCTTTTTGACTTCCTCTCCTACCGCAGCGGCGGTAGGAGAGGAAGTCATGACGTCGGCGATGTCGCCAGAAGTTGTCACATGGGCGTTGTGGGCGGAAGTCGTGACATCCGTGGCGGAGAGAGACTGTGATGGCGGTCGGCTGACACACGGTGACGGTGGTCGGCTAATAGATGTCGCGAACGGTCGGCAACACGGTTCGTCTACGTCACTGTCGCTGAAGGTTGCAGGAACGTAGTAATAAGGTGTCCCAAACACGGTGTTAGTTACAATGCTGTCGTGGTAAGAAGGACGATCTGTTCGCCTCTACGGTCTTATATACCAGTGTCTGACAATCACGTGATCCTGGCGCCAGACAGCCAATCAAAAATACACAATGTTTCTTGTACTTTGAAATAAAAACGGTAAAGAAGGCAGTTATTGCGCAATTCTTTTAGGAGTCGCGGTGTCTACATGTTGTTGATGCCCACTTCGCACAATAGTTTTCCGAAAGTGTTTCGACCGTTTTTGTAGCCACGTCCAAGTCCCCAAAAGCCTTCTTTCGATGGTACACGCTCCACCAGTTCAGAATTTCCGGTTGACAACAATACGCTTCTCAAATCCTTTGATGGCTTGAACTTTGCGAGCAGCAAATGTCGCATCCAGTGCACACGGACATCGTTCCAACCAGATCTCGTCTCCCCAATATGTTTGCTTTCCCGTTTTGCCAAGTGCGCATTTTTGCTGCTTTGATGCGCTCTGCGCATTCGATGTCACCGCGATACAATGCCTTCCTATGTTGATAGGCGTGTTCGACCGAATTAAAGAACCGACCGACTGCGTCGATCTGGCATGGGTAAAAGAGTAACAAGGAAGAGTCGGCCCCAGAAAGTTCAATGCGTTTCGGTTTCACAGCGACCTCCGGTTCAGTTTGGGATTCCGGTTCGGGTGAGTAGAGGGTTGACGGTACGACTGGTCAGCTGACAGAGACATCATCTTCGTCACTGTCGCTGAAGGCCGCAGGAGTGTAGTAGTTGGATGTTTTCAGCATGACGTTAGCCACATTACTGTCGTGATATTGGTATTATGCAAACTTTTTTCTTTACCTACTAGGGGCGCTACCGTATAAAGTAGTACTCTGTTTATACGCTAGGAGGCTGCAAGAGACCGATAGTAGGGTATTTTCAGCACGACGTTGCCATAAAACTGTTGGATACAAATGACCACCCGGTTGGCAGAGCATCGCGTTTACATAAGAATATGAAAAATCACGTGTGTACGATTGACTAATCAGGACAGAACACGTCAGCGCCTAAGTCATTATCTCATTAACATCAGTGATGCTGGAAGGCCTTCGAAAAATGTATAAAACAGATTCTGAACAAGCTTTTATTTTACGTATTTTATAGTTCTAAATGTACATGTCGGGGCGCTATACCTGAAAAATGGTCCACCGCCTGTCCCTCATAACAAATGACACCATTGCACATGCGCAATGACCTATTTATTGACGTCATTGACCTATTTAATATATATCATAACTCAAGCTGTTTTATGTATTTCATAGTTCTAATTGTACACGCCAGGGGACGCTATACCCGAAAAATATCGTCGACCACGTATCCATCATAACAAACGACACATTGCGCATGAGCAATTACCTATTTAATAACGTAATTTGACCTATTTTTGTTTGACCTAGTTATTTAGGACATTACCTATGCACAAGGGGGCGTTATTTGACTTTGACCTATTTGTCTGTGGGTTCCAATTGACCTTGACCTTTGACCTCCACCGGTGACTTTGATCTCCACCGGAAGTGACGTCAATCCACCGACGCTAAAGCCAGTTACCCCTTGAGAACTACCAACTATACTGCTGTTGTCTCTTATACGGATTTCAATCGTCGTAAATTATTTGCGCAAGACGTGAACGTATTGTACATTGTGGAAACGTGTGGACACAACGTCGCCGTGTTTACCTTCTCTCGATACAATCCCCAAAAGAGGGACGACCACACGTGATTCCACGATGTTTGTGTACACGCCCTGCACCATGTCTACCATGGATTCGGCCTCCTTAGTACTGGTAAGGACAGGGTTATCAAAACCTAGTATATGCTGCATGTCCATAGAAAAACAGTATCCGGATCCAACGCCGAAGTAACTTGCTGTGTGTTTTTACTCTCACTCAATTTAACCCTCTCGGCTCTAGTGTCGTTCTTAAGTATTCTGTTAATGACACCTATCAATCTATAAGGTCTATCGTAATAGCCGGCTTCGATTTGAGCTCTGTGAAAGATGTTCCGACTCGGGCCACAGACCACAACAGGCCAGGTTTTCTCGATTCTGATGTTATACCAATTGTGCGCATATTGAATATCCACCAGTCTGCAATCACACTGACGGACTAAACTAATTCGTTGCGACAGTGCCGTGACACAGTGGATCAAGGTGTTACCGGGGTGAAACTTCATTGACGCGTTGCTGGGCAATGTCAAGTAAAATCAGATGACATGTTCACCACGTTTCATCGACGGATTAAGAAACTGGTGACCGAGGCAACTGCTCAACAATGCCGTACAAATATTGAAATTATCTTCTAATTTAGTCAGGTTGTAGATACTAAACGATATCACGATATACAGTATGACGATTTGGCAGAAGAAGACGATTTCCAAACAACACCCAACGTCTGCTGGTACTTCCGGTATCTTTGAACTCTGTGTTTTGCAAGCGAATACGAATGGTTCCTCGATCTGCGTATACCAGCCTTTATACGTGACAAGCGACGATTTATCCAACCAGCTGTTAAAAGAATGGGAATACCCTAGCGACTTGAGCAGCACCTGTGTCTTTCTTCCCCGCTTGAACTACTGCAACGCCTTTTCAACTTGATAGAGTTTATCTTTAGTCACAAGTAGTATGTAGTTCCTGTTCGTAAAGTGTACTTTTTATGAACTAATCTTGATCATCGACCGAACGATAAACGGGTGGGTCGGAACGATGCACTGCTTTGACGGTAAATATATCTTCACTTCAGTTGGGTCGGTAACCTTTTTTGAAGTGTCTCTTGACTTTGCTGATACGTACGTGATCGCCTACTTTTAAACCGGGATTGACTTTACTGTATCCTTGATTTCCGTACAACCTTTGCCAAACCTCTTCTTGATTGATCACGTTCATTTCCGATGGCGCCATGCCAATACTTCTATGATAAGTGTCGTTGTACGAATCCACTAGATGGTGTAATACGTCTTGGTACTTTAACGTCTGGTTTTTCGTGAAATACCTCAACATTCGTGTCTTCTGTGTACGATTGAATCGCTCGATCATACACGCGTTGGTCTCTTCGGTGTGTGGCCTAAAATGATGGATACCTTTCTCTTTTTGAAACTCGTGCAGTTCCATATTAAAAAAACTCTTTTCCTTTATCCGTTTGCAATGTCAGTGGACCGTCATTGTTCACTAACAAACGACGAGATGCTGTCGTGAGTGACGGCCCCGATTTGTTCTTCAACGGAACAGACCACGCTTTCTTGGAGAACACGTTTATCTCGGTGAAAATGAAAATGTGACCGTCGTTGTACCCTTTCAAACGTGACATGTCCACCAGATCGGCCTGCCATTGTTGATTTATACCAATCACTACGGCACGTCGAAGTCTGAAATGATATGTCACCAGTTTATGTAGGTTGTAAATGTCTTGCCCAAACAAACACCGTTTCACCTCTTTCGACGACGCACGCGTAGCACGACGTCGGGCATCGACGCCTACGTAACTTCCGGTTAGTTTCGTGTCGTAGTAAATACGTTTCAAAACATCGTGTGAACGCGTCGTCTTCTTACCTACGCGAGGAGACATAACGTAATAATGCTGTCCTGTCGTGCAAGACTATTAATAAACGGAAGTTGTGCCATCGGTAGCGTCGGTAGAAGTTGTGACATCGGCAGCGTCAGTAGACATTGTGACATCGTCAGGAGCGGAAGTTGTGATATTGGCAGTGTCGGCGGAAGTAGTGACATCGGCAGGGATGGCAGCAGAGAGAGGCTGAAAAGGGATACGGACTCTAGTGTACCACCGCTAGCTGTGTGACGTTGCAGTTGGTGTAGGTACCTCGTCGAGCTTTATGGTGAGGGACGCACGAGTTCAGTTTGTAAGTCTGTATCGTTTCGTCCATAAAAGCAAACGCATTGGCATTCATATATATGAGAAGAGCCATACACCGGTCGAATACAGTCAACCATATACATTGACCCGTCGTTGTCTCAACAAAGTACATGCGCACCATGACATGCATGTCAGAGGCCACGTATCTTCTTACCTTGATAACGGCGTCGGCGCTTACCCTTGCTTCCAGATTTGCCACGTCCGAAGGCGGGGAAGGGAGTTGGTCACCGGAATGATCGATCGGCCCGTCGGCTCACCCTCGTCGCTCGAGTCTGCTGCAGCCAGAGAGCGGTAATAGGATGTCTTCAACATGATGTTAGCCATGGTATCGTCATCATACGAATGACGATCCGGCTGTCAGGATGCCGGGCTTATATAGGAATTTGAAAAATTACGTGAACATGTACCTATCAACCTATCACCGTCGAACACGTCACCAAACAACGTCATGAGCTCATTAACATAAGTGATGTTGGAAGGCCTTCGAAAAATATGTAACACAGATTCTGAAAATTTTATTTTACGTATTTTATAGTTCTAAATATAGGCGCTAGGGACGCTATACCCGAAAAATGGTCCTCCACCTATCCGACATAACAACTGACAACATTGCGCATGCGCAATGACCTACTTAATAACGTCATTTGACCTATTTTTACCTAGATATTTAGTATTTCCACCAGGAATTACACAAACTGTTTTCATGGTGGGACGACAGGCAACTAGAACATACTCCATGTTTTGGTACAGTACCGCAATGCAAAAATCATAACCGTGCAAGTACCGCCATACAACAAGAACAGAATAGACAGGGTTGTTTACTTGTTATCTGTCAAAGGTGAGGACAATGAAAGAGAATGAATGTCGATTTACTGGCACCCCAGATACTATGCTGCTTTTAACCATGCTTGGTAATATTACTTTGACAAGGGCGTTGGTTTGATTTTGTGGCCGTACCGCTGGTGTTTTCGGCGTTTCACAGTGGTAAAAAGCGGTTCTTGTGATCCCGCTCAACTTTCGGTGATAGCTCGTGTTACTGGTATCAAGTCTGCTGTACGCGGTCTCTATGGGACATTTTCAGATTCCTTCTGAAAAGAAATATCATGCGGCTACTCTTCTTTCTTCCACATACTTATTACCGACTGCCAGGGTATATATCCATGTTAATAACACAAAACGTCCACCTAGTTGCAGCTACACAGCTGGAAGCGAGATGTCATAGTCCCGAGTCTGACCTGCGATACTTCGTCATCCTCCATTTTAAATCAGAGTGACACATGCTCTAGTGCGCCTGCACATTTTAACACGCGATCCTTTCACAAAGCCGAATGGTGTATCACATGTTATTTATCATATTTTTCACGGCAATGCAAAGCTAGCAACCCTTTATGAGTTGCACCTACAACGTCGTACGACGATGGCGCATGTCCACAAACAATGTTCGGTGATCTTCTTTCGAGCCAGTTGGCGTGTTCCTACCAGATAACCTCTATCTCGCGGCGCGGTGGTTTTACAAGTTAAACAATCAATAAGTCATGCAGTGTTTTTACTGGTTCAAATAATCAGCCACCCACCAGTGACTTGGTTGTCGTAAAGCCCGACATGTACGTGTTGTTTTTCGCCGCGATTAGTCTCCTGTAGCCCATAGGCCACGCAACAGGCACCAATATAGTGACCATCGGTATTACCTTGGGAGCGAATGCCTCGGAGTAGTGGACTATTTGTAGCAAATCGGTGCGTGTCGGACATGACATTACCATCATGTTGGCCATGTTTGGCATCCACTACAATAGTTAGCGTCAGAGGCAGTTGTTTATGTTCAACTCGGCAGGCGGCGCCACTGTAGATTTCGATTTCGTGACGACAACACCACCACCAGTCACCCATAAGTAATGATATGCAGTTTTGTGGAGTTGCGACTACCCCTTATTCAATATTGGATGAAAAAGATTCCGTGTCTGGCACAAGATTGTAGAATATAATGGCTGTTTGGCGTGCTTTCTCTGATACATGCTCCCCAACAGCTGTGATAAATTCACTAGTATGTTCCTTCTGACAGAAACATCGCCTACACGCATTGCACAACCACGTACTAGACAGCACACGCCAACTACACGTTTAATACATTTTTTCTTTGGGTGTGTCTTTTGTTCGCGTGATAGGCATACAGAACGTAATTTGAAGAGTTTCCTTTGCAACTGGCGGGAACCCTTGAAAACGTAAGCAAAACAGTATTTAAAGGTAGTTAGTGTCATTTATGGCGAAAATAAGGAACGAAACACAATGGTACCTTAAATGTATTAACTGTCTGGCACATTATTAATGTAATACATGTTTAATTTCCTTATGGAGAATACGTTTAATGCTGACAGGACGTTTGTCAAAAGCGTATGATATATGGTTTATTTGCAGTTATAGAAGATAAGACTTTTGATCTTGGTGTACAACAAGATTCGCTGGTTATGGTATGCTTACATATGGTATACGGTATCTATGTTCCTGATTGGTTGACATAGTTGTTCTTATGTTCAGCTCAGAACTCTGTATCATCCATGCGGCTCGAGTGTTGTTGACTTTCGGGGGACCGTCGAACATGGCGGGTGATGTGGCGCTGGTTTAGGTCAATAGTTTGAATAAAACGAACAATTACAGGCCTAAGCAGTCAAGATCATTGTATTATTCGCAAAAACAGATGTGCATCTAAGTCAACGAATGCTCAACTGCGTTCGAGATTAGTGAAACTGTCATCTGAGCTGATTGGTGTGTTATAATGTTGTGATTTGTGTTTACTACCAGTAAGCTTTATTTTTGGTATTGTATATTACAACAGTTCTGAACACATGGGTCGGAACCCAAAATTGGGTCGCGAAGCCTTTTTGAATGGGTCGCCAGTGACCCTCCGAATTGACCTTTATTTTCCCGTTTGCCTGTACCAGGTGCACGCGAGACGAATAATAAATGGTTTTGCCTAACCTTACATTAAAGGAACATAGTCTGTTCGTTTTTATTTTAAGATATTGTTATCTAGTATAAATGGTATCTATTATAACGTACTGGCAACCCAAATATGTTTCAACGATGCAGGACCAACTTTAGAAATTAACCGTTCAATGTTTATAAGAATCACCACGCTGCCACTCAAATCAACACACTGTCACTCAAATTCCCGGAGCTTCAAATGTCAATACGTTTACACTGTCAACAGGGCTCCCAAGCAAACTGACGATTCTTCAACCGATGTAAGTTGTACTATGTATTGTCGTAAATATTCCGTCTGTTTTGTGATTTGTGAAATTGAACTTGTTTTACATTGTGTTAACGAAGCAATGCATGTTATCGAGAAGACATGTGTCCATTAATGACATCTATATTATATGCACTTCAGTTTTGTCCTTCAATAACGAGTCGCGTCCGTTCGTGTTGTCAGTTGATGGCAGGCCAAGGACGTGAATGTAATTATTGTTCTAATACCAGCTAGTAATCTCTTGTTTCGGTGTCTACGATGTATTATGTATAACATATCTTACTGTATGTGTGCGTGTGCGTGCATGTGTAGTTCAGTCAATAGAATGCACTGGTTTTGACTACAACTGGCGAATGATCAGCTAGTCCGTGGCATCGGCGTTGCGTGTTTTAATGTTTTGAGGGTCCGATTTTCTGCCACGAACATTTTTATTACGAGTCTTGAGTCGGGGAAGAATTATTGAAGATTTACCCGAGGGAGAGGTTGTTTGGAGATTTTTCCCGGTTGATAAGGGAGGACTGGAGGGTGTGATATTATTATGGTCGATATGAGTGTAATGAGGTAGTCAGATTTTTCATATCGATTGGGGGTAGTGTTGACGATTTTCAAGGTCAAGGGGTAATGTCCAATGTCTTTAAAGTTGTTACCCACTGCGCTCGGACATCAGAGTGACGGGCGTCAGGCTGAGGTCGCGCAATGACATCAGTACTCTGAGAGACCTGGCGGAAGACCGCACGGGATGGAGGAAACTTTGGGGGGATTAATTGCGACATTAAGATGTCCCCCATACTATATATATATATACATATATATATATATACATAAAGTATATGTACCGTCACTAGTTATTTTGGGAGGCCACAGTTATGTTGCGTATGTGTTTAATCCATGACACGGAGTTGGATTGAATACCTTTTCTGGTCAGCCAGAATATATGTATGGATGTGGGTGATTAGTGACTACGCAAGTGTGTATGCGCGCACGCGTGTACGTTAATGCAACTAAATGTACACTCACAGAGCACACGCGTCAATACAATACTAATTAACTAGGAACAAGCAAATCGTCTTCACCACGTCTCGCGTGAGGTTTATTAAGCAACTCTCGTATTTATCCTACCTGACGTAGCGACCAAGGAAGAGGATTGATCCGGTCATTTGGTCTCGGATCAAGAACAGGAAGGGATGATTGGCAAAGAACTGCTTACTCAATGACGACACGCTAAGCCACCAAACGACGGCAGTGGCTGCGGCGGCTTCGGTTCCTGTCTCGTTGACGCTGATGAATGCCTTGTGGATCACTTCTTTCACAAACAATGGACGAAAGGAGCTGATGCCGCCGAAATGTGCCCCCTCTATTGTGAAAGCATGTTTAATGTCCATGCTCTGCAGGATAGGTACCAGGTCCAGTCCCTTGTTAATCACGAACCTGGGAATCGCCACCGACACCCGCCGTTTCCTTAACTTGGCCAACGCTGAAGTGACGGACTTGAAAGTGAGTTTGGTTTCCAATGACGCCATACCTTAAATTTCCTTCGGCAGGAGGATATACATGGACACTCTGCGCCCCTCGTACGGTAGCTCCAGGATTTGACATTGCAACTGGTGATTGTCGGCATATCTGAATCTAGCCGTTTATGACATCATCTTTACCAATCTCTTTTTAGTGCTGGACAGGTGGAAATAAACTTGACCAGTACGTTGTGCATCGAACTGTAACCTCCAATCTGCTTTGAAATAAATCGTGTTCACCAACACTAGTGGAGAATCTTGAACTTGATCGGCAATAACTAAGTCTTTTATTTTATTATTGGTGCACCCACCGGTTGATGTATTCGGCGGAACCTCGTGCATCATATTTAAAGTCAAGCGACTTGAAACCGGCCGAATAACACGACTCTAAGCGGTTGGTAAACGAAAGAAAAATGTTAAACTTGTTATTCACAAAGAGTTCATTAGCCAACGTTGGCGTGTACTGGGCTTGTGGGCTGTTCAACGAACCGAGGAGAGCCATGTATGTAGCGTGGACGTTAAAGCTGAGATGGCAGAACCCGAGAATCAAACACATCTCGTAGGCCGTTTTACTGCGGGCTCCGGCGTACGTCATCGACAGAGCCGGCGAGATACTGCAACGTGTCAAAGCATACAATTAAAGTACGTATACAACTATGATTTACGACTCCTATATATAGGTTCTACGCTACACAATGAGTGGCTAAACGACGTTTAGGCTGGTATCACTATTAAAATGTAATGTAATAATGTTGTCATGTCACAAATGTTCGCATGACATGCGATTTCGGCAATAAGAATCACTTCGGATGAGGTTGTACAATGCGATGGTATATTGAATAGAGCGTCGGACGTTCAATTGAGAGATTCCTTGATAGAAACAGCTTGCTGCCCTTTCGAACGTTGGGCAAGTTCGTTCGCTTTAAGGTGCTCCAGATCACTCAGGATATTTTACTACGAATTGTCTTAACGCAGTATTTGCAACGTGACTGAATGTTTCCCAAGCAACACTAGATGGTGTTCGACTGAATATATCTTCCAGGGAGTTTACTCAATTAGTGTTACCACAACTGCGTGTATGCATGCATTCATTCGCGTGGCAAGGTTTCGTTTGTTATATGAGGTATGTACGCCGGCGTCATGAGCCCTCTGAAGATGTTATTGTATACATGGACATGTTGCAGCATCTCGGGTTGTGGTAGCACTAAATGATTAAAGTGTAAAGTACTTTGTGTACTGCTAAGGAACGGGTATCGCACTATATAAGAACTTACCTTTAATAAAAAAGTATAATGGTGATCACATAGTGCATTAGGAGTGGTAGCACTAAATTAATTAATAAGTAGCAATAATAAGTCTAGGAGAGCAGAACTAAATCTGTGTTTGTTTGTTGTGTGAGATTTGAATAGACGTTGGCCAGGTTATGAACCACAAACGACAGCTTTACATGATTCCTATTGGTTGAACATACATCAACACAGAATGAATAACACAGTCGGAACTGTTTACGGATATTGTTATTACTTGAATGCGAAAGCAGAGTCCAAATGAAGAATATACGAGTTTGCAATAACATCTTCAGAGGGCCCGTGACGCCGTCATACATAAATCATATAACAAACGAAACCTTGACACGCGAATGAATGCATGCATGCACGCAGCTACGGGCATGGTGAGCGAAACACGGAACATTCTTCGATATGGACGCTCATGGTGAATGTAAGCATATTTGTACATTTCTGTGCGACAGTGCCACTGACCTGAGCGGAGAGAAGAAGATATTCTGGCCGGCAACGCCGTTGATCATCTTCTTGTACAGACAAAAGGCAAAGTTGCCGTTAGCTCTCGCCAACTGTCACACCTTGTACGATGCCGTTACATCGATGGCGCCAAGAAGAAGAACAGCTCCCAGGAGAAGCCAGTGGCTCCGCATGGTTTAGTCTGTTGACAGTCACATTAGCGTGAGAGTTTTGCGTGACTGCTGTTTATTAAACTATCATACCATATTTAAAGGGAATTACCAACTAGTCTAATAAGACTCAATGACTAATATCCTGTAGTTCGTAGCTGTTATTCGATCGTGAATAATGCAATGGTGATATAATACATTGTGATTCTCACAGACTGGTAATATCGATAGCGTAGCTCCTTTTTTGATGTCCAAGTCAAAATATTTTGCAACAAACTTATTATCTAGTACCATCGGTCTGCTGAATTGCAACTGGGCATGAAGTTGCTGAAAACTAATTTTAAATAAGAACGTTCTAAAGCAAATTGCACACAAAATAATAACAAAATAATAACCATAATAATGATAAATTCACTTATGTTGCCACCAAACCAAGCTCAGAGGTCCATCAAGCCAAAAGGGTTGGTCAGTCGAAAACTTTATTTGCAGAATTAAGTTGCAAACATATGGCGGGATGCTTCGTATAGTTATAACGCCGTGAGATTGTAAAATTAAGTTGTTAAGTGATGGCGAATTTGAGTAATATTTCCAATAAATCTAACACTATGAGGGCGACATATCTAAAGAGTCGGTGCAGAAACAGAAAAAAGACCTAGTTTCAATAATGTTATTGAACAAAAAAGTAAATCAGAACTAGATTGTCGACGCTGGATAGGCTTTTTACATACGTAACATTAATGTAAATATAAATAATCCGGTTGTTTATGTGATAGTGCCTGCTTAGTAATAATACAGATCTAAAACATACTACGATAACGGAAATGAAGGAAACGAAGAGATAAACAGTACAACAATCATCGAAGTATCTGTTTGAAGACTGTTGATACCGTCGCTGTATGTTGTCCGAAGTTCCACGCAAGCTGACGTTGAAAGCGATTATCCGAATGCAAGTATAGTTGTATTTCTATCCTTCGAAAGGTGTATGTTGCGTTTCGTCCGCTAATACATTCGAAGCAAACGTGAGTAGATAGTGAGGGCTGTTGGACCTCAAAATCCTACTTATAAAAAAGAATTTAATGACCCCTAAACGGTTTGTGAACATTACTTATAAAAAACGTGATTGATGAGGCGTTTGACACTAATGAGTTTGGGAAACCTACTTATAAAAAACGTGATTGATGAGCGATGTAATTTGATACTAATTGGATGATTGACAGTACACTAGAGAGATGCCACCTAGCGGTGAGTGCAGAGAGTATTTGTAGTCCTAGCGATCAACGCCGTACCTAGAGCGCGCTGACGTAAGCAATAATGCGTTTAATAATAAAGTATATAAGTTTAGTTTCGTACTTGATAACCACGCTAAAGTATATAAGTTTAGTTTCGTACTTTATAACCACGCTAAAGTTAAGTGGACCACCTATAACTGGGGTAGGAGTTGTGCTGACGTAAGCAATACGCTGGGGTAGGAGTTGTGCTGACGTAAGCAATACGCTAACCACGCTAAAACCATTGTATATTAAAACCATTGTATAAACGTTGAGATGTCCCCGTATGTGATGTTGACAGCAAGAGCGACGACGACTGCTGCAGCGATAAGGGCTGCTGGCCTACTGGTCTTTGACCCCTGGATGACTAACGGTAAACAACGTTGTTCTGGTGGACGGATTAAAACGAACGCAATGCGTTTAAATACATCTAGTCGTGGGATTAAATACACTAACATTCAGTAGGGTGTTTATGCATTGAAAATAGACGCGTGAAAACGTGAGTAGTGACTGGAATATTTTTATTGAGTATAGTATTGTAGTATTCGTCCGCGACCGACGGGTTGTCGCCTGTCAGTCTCCGTCGTCTTCATCGTCGTCAGAGTCGTAGTGGTGGTGATGGCTGTCAGTGCCTGTCGGCGTGATGACGTGCGTAGGAGGCAACGTGAGGGTGAAAGGAGCGACCGTGCATGTCGGCTTGGTCGTCCGTGATAATGTGCCGGTTGTAGGCAGTTGGATCGGTCTATGAACTAAAACCACAATATATTTTAAACAAAGGATGAGAACCATGCATTGTTTAAATGATAAAATGAGAACCACAATGGTAAAATAAAATGATGCATTACAATGGTTGTGAAATAAAATGAGACACAATGATAAAATAAAATGAGACATTGTTTAAATGATGAAATAAAATTAGAACCACAATGATAAAATAAAATGATGCATTACAATGGTTGTGAAATAAAATGAGACACAATGATAAAATAAAATGAGACATGGTATTTAAACGGTAAAATGCATGCATGCATGCATGCATGCATGCATGCGTACTTAACTGTAGTAAAAATAAAATGAGAGATATGCACGTACACATGCATACACTTACAATTGTTTAAATGGTAAAATAAAATGCATGCATGCAGGCGTAGTTACAACAACTGTTTAAACTGTAAAATATGATGCATTACAATAGTTGTGAAATAAAATGAGACATTGTTTAAACGGTAAAATAAAATGATGCATTGTTTAAATGATGAAATAAAATGAGACATAAACGGTAACATGCATGCATGCATGCGTACTTAACTGTAGTAAAAATAAAATGAGAGATGCACGTACACATGCACGCACGCGCGTACTTACAATTGTTTAAATGGTAAAATAAGATGCTTGCATGCAGGCGTAGTTACAACAACTGTTTAAACGGTAAAATAAAATACATGCAAGCATGCGTACTATTTAAACAGTAAAATACATGCATGCATGCATGCGTACTATTTAAACGGTAAAATACATGCATGTTGTGTACTTACAACAACTGTAGTAAAATGAGAGACATGTACGCGTACTTACAATTGTTTAAATGATAAAATGCATGCATGCATGCATGACGCGTAGTTACAACAACTGTTTAAATGTGTTGGATCTTACCGTGGCGTTGACTTATGTGGTGTGGTCATGTTTGATGAAAAGTTCGGAGCGATGTATAGACGTTGATTGCGCGTGACTGTAAAAGTGTGTATGAAATGTGCGCGCCGTCAAACAGCGGTGGCGGCGGCGCATGACACTACGGCTTATCTTGATTGGAATGTGAACGGAGAACAAAGGATTTTTATAAACGATAAACGAAACGTTAAAATCATGAAATTAAACGTTGTATACGATCCCTGGAGGGTCAGGAAACACGAGATGCAGTGATATTAGAGAAATTTGCTGTAAAAGTCACATTTGACAATGGATGTACTGACGTGAACGCTAACTTTAAAAAAAAAAAAAATTCCTCGGTAGACTAGGCGGAATGCGTTGTGACATCTGTTGCGCGTGACTTATCGCGATTGGAATGTGAACGGAGAACAAAGTATTTTTACAAACGATAAACGAAACGATAAAAGCATGAAACTAAACGTTGTATAGGTTCAGTGTGGAGTCAGGAAACGGGAGATGCATCGATATTAGAGAAATGTGATGTAAAGAGAGATTTAACGGTGAATGTACTGACGTGACCGGAAACTTTTTTTCGAAAACAAAATGCCTGGGATGAATGAAGTATGCACTCTAATAATTGAATAAGATAATGGTATTAGTGTGAAGTACGCATGCGCGTTATTTGGAAAAGTATAAAACGGTTGAGAAAATGCTATATTGTATGACGCTGAAGTTCTAACGTGTATTCTTTCTACAGCAGGCCCTGTCAGCAGCAGCAGCAGCCGCAGCAGCAAAGCCAGTATGCTCGGTCGCTCCCATATCACGGAGTGACCCCCTCGCCCAATCACTCCACCACCACCACCACCACCGCCACGACGCCGATGTCTTCGATGACGACATCAGCCTCGTGTCTCCGTTCTTAAGAAGAGGAGGCAATGGATCGTGGTACACGCCTATCCCACCGACCAAACTATTACACTACCCTGACAGACATCCACACAAGCTAGTGGTGTTAGTTGACTACACTACCCTGATAGACATCATCACAAGCTAGTGGTGGTAAGTTGACTACACTACCCTGACAGACATCCACACAAGCTAGTGGTGGTAAGTTGCCTACACTACCTTGACAGACATCCTCACAAGCTAGTGGTGGTAGTTGACTACACTACCCTGACAGACATCATCACAAGCTAGTGGTGGTAAGTTGACTACACTACCCTGACATACATCCTCACAAGCTAGTGGTGGTAGTTGACTACACTACCCTGACAGACATCCTCACAAGCTAGTGGTGGTAGTTGACTACACTACCCTGACAGACATTCTCACAAGCTAGTGGTGGTAGTTGACTACACTATCCTGGCAGACATCCTCACAAGCTAGTGGTGGTAGTTGACTACACTACCCTGGCAGACATCCCCACAAGCTAGTGGTGGTAGTTGACTACACTACCCTGGCAGACATCCTCACAAGCTAGTGGTGGTAGTTAACTACACTACCCTGACAGACATTCTCACAAGTTAGTGATGGTAGTTGATTATACTATCCTGGCAGACATCCTCACAAGCTAGTGGTGGTAGTTGACTACACTACCCTGGCAGACATCCCCAAAAGCTTGTGGTGGTAGTTGACTACACTACCCTGGCAGACATCCTCACAAGCTAGTGGTGGTAGTTGACTACACTACCCTGGCAGACATCCTCACAAGCTAGCGGTGGTAGTTGACTACACTACCCTGGCAGACATACTCATAAGCTAGTGGTGATAGTTGACTACACTACCCTGACAGACATCCTCACAAGTTAGTGATGGTAGTAGACTACACTACCCTGACAGACATCCTCACAAGCTAGTGGTGGTAGTTGACTACACTACCCTGACATACATTCTCACAAGCTAGTGATGGTAGTTGACTACACTACTCTGGCAGACATCCTCACAAGCTAGTGATGGTAGTTGACTACACTACCCTGACAGACATCCTCACAAGCTAGTGATGGTAGTTGTCTACACTACCCTGACAGACATCACTCACTCCACCGTCTACTACCTACTGGCCACTGTCTACTCACTCCACTGCCTACTACCTACTGCCCACTGTCCACTCACTCCACTGTCTACTACCTACTGCCCACTGTCTACTCACTCCACTGTCTACTACCTACTGTCTACTCACTCCACTGTCTACTACCTACTGCCCACTGTCCACTCACTCCACTGTCTACGACCTACTACCCGCTGTCTACTCACTCCACTGTCTACTACCTACTGTCCACTCACTCCACTGTCTACTACCTACTGCCACTCCACTTTCTACTGCCCACTGTCTACTCACTCTACTGTCTACTACCAACTGCCCACTGTCCACTCACTCCACTGTCTACTCACTCCACTGCCTACTACCTACTGCCCACTGTCTACTCACTCCACTGTCTACTACCTACTACCCACTGTCCACTGCCTACTGCCCACTGTCTACTAACTCTACTGTCCACTGTCCACTCACTCCACTGTCTACTGCCCACTGTCTACTCACACCACTGTCTACTACCTACTGTCTGTTCACTCCACTGTCTACTACCTACTGCCCACTGTCCACTCACTCCACTGTCTACTGTCCGCTCACTCCACTGTCTACTGCCCACTGTCTACTCACTCCACTGTCTACTACTTACTGCCCACTGTCTACTACCTACTGCCCACTGTCTACTCACTCCACTGTCTACTACCTACTGCCCACTGTCCACTCACTCCACTGTCTACTACCTACTGCCCACTGTCTACTCACTCCACTGTCTACTGCCTACTGCCCACTGTCAACTCACTCCACTGTCTACTACCTACTGCCCACTCACTCCACTGCCTACTACCTACTGCCCGCTGTCTACTCATTCCACTGTCTACTACCTACTGCCCACTGTCTACTCACTCCACTACTGCCCACTGTCTACTCACTCCACTGTCTACTGCCTACTGCCCACTGTCTACTCACTCTACTGTCTACTACCTACTGCCCACTGTCCACTCACTCCACTGTCTACTACCTACTACCCACTGTCTACTCACTCCACTGTCTACTGCCTACTGCCTACTGCCCACTGTCTACTCACTCTACTGTCTACTTCCCACTGTCCACTGTCTACTCACTCTACTGTCTACTGCCCACTGTCTACTCACTCTACTGTCTACTACCTACTACCCACTGTCTACTCACTCCACTGCCTACTACCTACTGCCCACTGTCTACTCACTCCACTTTCTACTGCCTACTGCCCACTGTCTACTCACTCTACTGTCTACTACCAACTGCCCACTGTCCACTCACTCCACTGTCTACTCACTCCACTGCCTACTACCAACTGCCCACTGTCTACTCACTCCACTGTCTACTACCTACTGCCCACTGTCTACTGCCTAATGCCCACTGTCTACTAACTCTACTGCCCACTGTCCACTCACTCCACTGTCTACTGCCCACTGTCTACTCACTCCACTGTCTACTACCTACTGTCTGTTCACTCCACTGTCTACTACCTACTGCCCACTGTCCACTCACTCCACTGTCTACTGTCTACTCACTCCACTGTCTACTGTCTACTCACTCTACTGTCTACTACCTACTGTCCGCTCACTCCACTGTCTACTACCTACTGCCCACTGTCTACTCATTCCACTGTCTACTGTCTACTGTCTATTCACTCCACTGTCTATTACCTACTGCCCACTGTCTACTCACTCCACTGTCTACTACCTACTGCCCACTGTCTACTCACTCCACTGTCTACTACCTACTGCCCTCTGTCTACTCACTCTACTGTGTTGGGACTCTAACAGTGTCCAGTCACCCCCATACACATATAACATATAGACAGAAGGTTGGGACTCTGACAGGGTCCAGTCACCCCCATACACATATAACATATAGACAGAAGGTTGGGACTCTGACAGGGTCCAGTCACCCCCATACACATATAACATATAGACAGAAGGTTGGGTGTCCTGTCACCCCCATACACATATAACATACAGACGGAAGGTTGGGACTCTGACAGTGTCCAGTTACCCCCATACACATATAACATGTAGACGGAAGGTTGGCACTCTGACAGTGTCCACTCACCCCCATACACATATAACGTATAGACGGAAGGTTGGGTGTAGGGTTAGATAGAGAGAAAAAGTTGGGGTTAACCTCGCGAAATTCACTCCACTGTCTACTGTCTACTACCTACTGTCTACTCACTCCACTGTCTACTGCCTACTGTCTACTCACTCCACTGTCTACTACCTACTGCCCACTGTCTACTCACTCCACTGTCTACTACCTACTGCCCACTGTCTACTCACTCCACTGTCTACTACCTACTGCCCTCTGTCTACTCACTCTACTGTGTTGGGACTCTAACAGTGTCCAGTCACCCCCATACACATATAACATATAGACAGGAGGTTGGGACTCTGACAGGGTCCAGTCACCCCCATACACATATAACATAGAGACGGAAGGTTGGGACTCTGACAGGATTCAATCACCCCCATACACATATAACATAAAGACAGAAGGTTGGGTGTCCTGTCACCCCCATACACATATAACATACAGACGGAAGGTTGGGACTCTGACAGTGTCCAGTTACCCCCATACACATATAACATGTAGACGGAAGGTTGGCACTCTGACAGTGTCCACTCACCCGCGGCGTTGAGCTACTTCTACGCCAAACGTCGCGTGCTCGACGACGGCGTCACTACGGCGCCGATACTCGTATAAACAACCTACCTAACATAAGGACTATCCCTACCTACCTACCTACCTAAGGGGTCACTTTTTTGTCTCTCTTTTTTTGTGTGTAAAATAAAAAAGGTTCAGGAGCCCCCACGACGGGGCCCCAAAACGCCCTACGGTTTATGTAATTTAGCAAAAATCGTAATTTGATTGTTCGTATAAACGGTTACATGCCTCATGGAATGGCTTTGACAAACTGTATATCATGTGTCCTTCCTGGGGTCGTAGATGTAAATCGGCCTAAACCGCGGTCGGATTAGCTGCAATGTCAACACTGCCGAGCATAATGCATTGCCATCCAGAATGAGTCCATTATCCACCCAAACAGTTGAACCAACGCATTTGAATAAGAAATCAAGCCCCTCGGGTAGCGCCATACGTTGCCGTGAAATAGCATTATTATGCTTTATGTTCTGATAATTCATGTGACTATGGTTACTGTTCACGTGCACTATAGTGTCATATCACTTCACATGCTGCATATAAAACACACTTGTGGGTGTTTTTTTATTGTTGCCACCGAAACGGGGATTGTCACCCAAAACACAGCGTTGCAGTATCAAACCAGCGCAACAGATGGCACTGCCGGTTCAATTTAAATATGGCTTATCGCAAAGTGACTCTGATTCCTTATTTAGATGCTTCAGAAAATAGTATTTACCCGTTGTTTTGATTGTAGAGTTGGCGTTGATCTTGGCGTTGAACGTGTAACACACTCCAGCATCAGTTACGGTCAACTGGAAGTCTTCGTGACTGCATGGCTTCCCCTTCCACCGACAACTAACAGGACAGTAATAATGTTTACACATGTGGAGGTGATTGGGAAATAAAGACACAACTATCATAATATATATACTACTATATCTTCACATGTACAATGTGGTGATGTTGATTAATGTAACCTCTCATCCACTTAATGACATTATACTTTAATACATTTAAGCATTTTAGCTGTTAAGTTTTGTAGCATGTCAATGTTATGACAGGTTTGGGCATCGATCAATAGAGAGTCATCGATAATATATTTGGTTTTGTTTCGCCATTGAGCTCTGGTTTCCGGGAATATACGCACCGAAGAAGTCATTTTATTATTTGTTGCATCACATCACATTACTGCAAGTGACACAAAGCTGAAAGTATTACTATCAGTGTACATATTATAACAACAACATCAACGGACAAAACAAAAACATCGTACGATGCAATCATGTCTTCCTTGAGGTGTGCATGTTGAAGGTAGACATCACTCATTGACAGGTTGCCGACGCCCCACTTCGTGTAGTTGAACGTGGATATGTCTGTCCGATTGTACATGTCTTCCAACCAATTATGCGAGCCGTTTTCTGCAGCAGCCACTAGTCTGAAACAAGTGTCGACAAGTGTCGAGTGAGACGCAATTATAACTATCATTTTTGGTACGACAAATACCGTATGGTATGATGATTCACCACACAAACACCGTATGTGCTTCTTTTAAATAAGCAAGTTGTGTCACTAACATGACAACGAATTGTCGAGGTACTCTACCATGTTTTGTGAATAGCTGATGTAGTTATTCTCTATCTTTCTTCTTTTCCTTTATTTCGTTATTTTCTGGGCGGCGTGATTATCACAACCGATATCGACAACAAGTGTTCATCTGCTATTTAATCCCGAATTTTACTCTCCATGTTTGCTTTATATTTATGTCACATCTTTTCACCGTTCTTTTCTCATTGCCACTTCTATCGTGTTTATTCTTAGTGACTCTGTCCATTGCGTGTATGTCTATTATACCATCACTTTGGTATCATAATTCCACCATTCTGCTTTTTGTAGCACTTACTATCCGTACCTAATTGTTCTCTTCAATTTGAAGCTTCTCTTCATGTGTCACAGTGGAGTCAGTTGATCTATAATACTATATGTGTGTCTCAGTGGACTTTTGATATTTGTTTAACTATCTCCTGGGCTGGAGATCAACATGGAGTTTGGTTCGCACAATTCGTACTATCTATTGTTACCCTAGAACATACATTGTGTCAAGCGTTTGCATTTTTGAACAAAAATAACGAGCCGTTCAATTTACCAATTATCAAAGGGCACAACATTACGTAATGTATATTTAAATGTACGTATATATATATGTATATAAGACATTATATATATATATATATATAATATATATATATATATATATGTCTTATGTAGGTAGCGCGTCACCCACAAATCATAATATTATAGAGAGGCGTCCTGTCAGACGTCGCACTATGGTATATATATATATATATATATATATATATCATAATATTATAGCGAGGCGTCCTGTCAGACGTCGCAGTATGGTATATATATATATATATATATATATATATATATATATATATTATATATATATACCATAGTGCGACGTCTGACAGGACGCCTCGCTATAATATTATGATTTGTGGGTGACGCGCTACCTACATAAGACATATATATATATATACATATATATATATAGTATATATATATATATATATGTCTTATATACATATATATATATATATATACGTACATTTAAATATACATTACGTAATTTTGTGCCCTTTGATAATAGGTAAATTGAACGGCTCGTTATTTTTGTTCAAAAATGCAAACGATTGACACAGTGTATGTTCTAGGGTAACAATAGATAGTACGAATTGTGCGAACCAAACTCCATGTTGATCTCCAGCCCAGGAGATAGTTAAATAAATATCAAGAGTCCACTGAGACACACATACAGTATTATAGATCAACTGACTCCACTGTGACACACGAAGAGAAGCTTCAAATTGAAGAGAACAATTAGGTACGGATAGTAAGTGCTATATATATATGTATATATATATATACATATATATATATATTATATACCATACTGCGACGTCTGACAGGACGCCTCGCTATAATATTATGATTTGTGGGTGACGCGCTACCTACATAAAACGTATGTCTTGCGTGCAACACCTCTCTCTCCTCATTCTCCCGGAAGCTTAGGTTCATCACACTCACCATGCGACTCGCGCCCAACTTGTTTCGCTATGTCGCAAAACTGCCTTGCACCGGTCTGTCTGACTGACAAACCGCGGGGCTGGGAAGTGTGTGGTTAGAGTAACTAACGCCACTGAAAGGTGGTAAGCAGGTTGAAGCACAACGAATAGACATGCTCAACATTATACTCACTGCCCGTCTCATACATGGCCGCACCCCCTGTCAGCACTTAGTCAAGGAGAGTCACTGTCTTGAAAGTTTACCTGGTGCTTAGGTGTGCTAGTGAAAGGAGTTTAATGCTTCCGTCTGTTTGTTGTCATCTCACTGCACTCAGAACACTTGTCAGTGTCGTAGACGCTAGTTTGTTCTAGCGACGGACTGCTTGTACACACAACCACGCCACCGCCGTGTTTGGTCTTCAAAATCGAGGTGATGACGTCAACCACAGTGTTATACACGTACCTGCCCTCCAAGGCTAGCGCTGTGCATCCGTCGTTGTTATATAGACGGCATTTAGCACAGTATGCAAACAGCGCCCTGGCTATGTCGACATGACCACAACGGGCCGCCAGGCATATTGGCGTTCTGCCTATCTCGTCAAAACAATTCAGTTGAGCACCAAATCTAGTAATTTCTGCACCAAATCTCTATCTCCCTCTGAAGTGGGAATAGGCGAATGCTGATTTTCGCACTTCTCATAGACCACCCTACTGAAGGAAAAGAGCAATATCAATGACCGGTGGAGAGAACACTTCAGCAGTCTTATAAACAGATCCAGCAGAAACCCACCGTAGGTGACCTTAACCTGCCTCCCACCTTAGACGAGATCAAGAAAGCTACAAGCCGAACAATCTCAGGCACAATCTACAATACAGTCGGACCAAAGGCGCATGACGCCATCCACGACGTTATGGTCAACATCTGGGAAGAGGAGATGCCGAAAGACTTCAATAACATAAATGTTTTGCTCTTCAAAAAACAAGGGCAGTAAAGCCGACTGCGGACACTACCGATGCATTGCACTTCTATAATCGCCGGGAAGACCTTGGCTCGCGTCGTACTGGATCGCCTGATTAACAGCATCTCCGAGGAAAACCTGCCTGTCTGAGTTGTGAGTGAAACGCACTGAGCAAAACATGAAACTGTACATTATGTTCATCAATCTCACAACAGGCCTTTGATACCGTCAACAGGAACGCCCTCTGGGTCATCCGAGCAAAGTTTGTCTGCCCAACAAAATTCGTGAAAATCGTCCGCCTATTCCATGACGACATGTCTGACTTAGTTGTCTCGAATGGAGAAGTCTCGGCCCCGATCAAAATTTTGAACGTCGTCAAGCAGAGACGCGTGATTGCCCAAGTTCTCTTTAACTTGGGCAGGGATGATCGCGAGGTGGCCCTAGCGGTGTTGTTGTTCTTTTGGTGTCCGGCAAATTTCTACCTGGATTTGAGAAATTTGAAAACTAAGTGCTGAAATCAGCTAACTAAGTTATCATTAATTTTGTACCTAAGCCTGTCAGATCAAATATTTGCATTTCCCGCCTTGTTGGTCACGGTCAACCCGGATGTAAACAAATACTCTTAGCTCACCAACCTCATCATGTTTAACGCAACTTAGCCTAGTAGACGCCCAAAATCGGCCATCAACATTTACCGATATATCTCACAGTCGCGAAAAACCTGCCACATACCCACCCCTCGTACTAACCAGGCTTTTGATTAACGCTGAGCTACATTATCTAGAGTCACCCTACGCCTAGATCGCTACGACGTAACCTTGAAATCCATTTTATCTTGCACCGCCTTCCCTTCTCGTATGCTCTCTCTTGTAACCATTCCAGTTTTTATAGATTTTTTAGCCGTTTGCTATTATTATTTTTTACTTGTTTTATATTTTAACACGACTTTATTTTTTAGTTATAGTTTTTTATTATATACAGTTTTACGCCTTCCATTTAAGGTAAAGCCTTGCTGGTCGAGGGCATATTCAGATTTTAATTTTTACGACGACCCTCGCGATACAGATATTTAATTATGGATCGAACAGCAAAGCCTCGTAGCAAACGAAGCATCATCCTACATAACGTCAATACGCAGTCAATCTGCGCAAAAAAATTATAATTTCACTTGATAATAGACGATGCAAAACCTAACGTCATAGGTGCATGCGAAACTTGGTTGAAGCCCGCTGTCAATAGCATTGGATTCATGCCACCTGGATATGATCGCCTTTTCAGGAAAGACCGAGCGGATAGCCATGGTGGCGTCATGATTGCCATCAAGACTGGTTTGGTTGCTGAACAGTTACCAATAATGACACCATGTGAGATGGTTGCTGTGAAAATCCAGACAGTACAGACTCTCATACTACTTGGAATTTACAGACCCACATATAATAATACTGACTACTCAACCTCTATGTGTGACGCAATATCCAGCATAGCCAAGTAATTCCCAAGCAGCCCATAATGGATAGCAGGAGACACAAACCTCCCGGATATAGAATGGAAAACAAAAACAGTAACGTTCTCCATGTTGGGCTAATCTCAAATGGTCACTTTCCCGACAAGACTTCACAACATCCTACATGTCTTCATCACGAGCCGGCCATCCCTCGTCAACAGGTGCGAACCTGTACCAGGGGTCAGTGATCACGATGCAACCGTCTATGTAAATTCTGACATATTACCAAAAAAGACGGAGACTATCCAGAGGAAGATCCACATCTGGAGGAAAGCAGACACCGAGCAGATTCAAGAAGATTTAGCAACATTTACTGATGAAATGCAAACCCAACATAATCCAGACACACCTGTGGAAACACTGAGGGTGTTGCAAATTTCCAAGTGTCAAAACGTATTGTCCAATCATGCACGTCCCTACAAGACTGTCTTCCCAACGTTACAACCAACTCTGGGCCAATGACATAATAAGACACCTGTCACGAAAGAAAAAGAAATACTTGAAGAAGGCCCAGCGTAACAAGTGTGCCCACGACATGACAAACATCGAGAAATAAAAAGCTTGTCCAATCAGTGTGCAGAAAGACGTATTACGGATATACCAATTCCATGATAGGCGAAAACAATAAACATGAAGGAAATTTAAAGACGTTTTGATCCTTCATCAAAATCAAAAAGATAGACAACAGTAGAGTAGCCCCACTCACCAAGATTGGCATTATCCACAGCGATAGCCAGACTGAAGCTGAAATTCTTAATATGTAGTTCTCATCAGTCTTCACCGACAGAGACACGAGCAATGCACCGAGCCTTGGAATGAACTCATACAGTGACTTTCCACATATCAGCGTATCTGTAGCAGGAGTAAGAAAATTACTGGAAGCAGTCAAACCTCACAAAGCCACAAGACCTGGTGGGATCGCAGCCAGGTTCGTGAAAGTCTATACCGCCGAACGTACACCAGTCCTAACAATCATCTACCAGGCATTACTCAACCAAGGAACAGTACCAGCAGACTGGAAGCACGCCTGGGTCATACTAGTATATAAGAAGGGAACAAGTACTACTGCTTCAAAATATAGAGCTATATCCCTCACGAGCATCTCCTGCAAGACATTGGAACACATCACACACAGTAAGTTAATGAACCATTTGGAACATCATATAATTATATATGACTACAAGCATGGCTTTCGCAAACGTAGGTCCTGTGAAACCCAACTCATCCAAGCTGTCGACAACCAAGCGAAGTGCCTTAACGAGGGTGGACAGATCGACGCTGTGTTGCTGGATTTCTCAAAGGCGTTCGACAAAGTGTCCCACCACCAACTGGCTGCTAAACGTCACCACTAAATGGTGCGAGGGAAAATGTTGGACTGGGTCAAAAGCTTCCTGAGCAGCCGCACCCAGGAAGGGATTCTGGAAGGCAAAAGATCATCAACTGCAATGACCCCAGGCGTCACACAGGGTTCAGTCCTTGGATCCATCCTCTTTCTTTGCTACATAAATGACCTACCAGACCAAATGTCCTCTAACGTACGCCTATTTGCTGATGACTGTCTTCTGTACCGAAACATCAACTCACAAGATGATGCAAACAAAGCCTGTTATTCCGGTATAGCCCAGCTGATAGGTGAACAGATTGAGCACTTTGGGATAAGAGTACACCACTTTGCTCATTTATTCTATTGTAAAGATTGGAGGTATTCCAGATTTTGCTGCGTTAAAAATGGTGGCCATTAAAAAAAATTGTTGCGTAGAACCGCATAATTTTTTAATAGCATGGATGACAGCGAATGCAAGAAGTAACGTTTTACCTTCATCGACATGCCTACATCCGACGTTTATAAAGATATAATCCAATCATCCAGCCCATCAAAGCATAATATTCCTATATCTCAAGAACTGCACAAACTGTTGAGGTCCACCTGAGACATCAGTGCAGGGTGGAGGGAGAACAAAGCTAAGTGATGCTTGTATTCGTGAGCAAAGTGAGAAACCGTTTGATCGCCTTGTAATTGGCTCGATGTGAATAAATATACTCTCCTGCTTTGTCCAGTTATACGCATAGCTAGGCATTTCAATATTATCTGAATGGTTCTGTGATCACTTTGAACAAGACTTTCTTCCACCTCTAGTTTATCGGTGCAACTATAGTCCGAAATGCACACTAGATCAAGGATATTCTTACCTCTGGTGGGTTTGTCCACCATTTGTGCCAACAAAAAATCATTTAATGTATCATTAAAACTCTCCTAAAATGTATTGGTATCTTACCTTCTCGACCAATCAGTTTACCTGAAAGTATAGTCACTGAGAAGTATACAGTTCGATTTCCTTGTTGTATTTATTGCGTTATCTATTTTTCCTAATATGTCTGCCTGGTCTTCCTCTTGTCTGTAGGAAACGACAACTTGCAGTAGTACATTTGGATGTGAATATATTGTAACCAATAATATTTCTGCATCTGTATCTCCAGGTAATAATGGTGTTTGATTTAGATTGTGTTTTATTATGAGTAATACTCATCCCCGTCTTCAACGGAATATATGTCCCTGGTAAATAACAAATTAGTTTTCTCTCTTTTCTAAAACAAGAATAATTATTTGATGTATATTCTGAATTTGCAATGTCAGAATAGAAACAAGTTTCTGTAATTGCGATGATATTTGGATTTTCTTCAAATATAAGAACATTTAATTGTGTGAATTTGTTTCTTAGTCACTGTGCATTACACGAGTATATTTTAACGGTAAAGTTTCGTTACCATTTAAAAATAATGCTGTGTTCTCTTTTGAGGTGGTTTATCGATTACTCGGGTTGGTTTGATGTGGTGTTTATGATCTTTCTTCCTCTTATTTTGTACCTGTCGTTTGGGTTTTAGACTTGGTTTCTATGAGTTTTATTCGTAAGGCTATGTTTGCTTTGCGTTCTAGTTTGGCTTGATCCGGTACAATGAATATCGTTTAGGGGTTGTATGAATTTGATTGAACCCGTCTGAACCTGAGGATTTGGTTATTATCTCGTCTTTTGTTTCTTGGTTTTGGCTCTGATTGGTCTCGCTCTTTTTCGTTTCGTTCTATTTGACCCAGCCTGACAGTGCTCATGATTTGTGCTTGTGAACATTCTATGCCCTGGAAGAGTTTGGAGGCAACGTATTTGTCCCGTTTTTTTTCTGGTAGTCCCCTTATAACTAAATTTATTATCCGTTTACTTTTTCAATGAATTCGTCCCGTGCATGTCAATCTTTTGTTTAGCTGTGAAGTGCCAATAGCCGCACTATTTATTTTGTAATCTAAGCTGTTGTCACAGCTAGCTGCTCCATTAAAAATTATTGCATTTGCACCTAGTTTTGTTTCTAATTACTCGATCCGATGAGTGAATGTATCTAGGAATGCAATACATCTTTGTTCTATTACAAGATCACTTGCTATTGCCATAATTGTTGCTGTTTCGCACCAATCACTGTTTGCGCAGAATAGTTATACAGTACGTTTATGGATATTATTCGCCGCAAATGAAACAATATATCATCGACGTCTGTGTAAATTGACTCTTCACCACCTTTGTCAATATGCATATTGGTTTGTGTACATCACCGGTTGGTCAACGATATTCTTGCGCTACAGTGGATTCATCCCCTCTACTGCGCATATAACATGAAATCGTCTGGACTGAGTCCACTCTCAGCTACGGTTATATTCAGGGTAACTATTAACACTCTGTTGATGCGAATGTTGTAATAGTCAATTGTCTTATTAATGCAGTCAATTTCAGCATCTAATCTGACCATTTTGGCATCCATATTGTCAATTTCAGGATTCCCTTCTTAGCGTAGTGTCACGCTGGTTGGCATATATGTCGGCCAACTGTTCATTATAACAACAGTATTGTTGGCCATACCGTTTGGCTTCTACAGCTTACAATTACAGTTCAGCCGAATGTTCAGGTTGCATGCAAACCAGCATCACCTGAAATGTGTATGTAGGCGTTTATGATTGCGCCATTATAACATGATTGGTTATATAACAATTACGGTTAACAAAACTATGTATACACTTGTTCAATGCACTTTTCTACCTCCTCCCTTTATGTATGATTTGTCATAGGATTTATTGCCTGTGCGGGGTGTGACGGGCAGCGGTACGTGCTAGCGGGTGCTGTGCAACGCTCTCCGACGGATAGCAGATGCAAAAACCCCAACATGCAATTATCACGGCAACACACTGCGACACTGTACAAAAGAATGGCTATCGACTAAAAATCGCAAAAGCCAATGTTCTCAACGTTGACAATATTGATCCACAAACACTACGTACCAAAATGTCATGGGTATTTTCATGGCACTACTGTAATGAAACAAATATATCACTGCATTTAATTTAAGTTTTACTCGGCCACAACATGTCTTCAACGATATATGACACCTGAATGCGTTTTGGTTGCAAATGGTGACGGCGGGAAAGACGACAGGCCCTTCTTGTGACATCGTCATCTTCAATCTGACAGGCCACTTCAAGTAAAGTCGTACTTGGTTTTGACATTGGTAGACGTATGTCAGCGTGGTGATTAGCACGACTGCAGTCCAGATAATCCTGCAAACAACGATCGTAGCGGATGAGGTTTTAAGAAACGCTGGAATCTCGTTAGGCAGACCGCTGTTTTTATTCAGACGAAAGCCGGTCTCGTCAATGTTTTGACTCCAGGTTGCTTGGATAATATGTTTTCTTCTAACATTCGAACTGTTATTATATGTCGCATATTCATAAATATAATTCATTCAATAAGTATTTTGGTGATTGCTGAAAACATTCAATAGTTTAAACACTTCTATATGATCTCCTCTCAGTCTCCTTGTCTCTAGTGTTGTTAAATCACATTCTTTTAGGAGTATTTCATAATAACATTACTCAGTTTTGGTATCATTTTAGTTTAATTTCCCTTTGAAGCTGCAATTCTGAACTGCTCAGAAACTTTCATATCAGCACTAATGGGTAACCCTAAGTCCTTTTCTGTTACAGTAGTACTTAATACAGAACCTCCCATTGTATATTATACATCGTCGGTCCCATGTCCTTTGTGGAGGCATTTACATTTCCCAAAATTGAACATTTGCCATTTTTCAGACCATTTTATCAACCTGTCAAGATCATCTTGTAAATGCTATCTATCTTCATCACGCTTAATCCTTCTAAACACTTTTGTATCACCGCAAATGTCAACACCTCGCAGGCGTTGGCGATCATGGATCTTAATCCTTCTAAACACTTTTGTATCACCGCAAATGTCAACACCTTACTTGTTATCTTCTTCTTCTATGTGTCATGTCTGTCGTAGACGTTGGCGATCATGGATCTTAATCCTTCTAAACACTTTTGTATCACCGCAACTTTCAACACCTTGCTTGTTATCTTCTTCTTCTATGTGCCATGTCTGTCGTAGACGTTGGCGATCATGGATCTTAATCCTTCTAAACACTTTTGTATCACCGCAAATGTCAACACCTTGCTTGTTATCTTCTTCTTCTATGTGCCATGTCTGTCGCAGACGTTGGCGATCATGGATCTTAATCCTTCTAAACACTTTTGTATCACCGCAAATGTCAACACCTTGCTTGTTATCTTCTTCTTCTATGTGCCATGTCTGTCGCAGACGTTGGCGATCATGGATCTTAATCCTTCTAAACACTTTTGTATCACCGCAAATGTCAACACCTTGCTTGTTATCTTCTTCTTCTATGTGCCATGTCTGTCGTAGGCGTTGGCGATCATGGATCTTAATCCTTCTAAACACTTTTGTATCACCGCAACTTTCAACACCCTGCTTGTTATCTTCTTCTTCTATGTGCCATGTCTGTCGTAGGCGTTGGCGATCATGGATCTTAATCCTTCTAAACACTTTTGTATCACCGCAACTTTCAACACCTTGCTTGTTATCTTCTTCTTCTATGTGCCATGTCTGTCGTAGGCGTTGGCGATCATGGATCTTAATCCTTCTAAACACTTTTGTATCACCGCAACTTTCAACACCTTGCTTGTTATCTTCTTCTTCTATGTGCCATGTCTGTCGCAGACGTTGGCGATCATGGATCTTAATCCTTCTAAACACTTTTGTATCACCGCAACTTTCAACACCTTGCTTGTTATCTTCTTCTTCTATGTGCCATGTCTGTCGCAGGCGTTGGCGATCATGGATCTTAATCCTTCTAAACACTTTTGTATCACCGCAAATGTCAACACCTTGCTTGTTATCTTCTTCTTCTATGTGCCATGTCTGTCGTAGGCGTTGGCGATCATGGATCTTAATCCTTCTAAACACTTTTGTATCACCGCAAATGTCAACACCTTGCTTGTTATCTTCTTCTTCTATGTGTCATGTCTGTCGTAGGCGTTGGCGATCATGGATCTTAATCCTTCTAAACACTTTTGTATCACCGCAACTTTCAACACCTTGCTTGTTATCTTCTTCTTCTATGTGCCATGTCTGTCGCAGACGTTGGCGATCATGGATCTTAATCCTTCTAAACACTTTTGTATCACCGCAAATGTCAACACCTTGCTTGTTATCTTCTTCTTCTATGTGTCATGTCTGTCGTAGGCGTTGGCGATCATGGATCTTAATCCTTCTAAACACTTTTGTATCACCGCAAATGTCAACACCTTGCTTGTTATCTTCTTCTTCTATGTGCCATGTCTGTCGTAGGCGTTGGCGATCATGGATCTTAATCCTTCTAAACACTTTTGTATCACCGCAACTTTCAACACCTTGCTTGTTATCTTCTTCTTCTATGTGCCATGTCTGTCGCAGGCGTTGGCGATCATGGATCTTAATCCTTCTAAACACTTTTGTATCACCGCAAATGTCAACACCTTACTTGTTATCTTCTTCTTCTATGTGCCATGTCTGTCACAGGCGTTGGCGATCATGGATCTTAATCCTTCTAAACACTTTTGTATCACCGCAACTTTCAACACCTTACTTGTTATCTTCTTCTTCTATGTGCCATGTCTGTCGCAGGCGTTGGCGATCATGGATCTTAATCCTTCTAAACACTTTTGTATCACCGCAACTTTCAACACCTTACTTGTTATCTTCTTCTTCTATGTGCCATGTCTGTCGTAGGTGTTGGCGATCATGGCCCTCCATACTGCATGGTCGTGTGTAGTTTGTAGCAGTTCTGTTGTGCTCCTTCAACAGAATGTTGAGATACTATCTATTATTTTGATTCTCTGGCGTCCTCTGGATCTTTTTCCTTCTATCTTTCCTGTTGTTACTATTTGTTCTAACTTTTTCTTTCTCATGACATGGCCTATAAATTGTGCTTGTTGTGTTCTAACTTTGTTGATGATCTTTCTTTTTGATTTGGCTGTCCTAAGGATGACTTCATTGCTTTGCTTTGCTTTGCAGTCCATGGCACTCGCAGCATTCTTCTTAAGAACCACATTTCACTGGCTTCTATGGTTTTTTGTGAACTTTTGGTTATTGTCCAGGATTCACATCCATATAGCAATATGGGCTCTATGTAGCATTGCAATACACGTTTTCTCACTTCAATTGATATATTTTTATTTGTTAAAATATTTTTCATGTGGTAAAAAGCTGTTTTGGCTTGAGCAACTCTTCTCTTTATCTCATCGTTGCATCGACCGTCGGATGTTATCAGTGATCCCAGATAGTTAAACGTTCGGACATGCTTCAAAACAGTGCCATACCATTCAATGTTGCATGTTGGAGTGTAATTTTTCGTTGAGATGACCATGATTTCTGTTTTCTTTTTGTTCAGGGACATACCTATTTTCTCACTTTCTCTTATTACTGTATCTAGCATCTGTTCTATTTCGTTCTCAGCAATCAGTGCCGTGTCGTCTGCATATTATAAATAATTCATTTTGTATCTCCCTACTTGAATGCCTGGCATATCATCTAATGTGCGTAAGATAATCTCAATGTATAATGAAAAGAGATCGGGTGATAGGACACACCCTTGTCTTACACCACGTTTTATTTCTTGAAATTTACTGATGTCATTTTCTATTCGTATTGCTGCTATTTGCTCCCAGTACAGATTTCTCACAACTCTCAGATCTTTCCCATCAATGTTCAAACTTTCCAGCATTGATATGATTTGTTCATGACGAACTCTGTGAAATGCCTTTGTGTAATCAATAAAGCACACATACAGATCTTTCTTAACTTCCAGTGCTCTCTCAATCAGTGTTCGTAGGATGTATATTGCATTACTTGTACCTTTATCTTCTACAAATCCACATTGTCCTTCAGCAATTTCCGGCTTTATTTTGTTTCTCATTCTGGTCATAATAATTTAAAGCAACATCTTGGTGAAGTGACTCATGAGACTAATTGTACGGTGTAGTTCACATTCAATCGCACCTGGTTTCTTTGGTATTGCTACAAAAATGGATCTGGATAAATCAGTTGGGATTCGTCCGCTGTCATATATTTTGTTCAAGAAGTCTGTTACTATATTACTTGTTACATCATCGTCCAAATCGTTGATATATATTAAGAATAATATAGGTCCCAGTAACTATCCTGTGGTATCCCACTCAAAATAGATTTCCAGTTTGAAGCCACCCCATCAACTACTACCCATTGTTTTCTGTCAATCAGCCGTTTTTCTATCCATTAATTAATGATACCATTTCCTATGCCATGGGCCTTTAGCTTAAACAGTAATCTTTGACGTGGCACTTTGTCGAAAGCTTTCTGAAAATCTAAGTAGATGATACCTACTGGTGATCCCTCGTCTACCCACTTAGTGATATCTTCCAAAAGCATAACATATTTGCTAAGCATGACCTCACATTTAGAAACACATGTTGAGATGGGTTTATCAAGTTATGTTTAACAATAAAATCCACCACGTGATCTTTAATTAGCCTTTCTAATAATTTGCAAATCACCGATGTTAAGCTCACAGGTCTCTAACTTATTTCTCGAACCTTTTTTAAATAACGGTGTAATGATTGCTTCTTTCCATTCTAAAGAAACAACTCCCTCTTCTAATGACACGTTGAAAACTGTTGCAAACGGTATGCTAATTTGTTCTAATATTTCCAATAGTAGTTGGGGCTTAATTCCATCCACTCCAGGTGATTTATTATCTGTCTTAGCCCTTATTTTCTTAGCTATAATTTCCGGGGTTACAATTAACTGTCCTAAATAATCTGATTCTGCCCCTTGAACTTAGTCTCTGGTACTGGCAGTGAACTAGCATCTTCCCTGGTAAACACTGAACTAAAATACTCATTCAGGTTTTCTGCCATGAAGAATCCCTCTAATATTATATTTCCAGCACTATCTTCTAGAGGACCGACCTTAACCTGAACTTTCTGTTTCTTCGAACATATGCATAACAACTCTTGCTGGCATGTTTTATATTACAAGATAATTTGTGTTTATAGCTTCTCTTTGAATTTGTAATTTTAGTTGTAGCCTGGTTAAGTGCTTCTTTACAAATGTTGTAATCTTCATCATTTCCAGTACGTCTATATAACTTCCACATCATTTGTTTGTATTACATTTTTATAGTGGCTTCTTTCGATAAGTTTTTCTTTCTGGGCCGTGTCCCTTGTTTTTTTAAGAGAACAAATTTCTCGACGATGCACTCAATTTCACTCTAAGATATTCTAGCATTATTTTGCTGTCTTATTCTCCAGTGTGTTATTTCAGTTTATCTTTGATAAATATTTCCTTATATATTCCGTTTGTGGAAATTTCTCCTGTACTGCTTTTTGCTATTCCTTTCTGATTTTACGTTGATGATAAATGTATCTGGTTGTGATCACTACTCCCCAGTGGGTCATTTATCTTAACATTGTCAACTAATTCATCATGTGAGGACAAAACCATGTGTAACACATTCTCACTCCTGGTTGGTTCTAGCACATGTTGAGAAAGGAAACTATCTTGTACTAAAACATAAATTTGTGTAGTCGTCACTCCCCGTACTCTGTAGATGTTTCCATTGTATATGACCACGGTTAAAATCCCCCATGATAATAAAGTCCCGTTTGTTCACTTCCCTTATAGCGTTTTGTAATTTTCCATTCTCTTCTATGCTTATGATTGGGCTTCGATAAACTAACCCCGCCGTTAACGTTGAGTTTCCTGTAACTATGTTACACCAAACAGCTTCTTCGCAATCTGCTTCTCTTTCTAATTTTATTTCATAAGCCTGGATATATTCTTTAATATATAAAATAACTCCCTTTCTTCGTATTCTATCTTTCATAAACATTACATAGCCTGGTAATCCCAATTCGGCATCTGATATATCAGTGGTGGCCCATGATTCGGTTATGCCTATTATGTGAGGGACAATATCTTCTACCATAATGTTTACTTTATTTCTTTTATTTACTAAACTCCTTGCATTTATGCAAACACAATTAATTCCAGCTTCAGAACACTTTTCCAGACACTTCGTGGCTGATTTATTTGTACTGTCTTTATCTATGCCTCCAGTTTCAGGCTTTTCTGTGAATCCCCCTGCGAATCTAGTTTAAATTGATGCAGCCTGTCCCACTGTCAACATATTGCAGCCGGTTCTTTTAGAAAACTGCTGCCACTTTTCCATTTAGATGGAGGCCGTCTCTCATGTACATATCTTCCCTCCCTTACAATGTATCCCCATAAATCTGTTAATCTCACCCCCTCTTCTTCACATATCTGCTCAACTGGTGCGTTGATCGCCATCCTCTTGCAATTTCTACATGTTCTATCATAAACAACGACGTCCTCCCCCTCGCTTAGTGTCTTATCTGTCTTTCTCAGAATAGAGTCGCCCATGAACACCCTCTCTGTTCTCATTGCCCCCTCAATCAGTGCCTCGGAGTAGCTCCTTCTCCGGTTTGCATCTAGCTGATTGCCGTCTACTCTCCTGTCACATTCTCTTCCGCTTTTTTTCTTGTCACCTTTCATCCTGTCATCGTCCCTTTTATCGACTATCACATTTACTATCACTTCATTTTGTCTCTTCAGCTTTCCTCCAATCACATTTTCGTCTATCCCTCTCTCGTCCCATTTCCCCTTCTACCTCCTTCTCCACGGTCATTTTTCCCATGTCACATTCACACCTGTCACATTTACTGTCGTCGATTCTGCAATTTCTTCCCCTCCAATCACATTCCCTACTTTCTCAGTCTCCTTTTCTCAGTCTTCTTGCCACGACTCTACTCCTTCAGTCTCACAGTATTCCCAACTCTCTCTCCCTGACCTCTCTCTCCATTCCACCTGTCTCCTTGCTAATTCTCATATCCATCCCCTTCACAATATCTGTCAACCTATCAACCTCCTTCTGCAGATATTCCACCTCCCAACACCACAGGTACTGAAAGGGGAATCCCTCTTCCTTAGTATCTGCCCATAAATTCCCACAGCCGTACAAGGCAAATTCCATCCAGCTGTGGCAGTCATCGCACACCTAATGTCGCTATGCCTTGACTTGCAGCTTGCAAGTCGCCATATCAGAATGTATATAATAATAATGGTAATAGTCTAATTAGCTATTCAAAATGTGTTTACTCAAGTATGTTACACTACACTATTCGCTATGTTTACCCTATACAACTAAGATAGTCTGTAGAAATACTGTTTCCCCTGTACTATGCTTACCAGAAAAGTCGAGATGGTGTTGAATTGAACAGGTCTGCCAGGGAGTAAAGTGTTAAGCGCTTTGAGCAGTCCTGATGACTGGATACTGCGTTATGTAAGAACTTACCTTTACTTCAGCACACTTTATGCTACAGCAGATTTTAATTACACAGCTGACTACTTATCCTATCACAAACGCTAACGTTAACGGTAGTGACCTAATTTAAATACAATCAATTACTTTACGCTAGACTGCCTTATTTATTTAGGTTATACCGCGCCCTAGTGAATACGAATTACGTGAATAACTATTTTGGTGATTGCTGAGAGCATTGTTTCCGGAGGTTATATATCCTATCTCACATAATGGTGTTATCTGCATATGCTGCCGGTAATATAATCAGTCCCTCAGCCA
Organism: Paraescarpia echinospica; assembly: GCA_020002185.1. Lineage (NCBI taxonomy): Eukaryota > Metazoa > Annelida > Polychaeta > Sabellida > Siboglinidae > Paraescarpia > Paraescarpia echinospica. Next base: position 15,584,794 of record CM034532.1, read on the forward strand.
AGATTGTGGCATTTTCCAATTTACCTGTTATGCTCACAGAAAAACCTAGTTACACAACATGTATCCGTGTTAAGTGTGACTGATTGCATGAACACTATTACCTACCTGCGAGTACTATTGTTTGTCGACTCTGCGACGTTTCGCAGACCGTGGAACGTGGTTGTTTCACAGAACGCCTTCAAGGAGCGTCTCCACTGCTTGCTTACCTCGCCCGGCTCGTCTCCAGCTTCACCGAGCTGCAGTGACGTTACCATTAACATACTCTCTGACGGTTGGGATTCTTTCATCTGGTTCGCAGACGTTGTGCCTTTCACGTTGACAAGAAATTACCCTTTATTAACATTCGAGCCAACTAAGAGTAGACGGTGTAACTCACACTGTCATATGCTCATACGAACAAAGGTTGTTATAAGCATATCGGCATTGATGTGTGTGCGAGAGACAGAAGCAATGTAGAGAGAAAACCATAAACTGTTATGGTTGGATCTGGGATATTTGTGGGATTTTCACTTAATATCGACTGAAGGCATGTAAGTGATGTATTCCCATTTCTGTTGATCAGTGCGGTGGATTTAATCAGACGGATGATCAGCACGATGTTGAATTTCTCAGAACATGAAATGTACAGACGATCTGACCATCATAGCAGAGAGCAAAATAAATAATAACTACAAGTTGATTAAAAAAGTGTGTTCCTAGTTTTTTATGTTCTTAAGACTACATTATCTAAGTTTAAGGTATAGTGCCCACCATAGTGAGTTTAGTTAGCCCGTAATAATATTCGCAATTTGGAAGGTAAAACCACCGTGCATGCTCAAATAGTAAACAAACAAAACATCAAATTTCAAAACAACCTAATTGACAATACGGCCGATTCGGGCTGAGTTAACTGCAATATGCTTTGATGTTCAACGATGTTCCATTTTCTCTCGTTCGACACAGTATACTTCCTGTAACATGTTATTACTAAGCCCGCCAATTCAAGCATAGGAACTGACTGACACCCTTTAGACACTGGAGCTCTACCCAAGGTTGGGTGGGAAGGAGATCAAGCTTGTGGGTGGTTGTGTGTACGTTGGAGGAACAGCTATGGGTGATGGATATTCAGACGTAGAAGTGTAAAGTCGGATACAAGCGGTATAACATTCTTTGAAAAGGCAGAGGACGTCACACAGGACAAACACATTTCGAAGAAGCTGAAAGAGAAATTCCTGAAAGTGGATGTTGCACTGGCACAGCTGTTTCGTCTGCTGATAGTGCGGCTGCCAGAATAACAACAAGAACAGCAACAGCAGCAGCAGCAACAGCAGCAGCAGCAGCAGCAGCAGAAGCAGCAGCAACAACAACAACAACAGAAACAGCAGCAGCAATAACAACAACAACAGTAGCATCAACAACAACACAGTAACAGCGGAAGTTTGGACAAATATCTGTCATTGGAGAATCTCAATAACAAGTAGGGTGGACAGAACAAGAAAGAGTGACATGACGAAGAACACAAAGAGCTGTACTACAAAACAGTACCAGACATTCTTCTCTGCACAAAAAGGAGCAAGGCGGAAAGACAGGTTTACCCACCCAAAACTGAACTTAGAGCAACACGACTTTCAAATCAACCATATGCACACTGCCAGCAAATGGCAACGAATTCGAATATTCGAAGGTTACAAGATCGAAGAGAGACGCGGATATGATATCAGACCACCATCTTAAAATGGAAACATTCAGTGATAGACCGAATGCATGCATACACACAACCGATTAATCACATAATTGTCGAGAGACTAAAGTCAAGACTCTAGAAACTGGTTTTCAACTGTACATAGAGAAACATGCTTGATACCACCGAAAGGACCGACTTAAATGCCCCCTCTCTACACCCACCCACGTGTTATATCAGTTAAAGTACTCTCCTCCTCCTAACGAGGCCTGCGTAGAGCAACCAAGTGGTGCAGTAAACGTTGATCCAAGGTCAAACAAGATCATCGTCAAATGATGAATTTTCGAAATTGTGCTCTTCTGCAAATGTTTTAACAACACAACATTATAAAGGTTAATAAGAAAATGAACGTGTCATATAATTTTCGAAAGCGTGTTTTCTCTGGTCAAAATGTGTTACGACGTGGAGGCGTTACCGAATATGATAAGCGTGGAGATAAGGTCATACAAGGTCACCGTGAAATCATTAATATTCAATTTGTTTGCAATATCGCGAACGTCAAGTTACAATGACTCTGTACCTTCTTCCTTTTTATTTAAACATCACATACCGTATGAAAGAATGCTTTTTGTACGTCACAATGATATATGAGAGGAGCTGTTAGTTGATGGAAAGTGTGTGGAGCTACGGCCAACGACAGTCACGGTCAAGTAATCAATGTTAAAACCTGCGCCATTCCGCAAACGTTGTACAATTATAATGATTGCGCATCTACTACGTAAGACCCACTATCGTCAGGTCCTCTAGACCATGTCGTAGTTTCAATCGATACCAAAAACAACTTGATTGAGCACCTCCTGGTGCATCCGTCAACATACTGCGCTTGAAGTAGTTCAGCTTGATTGGTGTCAGGGTTTTGCTTAACTCCTCTTCTGGAGCTGAAGTCTGTAGCCGTCCATCCGCTCTGCGTCATTCACAACGATATCACAGGAGGTGACCAATCCACACCAGTATTTATAGCGCTCCTCCAGTAGCGTTCGGAGAACTCTGGCCGTGTCACGTATGATCGTGATAGATAGAACTGGTACTTGTGAAACACGGTGGGTGAGAGTGAGAGCGCAGCATGGTTTTCCAGATCTCGATTCGAAAGGAGTAGTAAATGTCAAGGTCGTTGAGCACTATGAAGTGCTGTCTACCAGCGTCCCGCTCTCTTGCACCGGTTTTTATTTAGCTGGTAAATCGGCCTAGCTGTTGTCTTCGAGTGTAGGTGTCACCGCTTTCGAGTTGCACAGTTATCGAGTTTCCGACAGAAGTTTCAGCGTGTTCGATGGTGAGTGGGTCGGATTATCGTGCTTCGCTTTCTCCTTGCCCGCGGGGTGCACCGGTTCATCGATGCACTCCTCTGTTGTCGAGTCTTGGAGATCGTCGTTATTGCCTTACTTGGCTCGCCATCTTCCACTGACCCTTCATCCTTTCCATCATCAGGCCGTGTCAGTTCGAGTTCCTGGCTCCAAAGGTTCCTTTTGCCGTTTTAAGGTATATATAGCAGCTATTTTGCCTCTCCCGTATATAACTATTTTTTTCTTACTCACAATTACTCATAGTCTCACGATCATGTGACCTTGCAAACACCATCTTGCAAAGAAACATGAGAGGGGGGAGAAGAAGAGGTAGACAAAAAAGAGGTGGGAAGACAACATCAAAGAGTGGACAGGACTTAATTTCGCCGACTCCCTGAGGAATGTGGAGAACAGGGAAACATGGAGAGGGCTGGTTAAAAAGTCGTCAGAGGTGCCCCAACGATTATTACGGGTTATGGGAAAGTGAAGTGAAGAAGACTCACAATTGGAATGGCGTACGGAACAGCCCTCGCCACCAGGATACACACACAACAACGTCGACATGAAAAAGTGACTTTTAACCTAAAGCAACGTACCCATATATAGGCGAGTTTCCGGCCAAACGGGTATAACCCTGTATATTGCATGGATACTTGTTCGGGGTGCGTTGTGACGGAAAGCATTTTGGTGAATTTGTGTCAAGTGTGAGAGTTTCGGCCGGAACCCCAGCTCCTGTCTATCGGACTGGCATCGGAAGAAGGGGTGGCGGTGGGGGTGCCATTGGAAATTGTTTGCGGTGACGTTGCGTCTATAATGCATCTGCTTGCGGGCATGCATTTTCATATGAATCATACAAGAGAGCGGAATTTGGTTACGCTCCCAAACCTATGCATTGGTCCGAACATATACCCTCTGGGTAAAATAAAATAATAAGAATAAAGCGCTGTGCCTGAATGAATGTTTTTGAAATAGAAAAATCTGTGTAGGAATTAGCTGTAGGATCAAAAACCAATCAGTACCAAATCAAGTGAGGGAAATGTTCTTTACAGTTGCACATGGATTAAATAATGTCCATCCGAAGACAGTCACACGAGGGTTGCTTTCGACGACTCTACGGTTTCGAGTCTTAACTGTAAGCGGGCCCCCTCGGATGCCGTGTAGAATGCCGGGTATGCCGGGTAGACCCTCTGGGCCGCCCGGCATTAATGTCGAGTCGGGATCGATACGACGCCTATGACATTCACAGTCATGACGCAAGGCAACTTAGTCATATTCAATAAATCAGCAGTTCTACGCTACGATCACCAAACATTCTATTATGTCGAGGGGCGTTAGTACGGAATAACATTTCACTTGATATTCATAACAAACTTAACAGTACCAGTTTTATATTTTCGTTAAAGTCGTGTGTCCTAAAACAGGTACGGAAATACTACACTAAACATATTAAAAGTGTTACCACTGGTTTTGTAATTTTTATTTTATTCTTAGGCTGTTTATAAGAATACTGCTGAATATAAAGAAGCTTATAAATGGGTTTGTTCTTCTGGAATATATCATTTTTTCTACATGTGTATAAATAAATCGTATTTAGCACTATATATCCCTTATAATTGAAAATTAATTGGTGTTTCTTTCTTCGTACAATCTACGTTGTCATAATTGTTGTTACTTATTATTGATGAAAATTTATTTGTTGTCCGTTTATGGTTATTATTTGCACGGTGTATCTGTGTTATAGCAACCGATCTACCATTATCAGTGGTTGGCAGCGACCAATGACAGTTGTTTTGTATATATATATATATACAGTGTATATATATATATATATATATATATATACAAAGAATTGTCATTGTCGCTGCCAACCAGCAATTGCAAATATTGTATATGTGTCTTTCATTTTTCATTTATTTATTTTAGTATCATTCAATTGCAAAATAAAGCATTCATTATTCCAGACTATAGATGACACTAGACACTGTTGGTTTGTGGTGGGGAAAATAACACTAACTGAAACAAAGCATTAAAAGACGGCACTTACCTGTGTCGGAGGGGTCAGTGGCTACTTCGGGCAGACTCTCCACTGTTGGGAAAGCAGTCAGGGCAGTCGCCAGATTACTCGATGACGCAGAAGCTGCACCAACGTTTGTCACATTCGATGGCACCGCCGTAAACATACCCATCACCTCCTGCCGCAGCGCACCCGTCTCCTGCAGCATCTTCTGCCCCATCTCGTTCACCTCGCTCCCCATCTCCTCCCTCAACTCACTCATCTCGTTCCCCATTTCCAGCCGCATGTCCTTCATCTCGATCCCCATCTCCTGCCTCATCTCACTCAACTCGCTCCCCATCTCCAGCCGCATTTCCTTCATCTCGCTCCCAATCTTCAGCCACATATCCTTCATCTCTCCCGTCTCTTGACGCATCTCCCGCATTCCGAGCCCCATCTCCTGTCCCAACACGTGAAACTTCCGCCCCATCTCCTGCATCATTTCATCTCCGATCTTCTGCCCAAACTCGCGAATCTCCAGCCCCATCTCTTGCTGCATCTCTTGCCGCATCCCACGCATCTGCTGCCGTATCTCCTGATTTAACTCACGCATCCCCCGACCCAACTCCTTCCCCGTCTCCCCCGTCTCCAGCCTCAGTAGCTCGGTAGCAGCCATACTCTTGTCGGTTTCCAGTCCACAATTAGCGGCATTCGTGGCTGTATCCGGGTGGGAATCTGTCGCAGTGATCTGCTTCACTCCAGACTCCCCGACGTCTGTCTGCGACGGACGATTTGACGCTTCCGTCTTTAAACTTGGGTCTGCTGAACACCTCATAGGAAACATTCTGTAATAAAAACACACAAAATGGTTGCACTCATGGTGTGTACATCAGTAGACAAACAAATGGGACCACATTTTTTCAACAATATTGCCGAACAACACGTGAGTAGATAGTAGGACCTGTACGATCTCAAAAGCCTACTTATAAAAAAGAATTTAATGACCACTAATCGTTTTCGGGCACATCGCTGAGTCAGCAAAAATGCGAGACTAATCCTATGCATAAAAAAAGATCAAAGGCTTTGTGGTTGACACTAATGAGTTTGGGAAACCTACTTATAAAAAACGTGATTGATGAGCGATGTAATTTGATACTAATTGGATGATTGACAGTACACTAGAGAGATGCCACCTAGCGGTGAGTGCGGAGAGTATTTTAGTCCTAGCGATCAACGCCGTACCTAGAGCGCGCTGACGTAAGCAATAATGCGTTTAATAATAAAGTATATAAGTTTAGTTTCGTACTTTATAACCATGCTAAAGTATATAAGTTTAGTTTCGTACTTTATAACCACGCTAAAGTGAAGTGGACCACCTATAACTGGGGTAGGAGTTGTGCTGACGTAAGCAATACGTTGGGGTAGGAGTTGTGCTGACGTAAGCAATACGCTAACCATTGTGTATTAAAACCATTGTATAAACGGACCACTTATAACTGGGGTAGTGCTGACGTAAGCAATATGCTGGGGTAGGAGTTGTGCTGACGTAAGCAATACGCTAACCATTGTGTATTAAAATCATTGTATAAACGGACCACTTATAACTGGGGTAGGAGTTGTGCTGACGTAAGCAATACGCTGGGGTAGGAGTTGTGCTGACGTAAGCAATACGCTAACCATTGTGTATTAAAACCATTGTATAAACGTTGAGATGTCCCCGTATGTGATGTTGACAGCAAGAGGAGCGACGACGACTGCTGCAGCGATAAGGGCTGCTGCCCTACTGGTCTTTGACCCCTGGATGACAGCATAGCTGGCTAACGGCGTTGTTCTGGTGGACGGATTAAAACGAAAGCAATGCGTTTAAATACGTCTAGTCGTGGGATTATCAAATGCATAAATACACTAACATTCAGTAGGGTGTTTATGCATTGAAAATTGACGCGTGAAAACGTGAGTAGTGACTGGAATATTTATTAATATAGCAGCGTTCGCCCGCGACCGACGGGTTGGTGCCTGTCGGTCGCCGGCGAGGAGGCCGGCGGAAGACCGAAGCCTTCCCGCCGATAGAGTTCTGGAGGCGTTAGTGTTCTCCATAGACCGTTAGGTAGCTTCATGAGAAACACGCGCGCTAGATCGGGAACAATTTCATCGTCACTGTCGTAAGCTGCTGCTGCTGTGACATTTGAAGCCGGCGCACGGACGGACGGCGTGACCTCGCATGTTGGTGTCGACTTTGTCGTCGACGCGTCGGGGAGGACAATCGCCCTACGCGGGGTATATCCGTCCCTTGTAGGCAGTTGGATCGGTCTATGAAATAGACAAAGGATGAATAAAATGAGTGAGATAGTAAATACTGTCTTGGTAAAATACATTGTTTAAATAAAATGCATGCATGTTTAAACGGTAAAATGCGTACTAGTATGCATTAAACATGCATTTAAACGATAAAACAATTTAAATAAAACAACAATAAAAACGTGCATTTAAATAAAATGCATGCATGTGTTTAACAATAAAAACGTGCATTTTAATAAAATGCATGCATGTTTAAACGGTAAAACTAGTGAAAACGTGCATACTAGTAAAACATTTAAATAATAAAAACATGCATTTAAATAAAATGCATGCATGCAAAACTAGTGAAAACATGCATTACAACAATAAAAACGTGCATACTAATAAAACATTTAAATAATAAAAACATGCATTTAAATAAAATGCATGCATGTTATAGTAAGCACTGTTTAAATACAACAATAAAAACGTGCATTTAAATAAAATGTCTTACCGTGGTTTCGTTGTGGCCATGTTGTGAGAGCGATGGGTGGAGACGACGTGTTTGCGTGGTTGTAAAAGCGTGTATGAAATGTGCGCGTCGTGAAAACAGCGGTGGCGGCGGCGCATGACACTACGACTGATTTTGATTGACATGTGAACGGAGAACAAAGGGATTTTTACAAACGTTAAACGAAACGTTAAAAGTACGAAATTAAACGTTATATACGATCACTGGAGGGTCAGGAAACACGAGATGCGTATATATTAGAGAAATTTGCGGTAAAAGTCACATTTGACGATGAATGCACTGACGTGAACGTTAGCTTTTTTCCTAAAACAAATTCCTCGGAGAGTAAACGGAATGCGTTAAGCGCACATGTGTGACATCTGTTGCGCGTGACTTAACGAGTTGGAATGTGAACGGAGAACAATGGATTTTTACAAACGATAAATGAAACGTTAAAAGCGCGAAATAAAACGTTGTATAAGATCGCTGGGGGATCAGGACACACGAGATGTATAGATATTAGAGAAATTTGCGGTAAAAGTCACATTTGACGATGTATGCACTGACGTGAACGCTAACTTTTTTCCGAAAACAAAATGCCTGGGTTGGATGAAGTATGCGCGACGATAATTGAAAAAAGATAAGGATATGAGTGAAGTGCGCATGCGCGTTATAGTGTAGACAATGACATTTCAAAAACAATAAACGAAACGTTAAAAGCACGAAACTAAACGTTGTATAGATTCTCTGTGGAGTCAGGACACGCGAGGTGCATCGATATTAGAGAAAATCGATGTAAGGAGAGATTTAACGGCGAATGTACCGAGGTGACCGGATGCTTTTTTTCGAAAACAAAATGTCTGAAATGTACGAGGCACTCACACTGATAATTGAATAAGATGACGTATTAGGGTGAAGTGCGCATGCGTGTTATTTGGAAAAGGTATAAAACGGGTGAGAAAATGTTATATTGTATGACGCCGAACTTCTAACCGTGTATATTCTTTCTAACCGTGTATTCTTTCTACAGTGCAGCAAGCAGCAGACGTTCTTCCGCAACATGGCGGATGAAAGTCAACAACAACAACAAACAAAAAAGTCGAAGGCGCCGCGTAAGCAGTCGATGAAGGCGGCGGCCAGCAGCAGTCAACCTTCGGCACTGATTGCAGCCTTGTCAACGGGGGTGTCACCGCCCGTTAAGCGTCCCGTTACGCTGATCGCGGCCCCGTTGACGGTCGGTCGAAAACGGAGCGCCGAAGAGGCGCGCTTGGAACAGCCCGACGAGACGGCAGCGCAGCCCCCGGTCCTGTCGCGGAGCGGTTCGATGGAACGTGAATCGACGGCGTCGACACGCGCCACAGCGGTGAGTCTGAGACATCTGAAGTGCGCCGTCAACGGCGTATATAGAATCCTGTCACCCGTTACGATCGAGGCCGTCTCGTACAAAGGCGAACCCGGCACCACCTATTTGGGATGTTCCCGTTGTCGCCGGAAATTACAGACAAACAAAGACGGGGTCCTGATATGTCGAACGCACGGGGAAGTGTTTGTACCGAAATATTTCTTCGCGTTGCGTGTGATGGTGAAGGACGGCGAGGAGGACGAAGATGAGCTTTGGCTTACGTTGTTCGATAGCCAAATGTCTAATCTCGTCGAGTTCACGGCCGAGTACCTGACGGAATTGAACGAGGAGGATCTCCGCGATACCGTGCTCGAGGTAACCGGTACTAAAGTGGAGATTAGTGTGCGGAAGACGACTTGGAACGGGGACCCCTCGTATACAGTCCGCACACTAAAAAGATATGACGACGACGATGACTAATGTTGTTGTTGTTGTGTTGTTTGTAGGAAGAGGAGGAAAATTGGCCGCTACTGGTAGATTTATTGAAACACGCCAACGAACGACAACGAATGAGAGATCGTCAGGGGCTGGAACTAAGCAAGCAGAGCTTTGAACTATTAGCCGAGTCGGCCGAACAATATATAAGAGCGTTTTGGTTGGCCTATGAAGCAAGCCTATTTCGTAGTAGTTTGATGTACTAACAGTTGTACTTTATGTGCTTTAGGAAGTGCGCTGCGTACTCCAAAAAATGCTTGCGAACAACGAAAGGATTCGCGCTCAGTACGACGAGGTTGCAACGTTCGTAAGAACGTTGTTGGAACGGGGTGTGCCGGCGGGGTCAGTGGAGGAGGAGGAGAAGAAGGAGGATGAGGACTAATCATAATAATGTGTTGTAGGACGCTCTGATGCAACACACCAGACGTGAATGTATGAGCGACTTCATACACGCGTTGCTGACGGTGATATCACGTAAAGAGTAGAACTGCTTTGTGCTGTAGGGTAGTGGCGGAGGAGTACGTGACGCTCACGTATTGGAGGCGATAATTGAGGAGGCGCTGTGATCGCCCCGAACGCGCCCCCCTCCACCGACGTATAACGACAGCCTGGCGACGATGGGACCGTACTGGAGCGTATCGGAGGAGCTGGGGACGTGTCGGCAACTCGTCGTGCCGAGCCGGAGTCAGTTGATCGTACGTTACGAACGACTGGCTATGGATCTCATCGCCGAGACTATCGGCGAAATGGTTCTGGAGAAGGCACGAGACCATTGCGGGCTATGCGAATCAAATGAAGGCTGCCCCTACGTTCACATGGCCGGCTATCGCGCGGGGCGGCCGAATCGCGTCTACATGCAACGTTACGTTAAGCCGGGGTGTATCGTGACGCGGCACTTCAACGAGGTCATGGAAACGTTCCTACGACGATCACTTATTCCGTGTTTTACGAGACTAGTCCATATACTAAGCGAGACTACGGTGACGATTTCTTCCGGTGATCAGCAGCCGCAAACGGGCCGTGCAGGAGAATTGTATTTGGTCCAATTCGTATCCAACTGGTTGTTGGGGACGAATTGGCGAGATTACATCAATCGCGTGCAACTGGAGTCGGCCGTGCACACGTACGTGCAACGTCGGAGCGGACTTGAATGAACGAACACTAGTAGAATAGAGAACATTTGCTTGCTATCGAAACGAAGGCTTCACACTGTTGTAAAAGTACCGAATAAAACGTTGAAAATGTTCTTTCCGTTTCCGAGTTACCTAGTTAGAAAAATTACCGCTAGTTAGAAAAAACCACCGCTAGTTAGAAAAACCACCCACCACACAGTTAGAAAAATCTTCCCGCTACACACCACCGCTAGGGTTAGTTAGAAAAACCACCACACAGTTAGAAAAAGCTTCCCGCTACACACCACCGCTAGGGTTAGTTAGAAAAACCACCACCACACATTCTTCCCGCTATGGTGTACTTACCACCACCACCACCGTCACCGTCGCCGTTATAAATAGCGACGCTCGAAAAATATTCATTAGAGAGAATGCCACCACCATCGTCATGGCAATGTCCGAAATGTGGGCGCTATTTCGCGACGCAGTCGATGTTAGAACGACACGTAAAGAGTTCGAAAAAGTGCGGCGACGAAGCGCTATGCGTAAAAGGTCGAGAGTGCCCAAAATGCGGCAAGTTATACACCACGCGTTACGTTATGCTACGACATCTGAGGCTGCAGTGTGGCCGTTCGTCGCCACCTGAATCAGTGGAGGCCGCCGCTAGCGCGCCGCCGTCGCCCGACGATCTACAGCGTGTCGTAGACGAGCACCGGCGTAGCATAGAGACGTCGGTGGCGCGCGGCGTCATACAGTCGCGTTACAACTATCGTATGACCGCCTGTACGAGTACGCGCGTACTCGAACCGCGTCTGAGGGAAATGTTTCGCGCGCAAAAGAACGCGTTTAAAATTAACGTTAGTTATGGTTTTGTATTACGCCACAAGGTGTCGGGTCGGTACCGATATTTTCATTCTTCGTGTAACTGTTGCGGACGCCTCCTCGAAACACCCGCCCTAGTTACCGATAGCCGTTCATTCGAACGATTCCTCGACGCCGTGCGCACTACCGACGTACTGCAGTACGCCATCGCGCAGCGTCCCGACTCGGGATGGATCGTCGAGCTCGTAACTAACGCCACCTACTTCGTGAACGTCATCATCAATCATCCTATCGTCTGCGTTGGCGTGACGACGCTTCCCGCCTACGTGCGCCTCAACAGGTCCATCGTGTCGTTGACGAACGATGTTCGAGGCGCTCCCTACGACGACCATCTGTGTCTCTTCCGATGCATCGCCCTTCACCTGCAAGGTCACCGACGAGGTCAAAGTATCCGTCATACGAACCGTTTAACGAAATACGCTAAACGTCTGCACGCGCGGTATCGTCGCGACACGGCGACGACCTCGAACGGTGGCGGCGTGCGCCTGAACGAACTGGATCGCGTGGAGACGGTTTTCGGCATCAACGTCGTCGTCTATCGTCGACTGACGAACGACGTCGCCGAACTAGTCCGTCGATCGCTCGAAGCGCACCCCACGACGCTGAACGTCAACCTGTACGAGTCGCACTTCTCGTACATAAGCGATCGGCACGCGTACACGAAAACGTACAAGTGCGGGAAATGCGGCAGCGTCCTCTGGCGGACAGCGCGCAATTTACGACGTCACGAAGCGACGTGCGAAGGCGGCGTTCCTCACGTGTTCCCCGGCGGCGTCTACCGACCGACGGCGTCCGTATTCGAGCGGCTCGACGACGAAGGCATCGACGTCGGCGACGACGACCTGCGCTACTACCCGTACCGCCGTTGTAGGCGACGTTGTCGATCATCATCAGGAAGAGGCGTTTCGGAATCGCGCCCATGTACAGGTTCTCGTGCGTGTACGATAGCGCGCCCGCCGTTATCGAGAACGATTTGCAGTCGACGCGACGCATCGGAAACTTAGCCGTTCCCAACGCCCACGCTTTGATATGTCCCATCTGGACGGCCGGGTTCAACTTCACTTTTCGCACGTGCAGTCGAATCGCCTGCAGCACGATGCGCCACCCCGGTACGACTTGCGCGCCCATCAGCGAGAAGGCGTCCTTCGCGCGCACTATGCGCACTTTCGTGTCGACGCCGTTCGGTAGGTGTTTGTTTAGCATAAACGCGTCGACGTGCAGGCGTCCCATCATCTCCACCTCGTGGCTATCGGCCGTCGCGACGCGTCGCGACTCGAAACCGACGTTGGCGTTGCCGAGCGTGTCCATCCGTCCGGCGGTGTCTTTGTACCACAACGACGCCGTGAGATGCGAACGTTTCGCGTCGCTACCGTAACTTAGCAACGTCTCGAGGTAGGCCCGGTACGCGTACGTATTGGTCGACGGCGTCACGAGGGTGTTGTTCAGCGACACGTCGATTTGACTGATCATCGAATGCAGGAAATTGTTGACCGGCGCCACCGCGGCCGCGGCCGCCAGATCGGTACCGTCCCCCTGCGTCACTTTGAAGCGCACGTACAGTTGAATGCTCGCCAGGTCCGTATAGTCTTCGCCCGAACCCGGCACGAGGAACTCGATAGGGCCGCCGGCGTCGAGAGTCGTCAGCGGCTGGTAGACGGTCCAATGACTACTCTCGATGCTCGTCTGCGTCACCGGTCCGCTGAACAGCTCCAGTTCGGCCTTCACGCCCTCGCACGTCGAGCCGTTCACGAACGCCATCGTTGTCGACCGTTCGACGTCTTCCGCCTACTGACGACCGTCCCCGTTAGCCGCGCTCTCTTTATGCCGCCGCCGCCGCCGCCGCGGCGGTTTTTCTTACGTCGAGTTGACTTAATAGCGTATGCAGGATCGAATCTCCTCCGCGCGGCATCACCACCACTACGACGCGCACTCGAAAGTACGGCGACTGGTAGACGGTCCACTGACCGCCGTTCTCGAGTGCGCGCTCCATCGTTACTCGTCGAATATGTCCGTTCGACGCGCTCTTTTCCGTCTACTGACGGTCGTCGCCGCTAAGCGCGCTCTCTTTACGCCGACGCGGGGACGGCGCTGCTGCTGTGTCTTTTTTTGCTTCTTCTTCTTCTTCTTTGGCGACGCCGCCTGCGGATTCAATAGGCCGTCGAGAAGATCGGCGCCGCCCTCCTTCGCGCGCCTTTTTAGCGACTGTTTCAGATTGCCGCCGGCGACGACGTCGCGCGCCACGTGCATGCCGGTGTTGAGCGCCCGTTTTCCCAACGCCATCGCGCCTCTCTTGATAAGCGGCATGGCGCTTCGAAACAGACTCCCGAAGAGATTACCCAGACCGTGACCTCGTTGACCCCGAGCGCCGACGAAGACCGGCAGCTGTCCGCCGACCTGACGAACGTAGTAGTCCACGTACGGGTTCTTCGACGACATGTTAAAACAATTTCGATTTACAACGTCTGAAGTGAAGCGTCGTCACCACCTTCCCCTGCTCGAATGGTATCGGTTGGCCGTGATCGTCTCTTATATCGACTTCGACCTCGTCGAATTGATTCCGCATCAGCTTAACGTATTGCACGCGAACGAACGATTCCGAAACGACGTCACCGTTCTCACCGCGGACGGCGATGTTTCGAAGCAGCGGCGCGAACACGTCACCGACGACGCGCGGTTCCACGAGATCCGTGTACACGTACAGACTCTCGATGCCCGCCGACATGTTCACCGTATCGCGACCTTCGTACTCGAACGTGTACGCGGCGGGCGACGTGCTGATGACGGGCCTCTTCGCCGGCGCGGGACCGAACGCGGACGAACTCATGATCGTGTTGCTATGGAAACCTAGCACGTGCCTCAGACGGCTCGTATGAGGTATGATAAATTCGACACCCGCCGACAAACGTAGCGTAAAGCGGTTAGAGACGGCGCAGTATTCTAGCACGGCCTTGGCCTTGCTGGTGTGTAATTTCTCTAGCGCCTCGTTGATCCTGTTGCACAACGTATAAACGTTGTTGTAGAAACCGTGAGGAATCGTCGTCTGACGATATATCAGCACGGTCGTGCCGTCTTCGTCTATCTGCGTGTAAACGCCCCGTTCGCCCGCCGCGCAAGTCAGATAGAAGTAGGCGTCCTTCTTTCTCACGTTGTACCACGTGTGCGGATACTGTACCGACACGGCGCCGCATTCCCACTCCCCCGACAGGTCGAAACGTCGCGGCAACGTCGTGACGTAGTGCGTCAACGTATTTTCGGGGTGACGTTTCATAGACGCGTTGCTCGGCAGCGTCAGGTAAAAATCAGACGAGACCGCCATCGCGTTGTCGTCGACCGACACTCATAGACGGACTCGGGAGCAGGTAACCGAGACAGCTGCTCAACAGCGCCGTCCACAGGTTGGAGTCACCTTGACCTTTCGTCAGATTGTATATACTAACGGCGATGACGAAGTACAGGACGACGACCTGACAGAGGAACACGATTTCGGCCTTAGGGCATTCGTTGCCGCAGATTCGCCATGGAACGGGTTCGGCGGCGGTTGCTGTTGTAGCGTCGATGGAGTCCGCGTTGCGCTCGTCGTCGACGACGGACGATTCGTCGGCGTTCGTTCGACGCTCGCCACTCGAGGTAGTTTCGTCGTCGTCGCACATCGTCGCGCCACTGCGCCCTGTCGATGCAACAGGGACCTTTATACGGTAAGAACGAAGAGCCGTTGCATAGTCCCGCCTCGTGCAGTCGCCAGCAGCCGGTGTGACGCATCCAACGATTCATCATCACAGGTCCACGAGCGACTCGGCGTCGATCCAGCTGTTGAATGAGGCCGGATATCCGCTCCATTTTACGAGCGCCTCCGAACCGCCGCCACGACGTCGACGACGCCGAATAACCGCCTCTACGCGATGTAGTTTGTCTTTCGGAACGACTACGCGTTGTAGTTCCTGTTCGTAGAAGGCGCCCTCTATCGGCGTCTCGGCGTCGTCCTTGAGGCTATAAACGGGCGGTTCGGAAGGGTGCACCTCTACGACGGTGAACAGCTCCTCGCTCCAGTTAGCCATGTATCCTTTTTTGAAATGACCCCTCGTCTTGCTGGTACGTACGCGATCTCCCACGCGTAGTTTCGGTTTTCGTCGTCGTTCGACGCCATCCCCACCGTACAGTCGTTGCCATACGGCCTCCTGATTCGTCGCGTCGACACTCGCCGGCGTCCTACCGATGCTTCGGTGGTAGGCGTTGTTGTACGATTGCACGAAATCCGGTAACGCCTCTACGTAGCGCAGCGTTTCGTGTTTCGTAAAATAGCGCCACATACGCGTCTTCAAAGTTCGATTAAACCGTTCCACGACGCTCGCTTTGGTCTCCTCGTTATGCGTCACGAAATGATGAACGCCGCGACTCTTTAGCAACGTTTGCAGGGGTCGGTTCAAAAACTCGCTCCCCTTATCGGTCTGCAGCGTGTGCGGCGTCTCGTCGTCGTCGTTCAGCAGGCGCTCGAAGGCCGCGACGAGCGACGCTCCGGACTTATTCTTCAACGGAACGCACCACGCCCGCTTCGAAAACACATCGATCACCGTCAATAGGAATGTTATACCGTCGTTGTGCGTTTTCAGTCTAGTCAAGTCGACCAGATCGGCTTGCCACTGCTGGTTTCGACCGCCCACGATGACGCGACGTCGTTTGAAATGACGTCTAACCGGTTTGTGTAGGGTATAGGCGTCCTGCGACGCTAGCCACCTCTCGACGGCCGGACGTCGGAGCTTCGACGCCCGGTGCAACGCGTCGACGCCTCCGTAACTCCCCACCCGTTTCGGATCGAAGTACGCGTTATTCAGCTCCTCGTCGTCGTCCTCGTCGACGTTTCGTTGCTGTCGAGGCTTTCGTTTTGGACGACGACTCCACCCGGACACCATGACGACGACGACGACGATGATGATACGATTATACAGAACGCGATAAGCGCGATGATGAAACCGACGACGACGACGATGATGATCGCGCGTCGTGACGTCATCACGACAACGTATCCCACTCCGTGACGTCCCACGAAACGGATCTGCGTTTAGGTTCGCCTCGCATCCGAGTACGACGTCTCCGCTCAGTCGGCGCTGCTGATGAACTAGACGTCGACGGTCTCGTCATCCTCTCTTCTAGTAGCCGCTTCCGTCATCGCTCCACGTACGAACGATAGCGCGGGTTGCCTACGAATTCCATAGGGATATTCATATCCTTCATGTGCAATCCGAACTCCCGCCATCCTACGGGCGCCGTCTTCTTCGATCTCGTTCGCATGAGATCGTTTACTAGATCGACCATATTACTCCCCGCGATCGCTTTACCGTCGTACACGAATTCACCGCGATCGTTCCATCGAGACAACGGATCGGCTTTCATTTTTTCGATCAGCAGTCTCGTCTTCTCTTTCAACGTTTTCGGCATACTGGCTACGATTTCGCGCTCTATCGTCTCCGACGATGGTGGCGCCGCCGCCGCCGCTGGCGCCACCGGTACCGCGGGTGTCTCGCCGCTGTTCACCACCGACACGCGTACCGGTTGCGCCGCTCGAGCCGCCTCTATCGTATTGTACCGACTCAGCAGTTGATTGTACGACGCTACCTTTTCTCGTTCCGATAAATCCGAACGTTCTAGAATGTCCTTCATGTCGCTGTCAAGACTACTCAGCACACGTGATCGAGGCGTGCTCGACGACTGATCGACGCGTGGCAGGAGGCTTTCCACCAATCGTGGATCGACCAACGCCATCTTCTTCGCGTACTGCATCAATTACCGCCGGCGCCACCGCCGAACACCTGTCTGAGCAGCGGCAAGATAACGGTACTCGCTAACGGCGCTAGCAGGGCCGTCAAAAAACCACCCGCACCCTTTTGCAAGATGACACGCTTCTGCTTACGCGTCACGTGTTTGTCGACGAGTTTACGCAGGTGATCCCGGTATTTCGACAATACGCGTTTCTGTTTCGGCGACAACTTCACGTTCCCTTTCAGAATGTTGTACGCGCAATCGCACAGACTACAAATGAGACCGGTGTCCGCGTGGGCGAGTAGCGCTTTTCGCAGAGCGATGTTCCGCCTATGTCTCTCCAACAGCTGCAGGGCGATGATGTGTCTCTTTATTTGATTCGTCGGTCCCGCCACCTTCGGTCGTCTCTTCGCTCCCGTCACGCGCCCCGTCATAGCGACTAATAAACGTACGCCCCGTCGTCCCTCTCTTCTTATAGTCCGCCGCCACCACCACCGCCGCCACCCTTCCGTACGTACACGTACTGAAGGCCATCGTCCGGAAATATGCACGTACGCAAACGCATGTCCTCTTCCGTTTCCTGTTTCAGATCCACGAATAGATACCCGTACGCCGACGACGTCGCGTCTTTGAAAGCCTCTATCATGTAGTTGACCTTTCCCGGGTACATCTGTTTCGCTAGGTGACCTACTTGACCCGCGTCTCGAGGACTCTTGAATAGCACTATGTATTGAGCGTTCAGGCTGATTGTACGGTTTTCTTTCCCTTTCGGAAACATGTTCTGACGTAATTGTACGACCGACGTATTACAATGATGACTTTTTTTAGTAAATAGTACCGTCACCCGGCTATCGGTCTCCTCCATGAGGTCGTCGAGTACTAGAAGCGTTCTCGCTTTACCGTCTAAACGTTTCGGATCCGGCAGGCCGTCTACGAACTCTATTTTCGAAGACATAGACGCGTAGCCGCTCTGCCACTGTCCGTAACACCACAGGATTTTCTCCGGCGGCGGATCGATCATAGTGTCGTAACGTATCAAACGCTCGACGAACGTCGTCTTACCGCATCCCGTAGGACCGGCTACTATACACGTAAAAGGATGCTTCAACGACGGTCCGTTCATTTTTCACGACTGAACGACGAACACTTTTTTACGCCTTTTTATACTCATCGCGCAACTCCATCAACAGTTTACCGAGCGTGTTCTTCCCCGGATCGCCCGCGATTCCGCTACCCCAGAAACCCTCCTTACTCGCTACCCATTCCACCAATTCGACGTCCCCGGTCGCCAACAGTGCAGCCTTCAAATCGCTCGATCCGTCAAACTTCCTCTTCAACAACATCTTCATACATTTCACCCTAACGTCGGTCCATTTGTTTCTCATTCTCTTTAGTCGAATGTCGTAACTGCGTCGTTTCGCTGCGTAAGAGCTTCGCGAACTTTTGATTATTTCGGCGCAATCCACGTCCTCTTAGAATAGCGCTTTCCTATACTGATAGGCGTGCTCGACGGATCGAAAGCCTCGACCGAACGCCGACAGTCGACGCATATACATATTCGACAAGAACGACCGCGATCCACCAAACCTTATAGGCGACATCGTACCGACTACCGATCACCCGCTACCGCCACCGCTTATATACCACTAATAAAAAGTTGCGACTAACCTTTCGATCCCTAAGATTTTGCCCCGGTTACCGCTAGGTGGCCTCTCGAATCTACAAACGCATTACGTCAGCGTTGAGGACTACGAATGTTCCATGGTTTTAGCGTGGTTAGCGCGATAAACGCATTATTGCTTACGTCAGCGCGCTCTAGGTACGGCGTTGATCGCTAGGACTAAAATACTCTCCGCACTCACCGCTAGGTGGCATCTCTCTAGTGTACTGTCAATCATCCAATTAGTATCAAATTACATCGCTCATCAATCACGTTTTTTATAAGTAGGTTTCCCAAACTCATTAGTGTCAACCACAAAGCCTTTGATCTTTTTTTATGCATAGGATTAGTCTCGCATTTTTGCTGACTCAGCGATGTGCCCGAAAACGATTAGTGGTCATTAAATTCTTTTTTATAAGTAGGCTTTTGAGATCGTACAGGTCCTACTATCTACTCACGTGTTGTTCGGCAATATTGTTGAAAAAATGTGGTCCCATTTGTTTGTCTACTGATGTACACACCATGAGTGCAACCATTTTGTGTGTTTTTATTACAGAATGTTTCCTATGAGGTGTTCAGCAGACCCAAGTGTAAAGACGGAAGCGTCAAATCGTCCGTCGCAGACAGACGTCGGGGAGTCTGGAGTGAAGCAGATCACTGCAACAGATTCCCACCCGGATACAGCCACGAATGCCGCTAATTGTGGACCGGAAACCGACAAGAGTATGGCTGCTACCAAGCTACTGAGGCTGGAAACGGGGGAGACGGGGGAGGAGTTGGGTCGGGGGATGCGTGAGTTAAATCAGGAGATACGGCAGCAGATGCGTGGGATGCGGCAAGAGATGCAGCAAGAGATGGGGCTGGAGATTCGCGAGTTTGGGCAGAAGATCGGAGATGAAATGGTGCAGGAGATGGGGCGGAAGTTGCACGTGTTGGGACAGGAGATGGGGCTCGGAATGCGGGAGATGCGTCAAGAGACGAGAGAGATGAAGGATATGTGGCTGAAGATTGGGAGCGAGATGAAGGAAATGCGGCTGGAGATGGGGAGCGAGTTGAGTGAGATGAGGCAGGAGATGGGGAGCGAGATGAAGGACATGCGGCTGGAAATGGGGAACGAGATGAGTGAGTTGAGGGAGGAGATGGGGAGCGAGGTGAATGAGATGGGGCAGAAGACGCTGCAGGAGACGGGTGCGCTGCGGCAGGAGGTGATGGGTATGTTTACGGCGGTGCCATCGAATGTGACAAACGTTGGTGCAGCTTCTACGTCATCGAGTAATCTGGCGACTGCCCTGACTGCTTTCCCAACAGTGGAGAGTCTGCCCGAAGTAGTCACTGACCCCTCCGACACAGGTAAGTGCCGTCTTTTAATGCTTTGTTTCAGATAGTGTTATTTTCCCCACCACAAACCAACAGTGTCTAGTGTCATCTATAGTCTGGAATAATGAATGCTTTATTTTGCAATTGAATGATACTAAAATAAATAAATGAAAAATGAAAGACACATATACAATATTTGCAATTGCTGGTTGGCAGCGACAATGACAATTCTTTGTATATATATATATATATATATATATACACTGTATATATATATATATACAAAACAACTGTCATTGGTCGCTGCCAACCACTGATAATGGTAGATCGGTTGCTATAACACAGATACACCGTGCAAATAATAACCATAAACGGACAACAAATAAATTTTCATCAATAATAAGTAACAACAATTATGACAACGTAGATTGTACGAAGAAAGAAACACCAATTAATTTTCAATTATAAGGGATATATAGTGCTAAATACGATTTATTTATACACATGTAGAAAAAATGATATATTCCAGAAGAACAAACCCATTTATAAGCTTCTTTATATTCAGCAGTATTCTTATAAACAGCCTAAGAATAAAATAAAAATTACAAAACCAGTGGTAACACTTTTAATATGTTTAGTGTAGTATTTCCGTACCTGTTTTAGGACACACGACTTTAACGAAAATATAAAACTGGTACTGTTAAGTTTGTTATGAATATCAAGTGAAATGTTATTCCGTACTAACGCCCCTCGACATAATAGAATGTTTGGTGATCGTAGCGTAGAACTGCTGATTTATTGAATATGACTAAGTTGCCTTGCGTCATGACTGTGAATGTCATAGGCGTCGTATCGATCCCGACTCGACATTAATGCCGGGCGGCCCAGAGGGTCTACCCGGCATACCCGGCATTCTACACGGCATCCGAGGGGGCCCGCTTACAGTTAAGACTCGAAACCGTAGAGTCGTCGAAAGCAACCCTCGTGTGACTGTCTTCGGATGGACATTATTTAATCCATGTGCAACTGTAAAGAACATTTCCCTCACTTGATTTGGTACTGATTGGTTTTTGATCCTACAGCTAATTCCTACACAGATTTTTCTATTTCAAAAACATTCATTCAGGCACAGCGCTTTATTCTTATTATTTTATTTTACCCAGAGGGTATATGTTCGGACCAATGTATAGGTTTGGGAGCGTAACCAAATTCCGCTCTCTTGTATGATTCATATGAAAATGCATGCCCGCAAGCAGATGCATTATAGACGCAACGTCACCGCAAACAATTTCCAATGGCACCCCCACCGCCACCCCTTCTTCCGATGCCAGTCCGATAGACAGGAGCTGGGGTTCCGGCCGAAACTCTCACACTTGACACAAATTCACCAAAATGCTTTCCGTCACAACGCACCCCGAACAAGTATCCATGCTATGGTCCTGCAATATACAGGGTTATACCCGTTTGGCCGGAAACTCGCCAATATATGGGTACGTTTCTTTAGGTTAAAAATCACTTTTTCATGTCGACGTTGTTGTGTGTGTATCCTGGTGGCGAGGGCTGCTGCGTACGCCATTCCAATTGTGAGTCTTCTTCACTTCACTTTCCCATAACCCGTAATAATCGTTGGGGCACCTCTGACGACTTTTTAACCAGCCCTCTCCATGTTTCCCTGTTCTCCACAGCCCTCAGGGAGTCGGCGAAATTAAGTCCTGTCCACTCTTTGATGTTGTCTTCCCACCTCTTTTTTGTCTACCTCTTCTTCTCCCCCCTCTCATGTTTCTTTGCAAGATGGTGTTTGCAAGGTCACATGATCGTGAGACTATGAGTAATTGTGAGTAAGAAAAAAATAGTTATATACGGGATAGGCAAAATAGCTGCTATATATACCTTAAAACGGCAAAAGGAACCTTTGGAGCCAGGAACTCGAACTGACACGGCCTGATGATGGAAAGGATGAAGGGTCAGTGGAAGATGGCGAGCCAAGTAAGGCAATAACGACGATCTCCAAGACTCGACAAGAGAGGAGTGCATCGATGAACCGGTGCACCCCGCGGGCAAGGAGAAAGCGAAGCACGATAATCCGACCCACTCACCATCGAACACGCTGAAACTTCTGTCGGAAACTCGATAACTGTGCAACTCGAAAGCGGTGACACCTACACTCGAAGACAACAGCTAGGCCGATTTACCAGCTAAATAAAAACCGGTGCAAGAGAGCGGGACGCTGGTAGACAGCACTTCATAGTGCTCAACGACCTTGACATTTACTACTCCTTTCGAATCGAGATCTGGAAAACCATGCTGCGCTCTCACTCTCACCCACCGTGTTTCACAAGTACCAGTTCTATCTATCACGATCATACGTGACACGGCCAGAGTTCTCCGAACGCTACTGGAGGAGCGCTATAAATACTGGTGTGGATTGGTCACCTCCTGTGATATCGTTGTGAATGACGCAGAGCGGATGGACGGCTACAGACTTCAGCTCCAGAAGAGGAGTTAAGCAAAACCCTGACACCGATCAAGCTGAACTACTTCAAGCGCAGTATGTTGACGGATGCACCAGGAGGTGCTCAATCAAGTTGTTTTTGGTATCGATTGAAACTACGACATGGTCTAGAGGACCTGACGATAGTGGGTCTTACGTAGTAGATGCGCAATCATTATAATTGTACAACGTTTGCGGAATGGCGCAGGTTTTAACATTTATTACTTGACCGTGACTGTCGTTGGCCGTAGCTCCACACACTTTCTATCAAATGACAGCTCCTCTCATATATCATTGTGACGTACAAAAAGCATTCTTTCATACGGTATATGATGTTTAAATAAAAAGGAAGAAGGTACAGAGTCATTGTAACTTGACGTTCGCGATATTGCAAACAAATTGAATATTAATGATTTCACGGTGACCTTGTATGACCTTATCTCCACGCTTATCATATTCGGTAACGCCTCCACGTCGTAACACATTTTGACCAGAGAAAACACGCTTTCGAAAATTATATGACACGTTCATTTTCTTATTAACCTTTATAATGTTGTGTTTTTAAAACATTTGCAGAAGAGCACAATTTCGAAAATTCATCATTTGACGGTGTTCTTGTTTGACCTTGGATCAACGTTTACTGCACCACTTGGTTGCTCTACGCAGGCCTCGTTAGGAGGAGGAGAGTACTTTAACTGATATAACACGTGGGTGGGTGTAGAGAGGGGGCATTTAAGTCGGTCCTTTCGGTAGTATCAAGCATGTTTCTTGAATCTTGACTTTAGTCTCTCGACAATGATGTGGTTAATCGGTTGTGTCTATGTATGCATTCGGTCTATCACAGAATGTTTCCATTTTAAGATGGTGGTCTGATATCATATCCGCGTCTCTCTTCGATCTTGTAACCTTCGAATATTCGAATTCGTTGCCATTTGCTGGCAGTGTGCATATGGTTGATTTGAGAGTCGTGTTGCTCTAAGTTCAGTTTTGGGTGGGTAAACCTGTCTTTCCGCCTTGCTCCTTTTTGTGCAGAGAAGAATGTCTGGTACTGTTTTGTAGTACAGCTCTTTGTGTTCTTCGTCATGTCACTCTTTCTTGTTCTGTCCACCCTACTTGTTATTGAGATTCTCCAATGACAGATATTTGTCCAAACTTCCGCTGTTACTGTGTTGTTGTTGATGCTACTGTTGTTGTTGTTATTGCTGCTGCTGTTTCTGTTGTTGTTGTTGTTGCTGCTGCTTCTGCTGCTGCTGCTGCTGCTGCTGTTGCTGCTGCTGCTGTTGCTGTTCTTGTTTTTATTCTGGCAGCCGCACTATCAGCAGACGAAACAGCTGTGCCAGTGCAACATCCACTTTCAGGAATTTCTCTTTCAGCTTCTTCGAAATGTGTTTGTCCTGTGTGACGCCCTCTGCCTTTTCAAAGAATGTTATACCGCTTGTATCCGACTTTACACTTCTACGTCTGAATATCCATCACCCATAGCTGTTCCTCCAACGTACACACAACCACCCACAAGCTTGATCTCCTTCCCACCCAACCTTGGGTAGAGCTCCAGTGTCTAAAGGGTGTCAGTCAGTTCCTATGCTTGAATTGGCGGGCTTAGTAATAACATGTTACAGGAAGTATACTGTGTCGAACGAGAGAAAATGGAACATCGTTGAACATCAAAGCGTATTGCAGTTAAATCAGCCCGAATCGGCCGTATTGTCAATTAGGTTGTTTTGAAATTTGATGTTTTGTTTGTTTACTATTTGAGCATGCACGGTGGTCTTACCTTCCAAATTGCGAATATTATTACGGGCTAACTAAACTCACTATGGTGGGCACTATACCTTAAACTTAGATAATGTAGTCTTAAGAACATTATATTAATTAATTAATTAAAAACTAGGAACACACTTTTTTAAGCAACTTGTAGTTATTATTTATTTTGCTCTCTGCTATGATGGTCAGATCGTCTGTACATTTCATGTTCTGAGAAATTCAACATCGTGCTGATCATCCGTCTGATTAAATCCACCGCACTGATCAACAGAAATGGGAATACAGCACTTACATGCCTTCAGTCGATATTAAGTGAAAATCCCACAAATATCCCAGATCCAACCATAACACTTTATGGTTTTCTCTCTACATTGCTTCCAGCATCCCCACTTCTGTCTCTCGCACACACATCAATGCCGATATGCTTATAACAACCTTTGTTCGTATGAGCATATGACAGTGTGAGTTACTCCGTCTACTCTTAGTTGGCTCGAATGTTAATAAAGGGTAATTTCTTGTCAACGTGAAAGGCACAACGTCTGCGAACCAGATGAAAGAATCCCAACCGTCAGAGAGTATGTTAATGGTAACGTCACTGCAGCTCGGTGAAGCTGGAGACGAGCCGGGCGAGGTAAGCAAGCAGTGGAGACGCTCCTTGAAGGCCTTCTGTGAAACAACCACGTTCCACGGTCTGCGAAACGTCGCAGAGTCGACAAACAATAGTACTCGCAGGTAGGTAATAGTGTTCATGCAATCAGTCACACTTAACACGGATACATGTTGTGTAACTAGGTTTTTCTGTGAAAATTGGAAAATGCCACAATCTTGGCTGAGGGACTGATTATATTACCGGCAGCATATGCAGATAACACCATTACGTGAGATAGGATATATAACCTCCGGAAACAATGCTCTCAGCAATCACCAAAATAGTTATTCACGTAATTCGTATTCACTAGGGCGCGGTATAACCTAAATAAATAAGGCAGTCTAGCGTAAAGTAATTGATTGTATTTAAATTAGGTCACTACCGTTAACGTTAGCGTTTGTGATAGGATAAGTAGTCAGCTGTGTAATTAAAATCTGCTGTAGCATAAAGTGTGCTGTAGTAAAGGTAAGTTCTTACATAGCGCAGTATCCAGTCCTCAGGACTGCTCAAAGCGCTTAACACTTTACTCCCTGGCAGACCTGTTCAATTCAACACCATCTCGACTTTTCTGGTAAGCATAGTACAGGGGAAACAGTATTTCTACAGACTATCTTAGTTGTATAGGGTAAACATAGCGAATAGTGTAGTGTAACATAGTTGAGTAAACACATTTTGAATAGCTAATTAGACTATTACCATTATTATTATATACATTCTGATATGGCGACTTGCAAGCTGCAAGTCAAGGCATAGCGACATTAGGTGTGCGATGACTGCCACAGCTGGATGGAATTTGCCTTGTACGGCTGTGGGAATTTATGGGCAGATACTAAGGAAGAGGGATTCCCCTTTCAGTACCTGGGGTGTTGGGAGGTGGAATATCTGCAGAAGGAGGTTGATAGGTTGACAGATATTGTGAAGGGGATGGATATGAGAATTAGCAAGGAGACAGGTGGAATGGAGAGAGAGGTCAGGGAGAGAGAGTTGGGAATACTGTGAGACTGAAGGAGTAGAGTCGTGGCAAGAAGACTGAGAAAAGGAGACTGAGAAAGTAGGGAATGTGATTGGAGGGGAAGAAATTGCAGAATCGACGACAGTAAATGTGACAGGTGTGAATGTGACATGGGAAAAATGACCGTGGAGAAGGAGGTAGAAGGGGAAATGGGACGAGAGAGGATAGACGAAAATGTGATTGGAGGAAAGCTGAAGAGACAAAATGAAGTGATAGTAAATGTGATAGTCGATAAAAGGGACGATGACAGGATGAAAGGTGACAAGAAAAAAAGCGGAAGAGAATGTGACAGGAGAGTAGACGGCAATCAGCTAGATGCAAACCGGAGAAGGAGCTACTCCGAGGCACTGATTGAGGGGGCAATGAGAACAGAGAGGGTGTTCATGGGCGACTCTATTCTGAGAAAGACAGATAAGACACTAAGCGAGGGGGAGGACGTCGTTGTTTATGATAGAACATGTAGAAATTGCAAGAGGATGGCGATCAACGCACCAGTTGAGCAGATATGTGAAGAAGAGGGGGTGAGATTAACAGATTTATGGGGATACATTGTAAGGGAGGGAAGATATGTACATGAGAGACGGCCTCCATCTAAATGGAAAAGTGGCAGCAGTTTTCTAAAAGAACCGGCTGCAATATGTTGACAGTGGGACAGGCTGCATCAATTTAAACTAGATTCGCAGGGGGATTCACAGAAAAGCCTGAAACTGGAGGCATAGATAAAGACAGTACAAATAAATCAGCCACGAAGTGTCTGGAAAAGTGTTCTGAAGCTGGAATTAATTGTGTTTGCATAAATGCAAGGAGTTTAGTAAATAAAAGAAATAAAGTAAACATTATGGTAGAAGATATTGTCCCTCACATAATAGGCATAACCGAATCATGGGCCACCACTGATATATCAGATGCCGAATTGGGATTACCAGGCTATGTAATGTTTATGAAAGATAGAATACGAAGAAAGGGAGTTATTTTATATATTAAAGAATATATCCAGGCTTATGAAATAAAATTAGAAAGAGAAGCAGATTGCGAAGAAGCTGTTTGGTGTAACATAGTTACAGGAAACTCAACGTTAACGGCGGGGTTAGTTTATCGAAGCCCAATCATAAGCATAGAAGATAATGGAAAATTACAAAACGCTATAAGGGAAGTGAACAAACGGGACTTTATTATCATGGGGGATTTTAACCGTGGTCATATACAATGGAAACATCTACAGAGTACGGGGAGTGACGACTACACAAATTTATGTTTTAGTACAAGATAGTTTCCTTTCTCAACATGTGCTAGAACCAACCAGGAGTGAGAATGTGTTACACATGGTTTTGTCCTCACAGAATGAATTAGTTGACAATGTTAAGATAAGTGACCCACTGGGGAGTAGTGATCACAACCAGATACATTTATCACCAACGTAAAATCAGAAAGGAATAGCAAAAAGCAGTACAGGAGAAATTTCCACAAACGGAATATATAAGGAAATATTTATCAAAGATAAACTGAAATAACACACTGGAGAATAAGACAGCAAAATAATGCTGGAATATCTTAGAGTGAAATTGAGTGCATCGTCGAGAAATTTGTTCTCTTAAAAAAACAAGGGACACGGCCCAGAAAGAAAAACTTATCGAAAGAAGCCACTATAAAAATGTAATACAAACAAATGATGTGGAAGTTATATAGACGTACTGGAAATGATGAAGATTACAACATTTGTAAAGAAGCACTTAACCAGGCTACAACTAAAATTACAAATTCAAAGAGAAGCTATAAACACAAATTATCTTGTAATATAAAACATGCCAGCAAGAGTTGTTATGCACATGTTCGAAGAAACAGAAAGTTCAGGTTAAGGTCGGTCCTCTAGAAGATAGTGCTGGAAATATAATATTAGAGGGATTCTTCATGGCAGAAAACCTGAATGAGTATTTTAGTTCAGTGTTTACCAGGGAAGATGCTAGTTCACTGCCAGTACCAGAGACTAAGTTCAAGGGGCAGAATCAGATTATTTAGGACAGTTAATTGTAACCCCGGAAATTATAGCTAAGAAAATAAGGGCTAAGACAGATAATAAATCACCTGGAGTGGATGGAATTAAGCCCCAACTACTATTGGAAATATTAGAACAAATTAGCATACCGTTTGCAACAGTTTTCAACGTGTCATTAGAAGAGGGAGTTGTTTCTTTAGAATGGAAAGAAGCAATCATTACACCGTTATTTAAAAAGGTTCGAGAAATAAGTTAGAGACCTGTGAGCTTAACATCGGTGATTTGCAAATTATTAGAAAGGCTAATTAAAGATCACGTGGTGGATTTTATTGTTAAACATAACTTGATAAACCCATCTCAACATGTGTTTCTAAATGTGAGGTCATGCTTAGCAAATATGTTATGCTTTTGGAAGATATCACTAAGTGGGTAGACGAGGGATCACCAGTAGGTATCATCTACTTAGATTTTCAGAAAGCTTTCGACAAAGTGCCACGTCAAAGATTACTGTTTAAGCTAAAGGCCCATGGCATAGGAAATGGTATCATTAATTAATGGATAGAAAAACGGCTGATTGACAGAAAACAATGGGTAGTAGTTGATGGGGTGGCTTCAAACTGGAAATCTATTTTGAGTGGGATACCACAGGATAGTTACTGGGACCTATATTATTCTTAATATATATCAACGATTTGGACGATGATGTAACAAGTAATATAGTAACAGACTTCTTGAACAAAATATATGACAGCGGACGAATCCCAACTGATTTATCCAGATCCATTTTTGTAGCAATACCAAAGAAACCAGGTGCGATTGAATGTGAACTACACCGTACAATTAGTCTCATGAGTCACTTCACCAAGATGTTGCTTTAAATTATTATGACCAGAATGAGAAACAAAATAAAGCCGGAAATTGCTGAAGGACAATGTGGATTTGTAGAAGATAAAGGTACAAGTAATGCAATATACATCCTACGAACACTGATTGAGAGAGCACTGGAAGTTCAGAAAGATCTGTATGTGTGCTTTATTGATTACACAAAGGCATTTCACAGAGTTCGTCATGAACAAATCATATCAATGCTGGAAAGTTTGAACATTGATGGGAAAGATCTGAGAGTTGTGAGAAATCTGTACTGGGAGCAAATAGCAGCAATACGAATAGAAAATGACATCAGTAAATTTCAAGAAATAAAACGTGGTGTAAGACAAGGGTGTGTCCTATCACCCGATCTCTTTTCATTATACATTGAGATTATCTTACGCACATTAGATGATATGCCAGGCATTCAAGTAGGGAGATACAAAATGAATTATTTATAATATGCAGACGACACGGCACTGATTGCTGAGAACGAAATAGAACAGATGCTAGATACAGTAATAAGAGAAAGTGAGAAAATAGGTATGTCCCTGAACAAAAAGAAAACAGAAATCATGGTCATCTCAACGAAAAATTACACTCCAACATGCAACATTGAATGGTATGGCACTGTTTTGAAGCATGTCCGAACGTTTAACTATCTGGGATCACTAATAACATCCGACGGTCGATGCAACGATGAGATAAAGAGAAGAGTTGCTCAAGCCAAAACAGCTTATTACCACATGAAAAATATTTTAACAAATAAAAATATATCAATTGAAGTGAGAAAACGTGTATGGCAATGCTACATAGAGCCCATATTGCTATATGGATGTGAATCCTGGACAATAACCAAAAGTTCACAAAAAACCATAGAAGCCAGTGAAATGTGGTTCTTAAGAAGAATGCTGCGAGTGCCATGGACTGCAAAGCAAAGCAATGAAGTCATCCTTAGGACAGCCAAATCAAAAAGAAAGATCATCAACAAAGTTAGAACACAACAAGCACGATTTATAGGTCATGTCACGAGAAATAAAAAGTTAGAACAAATAGTAACAACAGGAAAGATCGAAGGAAAAAGATCCAGAGGACGCCAGAGAATCAAAATAATAGATAGTATCTCAACATGGTTTGGAAGGAGCACAACAGAACTTCTACAAACTACACACGACCGTGCGGTTTGGAGGGCCATGATCGCCAACACCTACGACAGACATGGCACATAGAAGAAGAAGATAACAAGCAAGGTGTTGAAAGTTGCGGTGATACAAAAGTGTTTAGAAGGATTAAGATCCATGATCGCCAACGCCTACGACAGACATGGCACATAGAAGAAGAAGATAACAAGCAAGGTGTTGAAAGTTGCGGTGATACAAAAGTGTTTAGAAGGATTAAGATCCATGATCGCCAACGTCTGCGACAGACATGGCACATAGAAGAAGAAGATAACAAGCAAGGTGTTGACATTTGCGGTGATACAAAAGTGTTTAGAAGGATTAAGATCCATGATGCGACAGACATGGCACATAGAAGAAGAAGATAACAAGCAAGGTGTTGAAAGTTGCGGTGATACAAAAGTGTTTAGAAGGATTAAGATCCATGATCGCCAACGCCTACGACAGACATGGCACATAGAAGAAGAAGATAACAAGCAAGGTGTTGAAAGTTGCGGTGATACAAAAGTGTTTAGAAGGATTAAGATCCATGATCGCCAACGTCTACGACAGACATGGCACATAGAAGAAGAAGATAACAAGCAAGGTGTTGAAAGTTGCGGTGATACAAAAGTGTTTAGAAGGATTAAGATCCATGATCGCCAACGTCTGCGACAGACATGGCACATAGAAGAAGAAGATAACAAGCAAGGTGTTGAAAGTTGCGGTGATACAAAAGTGTTTAGAAGGATTAAGATCCATGATCGCCAACGCCTACGACAGACATGGCACATAGAAGAAGAAGATAACAAGCAAGGTGTTGAAAGTTGCGGTGATACAAAAGTGTTTAGAAGGATTAAGATCCATGATCGCCAACGCCTGCGACAGACATGGCACATAGAAGAAGAAGATAACAAGCAAGGTGTTGACATTTGCGGTGATACAAAAGTGTTTAGAAGGATTAAGATCCATGATCGCCAACGCCTACGACAGACATGGCACATAGAAGAAGAAGATAACAAGTAAGGTGTTGAAAGTTGCGGTGATACAAAAGTGTTTAGAAGGATTAAGATCCATGATCGCCAACGCCTACGACAGACATGGCACATAGAAGAAGAAGATAACAAGCAAGGTGTTGACATTTGCGGTGATACAAAAGTGTTTAGAAGGATTAAGATCCATGATCGCCAACGTCTACGACAGACATGGCACATAGAAGAAGAAGATAACAAGCAAGGTGTTGACATTTGCGGTGATACAAAAGTGTTTAGAAGGATTAAGATCCATGATCGCCAACGCCTGCGACAGACATGGCACATAGAAGAAGAAGATAACAAGCAAGGTGTTGAAAGTTGCGGTGATACAAAAGTGTTTAGAAGGATTAAGATCCATGATCGCCAACGCCTACGACAGACATGGCACATAGAAGAAGAAGATAACAAGCAAGGTGTTGACATTTGCGGTGATACAAAAGTGTTTAGAAGGATTAAGATCCATGATCGCCAACGTCTGCGACAGACATGGCACATAGAAGAAGAAGATAACAAGCAAGGTGTTGACATTTGCGGTGATACAAAAGTGTTTAGAAGGATTAAGATCCATGATCGCCAACGTCTGCGACAGACATGGCACATAGAAGAAGAAGATAACAAGCAAGGTGTTGACATTTGCGGTGATACAAAAGTGTTTAGAAGGATTAAGATCCATGATCGCCAACGCCTACGACAGACATGGCACATAGAAGAAGAAGATAACAAGCAAGGTGTTGACATTTGCGGTGATACAAAAGTGTTTAGAAGGATTAAGATCCATGATCGCCAACGTCTGCGACAGACATGGCACATAGAAGAAGAAGATAACAAGCAAGGTGTTGAAAGTTGCGGTGATACAAAAGTGTTTAGAAGGATTAAGATCCATGATCGCCAACGTCTACGACAGACATGGCACATAGAAGAAGAAGATAACAAGCAAGGTGTTGAAAGTTGCGGTGATACAAAAGTGTTTAGAAGGATTAAGATCCATGATCGCCAACGCCTACGACAGACATGGCACATAGAAGAAGAAGATAACAAGCAAGGTGTTGAAAGTTGCGGTGATACAAAAGTGTTTAGAAGGATTAAGATCCATGATCGCCAACGCCTACGACAGACATGGCACATAGAAGAAGAAGATAACAAGCAAGGTGTTGAAATTTGCGGTGATACAAAAGTGTTTAGAAGGATTAAGATCCATGATCGCCAACGCCTACGACAGACATGGCACATAGAAGAAGAAGATAACAAGCAAGGTGTTGAAAGTTGCGGTGATACAAAAGTGTTTAGAAGGATTAAGATCCATGATCGCCAACGCCTGCGACAGACATGGCACATAGAAGAAGAAGATAACAAGCAAGGTGTTGAAAGTTGCGGTGATACAAAAGTGTTTAGAAGGATTAAGATCCATGATCGCCAACGCCTACGACAGACATGGCACATAGAAGAAGAAGATAACAAGCAAGGTGTTGACATTTGCGGTGATACAAAAGTGTTTAGAAGGATTAAGATCCATGATCGCCAACGCCTACGACAGACATGGCACATAGAAGAAGAAGATAACAAGCAAGGTGTTGAAAGTTGCGGTGATACAAAAGTGTTTAGAAGGATTAAGATCCATGATCGCCAACGTCTACGACAGACATGACACATAGAAGAAGAAGATAACAAGCAAGGTGTTGAAAGTTGCGGTGATACAAAAGTGTTTAGAAGGATTAAGATCCATGATCGCCAACGCCTGCGACAGACATGGCACATAGAAGAAGAAGATAACAAGCAAGGTGTTGAAAGTTGCGGTGATACAAAAGTGTTTAGAAGGATTAAGATCCATGATCGCCAACGCCTGCGACAGACATGGCACATAGAAGAAGAAGATAACAAGCAAGGTGTTGAAATTTGCGGTGATACAAAAGTGTTTAGAAGGATTAAGATCCATGATCGCCAACGCCTACGACAGACATGACACATAGAAGAAGAAGATAACAAGCAAGGTGTTGAAAGTTGCGGTGATACAAAAGTGTTTAGAAGGATTAAGATCCATGATCGCCAACGTCTACGACAGACATGGCACATAGAAGAAGAAGATAACAAGCAAGGTGTTGACATTTGCGGTGATACAAAAGTGTTTAGAAGGATTAAGATCCATGATCGCCAACGCCTGCGACAGACATGGCACATAGAAGAAGAAGATAACAAGCAAGGTGTTGACATTTGCGGTGATACAAAAGTGTTTAGAAGGATTAAGATCCATGATCGCCAACGCCTACGACAGACATGGCACATAGAAGAAGAAGATAACAAGCAAGGTGTTGACATTTGCGGTGATACAAAAGTGTTTAGAAGGATTAAGATCCATGATCGCCAACGTCTGCGACAGACATGGCACATAGAAGAAGAAGATAACAAGCAAGGTGTTGACATTTGCGGTGATACAAAAGTGTTTAGAAGGATTAAGATCCATGATCGCCAACGTCTGCGACAGACATGGCACATAGAAGAAGAAGATAACAAGCAAGGTGTTGACATTTGCGGTGATACAAAAGTGTTTAGAAGGATTAAGATCCATGATCGCCAACGCCTACGACAGACATGGCACATAGAAGAAGAAGATAACAAGCAAGGTGTTGAAAGTTGCGGTGATACAAAAGTGTTTAGAAGGATTAAGATCCATGATCGCCAACGTCTGCGAGGTGTTGACATTTGCGGTGATACAAAAGTGTTTAGAAGGATTAAGCGTGATGAAGATAGATAGCATTTACAAGATGATCTTGACAGGTTGATAAAATGGTCTGAAAAATGGCAAATGTTCAATTTTGGGAAATGTAAATGCCTCCACAAAGGACATGGGACCGACGATGTATAATATACAATGGGAGGTTCTGTATTAAGTACTACTGTAACAGAAAAGGACTTAGGGTTACCCATTAGTGCTGATATGAAAGTTTCTGAGCAGTTCAGAATTGCAGCTTCAAAGGGAAATCAAACTAAAATGATACCAAAACTGAGTAATGTTATTATGAAATACTCCTAAAAGAATGTGATTTAACAACACTAGAGACAAGGAGACTGAGAGGAGATCATATAGAAGTGTTTAAACTATTGAATGTTCTCAGCAATCACCAAAATACTTATTGAATGAATTATATTTATGAATATGCGACATATAATAACAGTTCGAATGTTAGAAGAAAACATATTATCCAAGCAACCTGGAGTCAAAACATTGACGAGACCGGCTTTCGTCTGAATAAAAACAGCGGTCTGCCTAACGAGATTCCAGCGTTTCTTAAAACCTCATCCGCTACGATCGTTGTTTGCAGGATTATCTGGACTGCAGTCGTGCTAATCACCACGCTGACCTACGTCTACCAATGTCAAAACCAAGTACGACTTTACTTGAAGTGGCCTGTCAGATTGAAGATGACGATGTCACAAGAAGGGCCTGTCGTCTTTCCCGCCGTCACCATTTGCAACCAAAACGCATTCAGGTGTCGTATATCGTTGAAGACATGTTGTGGCCGAGTAAAACTTAAATTAAATGCAGTGATATATTTGTTTCATTACAGTAGTGCCATGAAAATACCCATGACATTTTGGTACGTAGTGTTTGTGGATCAATATTGTCAACGTTGAGAACATTGGCTTTTGCGATTTTTAGTCGATAGCCATTCTTTTGTACAGTGTCGCAGTGTGTTGCCGTGATAATTGCATGTTGGGGTTTTTGCATCTGCTATCCGTCGGAGAGCGTTGCACAGCACCCGCTAGCACGTACCGCTGCCCGTCACACCCCGCACAGGCAATAAATCCTATGACAAATCATACATAAAGGGAGGAGGTAGAAAAGTGCATTGAACAAGTGTATACATAGTTTTGTTAACCGTAATTGTTATATAACCAATCATGTTATAATGGCGCAATCATAAACGCCTACATACACATTTCAGGTGATGCTGGTTTGCATGCAATCTGAACATTCGGCTGAACTGTAATTGTAAGCTGTAGAAGCCAAACGGTATGGCCAACAATACTGTTGTTATAATGAACAGTTGGCCGACATATATGCCAACCAGCGTGACACTACGCTAAGAAGGGAATCCTGAAATTGACAATATGGATGTCAAAATGGTCAGATTAGATGCCGAAATTGTCTGCATTAATAAGACAATTGACTATTACAACATTCGCATCAACAGAGTGTTAATAGTTACCCTGAATATAACCGTAGCTCAGAGTGGACTCAGTCCAGACGATTTCATGTTATATGCGCAGGAGAGGGGATGAATTCACTGTAGCGCAAGAATATCGTTGACCAACCGGTGATGTACACAAACCAATATGCATATTGACAAAGGTGGTGAAGAGTCAATTTACACAGACGTCGATGATATATTGTTTCATCTGCGGCGAATAATATCCATAAACGTACTGTATAACTATTCTGCGCAAACAGTGATTGGTGCGAAACAGCAGCAATTATGGCAATAGCAACTGATCTTGTAATAGAACAAAGATGTATTGCATTCCTAGATACATTCACTCATCGGATCGAGTAATTAGAAACAAAACTAGGTGCAAATGCAATAATTTTTAATGGAGCAGCTATCTGTGACAACAGCTTAGATTACAACATAAATAGTGCGGCTATTGGCACTTCACAGCTAAACAAAAGATTGACATGCACGGGACGAATTCATTGAAAAAGTAAACGGATAATAAATTTAGTTATAAGGGGACTACCAGAAAAAAAACGGGACAAATACGTTGCCTCCAAACTCTTCCAGGGCATAGAATGTTCACAAGCACAAATCATGAGCACTGTCAGGCTGGGTCAAAAAGAACGAAACGAAAAAGAGCGAGACCAATCAGAGCCAAAACCAAGAAACAAAAGACGAGATAATAACCAAATCCTCAGGTTCAGACGGGTTCAATCAAATTCATACAACCCCTAAACGATATTCATTGTACCGGATCAAGCCAAACTATAACGCAAAGCGGACATAGCCTTACGAACAAAACTCATAGAAACCAAGTCTAAAACCCAAACGACAGGTACAAAATAAGAGGAAGAAAGATCATAAACACCACATCAAACCAACCCGAGTAATCGATAAACCACCTAAAAAGAGAACACAGCATTATTTTTAAATGGTAACGAGACTTTACCGTTAAAATATACTCGTGTAATGCACAGTGACTAAGAAACAAATTAACACAATTAAATGTTCTTATATTTGAAGAAGATCCAAATATCATCGCAATTACAGAAACTTGTTTCTATTCTGACATTGCAAATTCAGAATATACATCAAATAATTATTCTTGTTTTAGAAAAGAGAGAAAACTAATTTGTTATTTACCTGGGACATATATTCCGTTGAAGACGGGGATGAGTATTACTCATAATAAAACACAATCTAAATCAAACACCATTATTACCTGGAGATACAGATGCAGAAATATTATTGGTTACAATATATTCACATCCAAATGTACTACTGCAAGTTGTCGTTTCCTACAGACAAGAGGAAGACCAGGCAGACATATTAGGAAAAATAGATAACGCAATAAATACAACAAGGAATTCGAACTGTATACTTCTCAGTGACTATACTTTCAGGTAAATTGATTGGTCGAGAAGGTAAGATACCAATACATTTTAGGAGAGTTTTAATGATACATTAAATGATTTTTTTTTGGCACAAATGGTGGACAAACCCACCAGAGGTAAGAATATCCTTGATCTAGTGTGCATTTCGGACTATAGTTGCACCGATAAACTAGAGGTGGAAGAAAGTCTTGTTCAAAGTGATCACAGAACCATTCAGATAATATTGAAATGCCTAGCTATGCGTATAACTGGACAAAGCAGGAGAGTATATTTATTCACATCGAGCCAATTACAAGGCGATCAAACTTTTGCTACAAGCATCACTTAGCTTTGTTCTCCCTCCACCCTGCACTGATGTCTCAGGTGGACCTCAACAGTTTGTGCAGTTCTTGAGATATAGGAATATTATGCTTTGATGGGCTGGATGATTGGATTATATCTTTATAAACGTCGGATGTAGGCATGTCGATGAAGGTAAAACGTTACTTCTTGCATTCGCTGTCATCCATGCTATTCAAAAATTATGCGGTTCTACGCAACAATTTTTTTTAATGGCCACCATTTTTAACGCAGCAAAATCTGGAATACCTCCAATCTTTACAATAGAATAAATGAGCAAAGTGGTGTACTCTTATCCCAAAGTGCTCAATCTGTTCACCTATCAGCTGGGCTACTACACCGGAATAACAGGCTTTGTTTGCATCATCTTGTGAGTTGATGTTTCGGTACAGAAGACAGTCATCAGCAAATAGGCGTACGTTAGAGGACATTTGGTCTGGTAGGTCATTTATGTAGCAAAGAAAGAGGATGGATCCAAGGACTGAACCCTGTGTGACGCCTGGGGTCATTGCAGTTGATGATCTTTTGCCTTCCAGAATCCCTTCCTGGGTGCGGCTGCTCAGGAAGCTTTTGACCCAGTCCAACATTTTCCCTCGCACCCCTTAGTGGTGACGTTTAGCAGCCAGTTGGTGGTGGGACACTTTGTCGAACGCCTTTGAGAAATCCAGCAACACAGCGTCGATCTGTCCACCCTCGTTAAGGCACTTCGCTTGGTTGTCGACAGCTTGGATGAGTTGGGTTTCACAGGACCTACGTTTGCGAAAGCCATGCTTGTAGTCATATATAATTATATGATGTTCCAAATGGTTCATTAACTTACTGTGTGTGATGTGTTCCAATGTCTTGCAGGAGATGCTCGTGAGGGATATAGCTCTATATTTTGAAGCAGTAGTACTTGTTCCCTTCTTTTATACTAGTATGACCCAGGCGTGCTTCCAGTCTGCTGGTACAGTTCCTTGGTTGAGTAATGCCTGGTAGATGATTGTTAGGACTGGTGTACGTTCGGCGGTATAGACTTTCACGAACCTGGCTGCGATCCCACCAGTTATTGTGGCTTTGTGAGGTTTGACTGCTTCCAGTAATTTTCTTACTCCTGCTACAGATACGCTGATATGCGGAAAGTCACTGTATGAGTTCATTCCAAGGATCGGTGCATTGCTCGTGTCTCTGTCGGTGAAGACTGATGAGAACTACATATTAAGAATTTCAGCTTCAGTCTGGCTATCGCTGTGGATAATGCCAATCTTGGTGAGTGGGGCTACTCTACTGTTGTCTATCTTTTTGATTTTGATGAAGGATCAAAACGTCTTTAAATTTCCTTCATGTTTATTGTTTTCGCCTATCATGGAATTGGTATATCCGTAATACGTCTTTCTGCACACTGATTGGACAAGCTTTTTATTTCTCGATGTTTGTCATGTCGTGGGCACACTTGTTACGCTGGGCCTTCTTCAAGTATTTCTTTTTCTTTCGTGACAGGTGTCTTATTATGTCATTGGCCCAGAGTTGGTTGTAACGTTGGGAAGACAGTCTTGTAGGGACGTGCATGATTGGACAATACGTTTTGACACTTGGAAATTTGCAACACCCTCAGTGTTTCCACAGGTGTGTCTGGATTATGTTGGGTTTGCATTTCATCAGTAAATGTTGCTAAATCTTCTTGAATCTGCTCGGTGTCTGCTTTCCTCCAGATGTGGATCTTCCTCTGGATAGTCTCCGTCTTTTTTGGTAATATGTCAGAATTTACATAGACGGTTGCATCGTGATCACTGACCCCTGGTACAGGTTCGCACCTGTTGACGAGGGATGGCCGGCTCGTGATGAAGACATGTAGGATGTTGTGAAGTCTTGTCGGGAAAGTGACCATTTGCGATTAGCCCAACTTGGAGAACGTGTCGAGGAAGAGTTCGTTTATCTGTTTTGTGCACTGGTGTTTCGTTACTGTGTTTGTTTTCCATTCTATATCCGGGAGGTTTGTGTCTCCTGCTATCCATTATGGGCTGCTTGGGAATTACTTGGCTATGCTGGATATGGCGTCACACATAGAGGTTGAGTAGTCAGTATTATTATATGTGGGTCTGTAAATTCCAAGTAGTATGAGAGTCTGTACTGTCTGGATTTTCACAGCAACCATCTCACATGGTGTCATTATTGGTAACTGTTCAGCAACCAAACCAGTCTTGATGGCAATCATGACGCCACCATGGCTATCCGCTCGGTCTTTCCTGAAAAGGCGATCATATCCAGGCGGCATGAATCCAATGCTATTGACAGCGGGCTTCAACCAAGTTTCGCATGCAACTATGACGTTAGGTTTTGCATCGTCTATTATCAAGTGAAATTAGAATTTTTTTGCGCAGATTGACTGCGTATTGACGTTATGTAGGATGTTGCTTCGTTTGCTACGAGGCTTTGCTGTTCGATCCATAATTAAATATCTGTATCGCGAGGGTCGTCGTAAAAATTAAAATCTGAATATGCCCTCGACCAGCAAGGCTTTACCTTAAATGGAAGGCGTAAAACTGTATATAATAAAAAACTATAACTAAAAAATAAAGTCGTGTTAAAATATAAAACAAGTAAAAAATAATAATAGCAAACGGCTAAAAAATCTATAAAAACTGGAATGGTTACAAGAGAGAGCATACGAGAAGTGAAGGCGGTGCAAGATAAAATGGATTTCAAGGTTACGTCGTAGCGATCTAGGCGTAGGGTGACTCTAGATAATGTAGCTCAGCGTTAATCAAAAGCCTGGTTAGTACGAGGGGTGGGTATGTGGCAGGTTTTTCGCGACTGTGAGATATATCGGTAAATGTTGATGGCCGATTTTGGGCGTCTACTAGGCTAAGTTGCGTTAAACATGATGAGGTTGGTGAGCTAAGAGTATTTGTTTACATCCGGGTTGACCGTGACCAACAAGGCGGGAAATGCAAATATTTGATCTGACAGGCTTAGGTACAAAATTAATGATAACTTAGTTAGCTGATTTCAGCACTTAGTTTTCAAATTTCTCAAATCCAGGTAGAAATTTGCCGGACACCAAAAGAACAACAACACCGCTAGGGCCACCTCGCGATCATCCCTGCCCAAGTTAAAGAGAACTTGGGCAATCACGCGTCTCTGCTTGACGACGTTCAAAATTTTGATCGGGGCCGAGACTTCTCCATTCGAGACAACTAAGTCAGACATGTCGTCATGGAATAGGCGGACGATTTTCACGAATTTTGTTGGGCAGACAAACTTTGCTCGGATGACCCAGAGGGCGTTCCTGTTGACGGTATCAAAGGCCTGTTGTGAGATTGATGAACATAATGTACAGTTTCATGTTTTGCTCAGTGCGTTTCACTCACAACTCAGACAGGCAGGTTTTCCTCGGAGATGCTGTTAATCAGGCGATCCAGTACGACGCGAGCCAAGGTCTTCCCGGCGATTATAGAAGTGCAATGCATCGGTAGTGTCCGCAGTCGGCTTTACGGCCCTTGTTTTTTGAAGAGCAAAACATTTATGTTATTGAAGTCATTCGGCATCTCCTCTACCCAGATGCTGACGATAACGTCGTGGATGGCGTCATGCGCCTTTGGTCCGACTGTATTGTAGATTGTGCCTGAGATTGTTCGGCTTGTAGCTTTCTTGATCTCGTCTAAGGTGGGAGGCAGGTTAAGGTCACCTACGGTGGGTTTCTGCTGGATCTGTTTATAAGACTGCTGAAGTGTTCTCTCCACCGGTCATTGATATTGCTCTTTTCCTTCAGTAGGGTGGTCTATGAGAAGTGCGAAAATCAGCATTCGCCTATTCCCACTTCAGAGGGAGATAGAGATTTGGTGCAGAAATTACTAGATTTGGTGCTCAACTGAATTGTTTTGACGAGATAGGCAGAACGCCAATATGCCTGGCGGCCCGTTGTGGTCATGTCAACATAGCCAGGGCGCTGTTTGCATACGGTGCTGAATGCCGTCGGATGCACAGCGCTAGCCTTGGAGGGCAGGTACGTGTATAACACTGTGGTTGACGTCATCACCTCGATTTTGAAGACCAAACACGGCGGTGGCGTGGTTGTGTGTACAAGCAGTCCGTCGCTAGAACAAACTAGCGTCTACGACACTGACAAGTGTTCTGAGTGCAGTGAGATGACAACAAACAGACGGAAGCATTAAACTCCTTTCACTAGCACACCTAAGCACCAGGTAAATTTTCAAGACAGTGACTCTCCTTGACTAAGTGCTGACAGGGGGTGCGGCCATGTATGAGACGGGCAGTGAGTATAATGTTGAGCATGTCTATTCGTTGTGCTTCAACCTGCTTACCACCTTTCAGTGGCGTTAGTTACTCTAACCACACACTTCCCAGCCCCGCGGTTTGTCAGTCAGACAGACCGGTGCAAGGCAGTTTTGCGACATAGCGAAACAAGTTGGGCGCGAGTCGCATGGTGAGTGTGATGAACCTAAGCTTCCGGGAGAATGAGGAGAGAGAGGTGTTGCACGCAAGACATACGTTTTATGTAGGTAGCGCGTCACCCACAAATCATAATATTATAGCGAGGCGTCCTGTCAGACGTCGCAGTATGGTATATATATAATATATATATATATATATATATAGCATTTACTATCCGTACCTAATTGTTCTCTTCAATTTGAAGCTTCTCTTCGTGTGTCACAGTGGAGTTAGTTGATCTATAAGACTGTATGTGTGTCTCAGTGGACTCTTGATATTTATTTAACTATCTCCTGGGCTGGAGATCAACATGGAGTTTGGTTCGCACAATTCGTACTATCTATTGTTACCCTAGAACATACAATGTGTCAAGCGTTTGCATTTTTGAACAAAAATAACGAGCCGTTCAATTTACCTATTTTCAAAGGGCACACAATTAGGTAATGTATATTATATATATATATATAGTGTATGTTCTAGGGTAACAATAGATAGTACGAATTGTGCGAACCAAACTCCATGTTGATCTCCAGCCCAGGAGATAGTTAAATAAATATCAAGAGTCCACTGAGACACACATATAGTATTATAGATCAACTGACTCCACTGTGACACATGAAGAGAAGCTTCAAATTGAAGAGAACAATTAGGTACGGATAGTAAGTGCTACAAAAAGCAGAATGGTGGAATTATGATACTAAAGTGATGGTGTAATAGACACACACGCAATGGACAGAGTCACTAAGAATAAACACGATAGAAGTGGCAATGAGAAAAGAACGGTGAAAAGATGTGACATAAATATAAAGCAAACATGGAGAGTAAAATTCGGGATTAAATAGCAGATGAACACTTGTTGTCGATATCGGTTATGATAATCACGCCGCCCAGAAAATAACGAAATAAAGGAAAAGAAGAAAGATAGAGAATAACTACATCAGCTATTCACAAAACATGGTAGAGTACCTCGACAATTCGTTGTCATGTTAGTGACACAACTTGCTTATTTAAAAGAAGCAATTACGGTGTTTGTGTGGTGAATCATCATACCATACGGTATTTGTCGTACCAAAAATGATAGTTATAATTGCGTCTCACTCGACACTTGTCGACACTTGTTTCAGACTAGTGGCTGCGGCAGAAACCGGCTCGTATCATTGGTTGGAAGACTTGTACAATCGGACAGACTTATTCACTTTTAACTACAAGAAGTGGGGCGTCGGCAACCTATCAATGAGTGATGTCTACCTTCAACATGCACACCTCAAGGAAGACATGATTGCATCGTACGATGTTTTTATTTTGTTCGTTGATGTTGTTGT
The DNA here is from genome assembly GCA_020002185.1 of Paraescarpia echinospica. Classification (NCBI taxonomy): domain Eukaryota; kingdom Metazoa; phylum Annelida; class Polychaeta; order Sabellida; family Siboglinidae; genus Paraescarpia; species Paraescarpia echinospica. The sequence continues at coordinate 15,627,804 of CM034532.1, forward strand.
GTAATATGTACACTGATAGTAATATTTTCAGCATTGTGTCACTTGCTGTAATGTGATGTGATGCAATAAATAATAAAATGACTTCTTCGGTGCGTATATTCCCGGAAACCAGAGCTCAATGGCGAAACAAAACCAAATATATTATCGATGACTCTCTATTGATCGATGCCCAACCCGTCATAACATTGACATGCTGCAAAACTTAACAGCTAAAATGCTTAAATGTATTAAAGTATAATGTTATTAAGTGGATAAGAGGTTACATTAATCAACATTACCACATTGTACATGTGAAGATATAGTAGTATAAATAATATGATAGTTGTATCTTTATTTCCCGATCACCTCCACATGTGTAAACAGTATTACTGTCCTGTTAGTTGTCGGTGGAAGGGGAAGCCATGCAGTCACGAAGACTTCCAGTTGACCGTAACTGATGCTGGAGTGTGTTACACGTTCAACGCCAAGATCAACGCCAACTCTACAATCAAAACAACGGGTAAATACTATTTTCTGAAGCAACTAAATAAGGAATCAGAGTCACTTTGCAATAAGCCATATTTAAATTGAACGGGCAGTGCCATCTGTTGCGCTGGTTTGATACTGCAACGCTGTATTTTGGGGGACAATCCCCGTTTCGGTGGCAACAATAAAAAAACACCCACAAGTGTGTTTTATATTCAGCATGTGAAGTGATATGACACTATAGTGCACGTGAACAGTAACCATAGTCACATGAATTATCAGAACATAAAGCATAATAACGCTATTTCACGGCAACGTATGGCGCTACCCGAGTGGCTTGATTTCTTATTCAAATGCGTTGGTTCAACTGTTTGGGTGGATAATGGACTCATTCTGGATGGCAATGCATTATGCTCGGCAGTGTTGACATTGCAGCTAATCCGACCGCGGTTTAGGCCGATTTACATCTACGACCCCAGGAAGGACACATGATACACAGTTTGTCAAAGCCACTCCATGAGGCCTGTAACCGTTTATACGAACAATCAAATTACGATTTTTGCTAAATTACATAAACCGCCCTCAACTGGACAGTGGATTTTTTTATTAAGTAGCTTGGAACAATAGTGCAAATGCCGGGATACACTGGCACATTTCGTCCGACCAGACCCGACCAGATCCTACCAGGCCAAACATATATTATATACACTACACCGTCTGAGTCATACTGGAAGCCGGTGTGACATGATAAACTTGAACACTTTCGAATACGTCGGCGCTAGTCGGTGTCAGTGTGATGTGTTCGAAAGTTTTACTGTTTACGTGATTTCGACGTCAGTCGGTGTAGTGTATACACTGCAATCTAGGTGAGTTTGGTTTGATCTCGTATCGTCTCGTCTGGTCGGGTCTTAAAATAGGTGTAACGTCGCTAACAACAGCTTAAAGCTACGTAATCTTCGTCAAATGCACGCGACCCCTGAAAGTTACTACAGTTGTTGTGGTACAAGAACTGTATGTTTATCAATATAAAAAGTTTACTGTAAATTCAAATGTGAAATGCAGAGACCCGTCACCCCGTCATTTGGAAGGGCTGAGTCGGCCGGGAGCGGGTAAGAATTTTGACTGACGGGTACAAACCCGTCAACTATGAAATGCCCCGAACTAGGCTGTGTGAGAGGCGCCGCACACGAGGAGCCTTTCTTTGACGTTGGCACAGCCTTCACAGGGCAGTTCCTGGATATACTCTACGCACCCGTGTCGTGTGTATAATTTGTCGCAATATTCAAATGGATACTGTTTTAATGCAACAGCGTAGATTCATTATTAATTACTGCTGTTATTAAAAAAAACTGGCACTACAAAGATTTGTGTCGGCACTGTTGTGGGACAGTTTCCGGCGTTTGAATTGTCAATAAACAAACCGCCGACTGTATTTCACACCTTGTTAACGTTGCGTTAACTTCGCCCGCTAAAACTGTTTTGTAACACTCGATTCGGTCAAATTACGACGGCATCGTTTTAGCAGAGTCTACGGACGATTTCCTTATTTAGCGTTCGCGTGCTGGCCCGTTATTCTCCGTATGCAAATATGAGTAATTGGGAGCGTTCTGGTTTTTGGCGCCCAATATACTGAACGCACGTGCTTCGTTATTTCCCTACAGGGGGTTAATTGAAAGCACGTGACACTATCAATTGAAACAACAATGTAGCATTGTTGTCATCTCCATGCCATCTCCGTCGAAGAAAAGTCGAAATGACATTACGCGTTTTTTCGAATCAAAACCAACGAAAATTACGTTGACTGCCACCGGGAAGACGATGGTGTGGACCGAGAGGAGATTGCGCCAGTGTCGTCGGTGATAGCTCAGCGTGTATCGTCGCGTTCGTCGTCGTCGTCATCTCTGCCCGTGTCGTCGCGTTCGGCGTCGTCATCTCTGCTCGTGACGTCACGTTCGTCGTCATCTCTGCCCGTGTCGTCGCGTTTGGCGTCTTTAGCATGTGGAAACAACCACAAATTGATTTTTTCCACTCGAACCTGCTTGGCTGTTGCTGTTTTTGTTGATCATGTTGCAGACTCTTCGTGGCGACACATTTGATTTGTTTAATAAATGTTATTCTACTGGTGACGCAGTGTTTTTATTAATATGGTCAATATATATATCAACCGGGAGCGGATAAGAATAGTGTCATTTCGACGGGTAAAATGTCCGGGCACATGATGCATGGCGAGGTCATGACGGGCAAAGATATTATCCTGCATTAGTCCTTACTGGGAATAGTACATTATGTGATTACCTTACTCGCGCGCTAGCGCCGGGTAACAAACGCTCTTTGCATGCGGTATCTTAGGTCTGCTATTCTGCGCTATCGCTCAAAGGTAACCACAACGTGCTTTACTCGCTGGCTACATTCCCATCGAATTAACCAAAAAGACACTAACACAACTGTAAAGCGTTCTACTCAGTTCAATTATGTGTTATGAGCTGTTACATTTCAGAATCAATCGCTGTTTTGTAGGAGTCGAACACGGATTGCAACTGGTGGTGAACGTCGAACAGTACGAGTACATGAAGGGTCCACACAATGCGGTCGGGTTAAAGGTTCTTCTGCACCACCAAGATGATGTACCACTGGTGCAGGACTTTGGCGATAACGTCCCAGCAGGAATGCACACTTTTGTTGCTGTAAGCGTCTCGAACGTAAGTTCCTTTTGTTGTGGTTTCTATGGAGACAATTTGTACCGAACATTTGTGTTGAAACGTTACAGAACAAATTGCTTAGAAAGGTTTAACAAAATAAACGTACACAAAATTCAATCATGCGCATACAGTGCTAGATTTAGTTGGTTTTCGAAGTCATAGGGAATCATCTGTTAAATTTCAACATTCTAGGAGACCAATCTGCCGCCTCCACACGGAGATTGTGAGAAACGTCGAGATCTGCAATACTACGATCGTTACTCGCAGGCGGCCTGCTACAGGGAATGCATCACTGACTTCGATATTGCAACTTGTGGCTGCAGAGATTACTATATGCCGCCGTTCAATACAAGTTAGCAACACTCATTGTTATTTAACTGTTATTCATAATTATTCAACAATATTACTGTTGTATCAATAATCACCCATGATTGTCACATTGCTTGTGTGCAATATGTTATTTACTTTCTTAAATAAAGCTGTTTTCACAACCAATAATCTCATGATGCTGCCTATAATTTTATTTAAGAATGTTAGTATTCTGGCATAGAAGATCAGATTGAATACATTTCCGATCGTTGTTATGTATACAATACATCTGCACATGACAGTTAACTATGTGTTCATACCAATGGCAATAAATTGTACGACACTAAAAACAGCAGAGATATTCGATATTTTTACATGTGTAAGGTGCAATGACCATTACAAGTACCTATCTGCTGCACTACTGATTACAGATGACCCACCCGTGTGCACCGTCTCCCAATATACAAGCTGCCTGCTGCCAGCGAGAGGTAAAGGGCAACTGGAATTTGTGATCGATTTTGTGATAGAGCAAATAGTCAGATGGCAAGTGAATAAGCGTTCTAGTTAGTAACGAAATATCACGACTCTGAGTCAAAGAAAATAACCAGTTACAGCACGTGTACGGCCGAACACAGAGCTCTCATGGGATGCATGCCTAGATTACGGAACATACACGCAAGCACGCATGCACGCACGCACGCACACATACAACTAGAGTTGTTTCAAATGTTAGCATGAATGCCTGTGTTTTAATGTTAGCATACAATATGGTACATGGCCATACATTAATTATAAATAATGTCTTATATATCCAAATTTAAGGCGGCGTTGTCTTTTCAGAATCATTCTACAAAAACTTGTCTGCGAGGTGCGCGTGCCCGAAAGCGTGCGTCAACGTGCTTTACAAAGCGACCACGAGTTATGCGACCGTCAATGAGAACAGCAATAACCGATTCGATGTGTCTGATGAATTCCTTACGAGAGTGAGGAAGCACCTGAACGAATCACTCGACACCAGGGAGTACATAGAGCCAGACAGACGGGAAGCCAACATACAGGAGGCTGAACGAGTCATCCGTGATCTACCACCAGATGTTGACAAGATATGGCAAGATTACGAATTACACACCAAGCCTATTTTTAGGGCCAAAAGCCGAAGTAATGATGAATACAAAGAATGGAAGCATTATGTTGAGAAGTTAGGATTTCAAAATATGAAGAACGTTTTAGAGAATGATTTTATCGCCGGTTGGAAAGACATGAATTTGTATAATGATATTATGTCTGACTCGCTTCTGCTCCTTGAAACAGTAATTAATTCAGTAGTCGTAATTGAACAGGAAGGTTGGCGAACAGCCCTCGTTAAAGTACAAGTCATCATTTTGAAGAGAGCATTACACAACCTAGACAGAGTGCACGACGCCTACCACAACGGCGTCCCATTGGTAAACAACAAGGTTACACCGAACGGCAGTTATGACGCGCTTTACTTAACTAAAGAATTGCTCAAACACACACCGGAAATAAACGAAACGTACACTCGACTCAGAGGACATATAACGAAATACATGGATCAACTGTTGTGCATCAACATCACCGGTGGTCACATAACTGAAAATAAAAACAAATGTATCAATCATAGAAACGCTTCTTGGCGAGCATCCGCGGAGAGAGACCTCAAATTGTATGAGAGGCTGATCATACACCAACCGCTTGAGCGACTTAAGAATGGAATTAAAACGTTTGAAGGGATCAAAACAATTATTACAGATCTTTTTTCTATTTGGCGTAAAACGTATGGGGAAAGTTGGAAGAGCTTGTACTATATACAACAATGTTCAGATGTATACCACAATACAAAGACAACCGGGACACTTAAAGCATACTTGGACGATTTGAAGAACAAAAGACGCACCAGCAAATTATTTCTCGCCAGGGTGCTTACTTCGGACGAAGTAACGCAACTACTCGACAATTTTAAAGAATCGGCTTTGATATTACAAGAACGTATACGTACACTTATACATGATACGAAAGTATTTATTTTTGATAGGTGCAAGTACGTATACTATAGTCCATTGTTGCTTGCATTCTACTCTAAAATGTATTACCTTCTCAACACAACAACCGGTGCCGAGAAATCTGCCATGGAAGATTATTTCATGTTACACAGTGACATTTCACTCCTGATGAGGCTAAAACACCGCTTGCACTTCTGGGAATGCATACATCCACCTGTCATACCCTCGCATTCTTTCAAGAACGTCTCACATCGGCATCTAAACTCCTTCAAGAAAACGCTGGTCACTTTACTTCACAAGACTCGATTGGATGGAAATGTATTTAGGTAAGTTATAAAAACGTGCAAATTCAGCCATCATTACAAATTATTTCAAATACAAACATTAATGATTAAACGTAACTGGACTGTTTCCTTCAAATTACTTGATTGAATGATTGGTTGTATTTTAATGACATATTGCATACTTTCATATTGTGCATATTTTTATGTAGGCACACAATGATTACATTAAAAGATCAAAGGATTTTGCCATTTTGATTGACAGGTAGTGATTCGCAATTAACCATTTTAATTACCCGTTAATTACCCCTAAATACAAGTTCAAAGGGCACCAGTCAAGGTCAAATATCAAGGTCAAAGTTCAAATATCAAGGTCAAATGTCAAGGTTAAAGCCTTTTATATATTAATTAATTAATTAACATTAAAAAAATAAAAGGTTTTTTCATAAAAATAGCAAAAATGTATAAACATAAAGCTTTTACTAATTAACTAATTACCTAATTAACTAAATAATTATTTTAATTAACACGTTAAACGAGCAAAGGATTTCACTAATTATATAATTACCTAATTAACTAATTGATTAACTAATTAATTTGTATGTGTTAATTAAAATAATTATTTTGTTAATTAGGTCATTAGTTAAATAGCTCCTACGAGCCCTAACATATCTAATATATATATATATACATGTATATATATATATATATATATTATACATGCATTAACACATACGTATAATCAGGGTAAAATTACCGTTACTATAAAACTGAATTGACAATACTTCCAGATAAAATGTACTTAATTACCATAGGCACAAAATAAACGAAACAGGATATTATATATTTTACTGTTAAATTGCTTGGCACTGATTCATCACCACCCCACACCGTTCGTAGTCTTCGTGTTTTCTTTCACAATGACATTAACTTTCACAAGTATACTTCTCATATTTGCAAATGCTCTTTCTACCAGCATACATGCATACATGCATAATATAAAATGTTCAACTCTCCAGTAGGCGTGTGCTGCTCGTTATATGAAAAAAAAAATAATACAGTCGTTCCGCACTAATAAACTTTCCCTAAATAAAAAAAACGAAGTCAATCAAATGTACAATATCCCAAACCAAACAATACAAATTAGCGGATCGACCATCCCTCAAGTTAAAATCACTAAATTTCTTGGCGTGTATATACTGTAGATGAACACATACATTGGTCAATGCACTTGCAAAAACTAGTATCTAAACTTGCACGAAATGTAGGCATACTCTGCATTCATTCATATCTTACCCCATGACCGTTGGCCTATCTCACCGCTCCCGACTAATGTTTAACGCGCTAATGGTGTTGATGCATGTTTATGCGCGCTAAGAGTGTTGTGTTTGCGCACGCTAATAGTGTTGTGTGATGGATGGCGGCATAGTCTGGGAAATACAACGTTGTGTGAAAACGCAGAGAACGAATTTAATGTCGTGCACCTACCGTCACTCTAGCTGTGGCGTGGTTCGCCTGCTGGATTATTGCCTACGGATTTCCAACGGCGCTGTGTGAAATGTGGACTACGTGCGAGGTTGTTATAACAGCGTGAATGAATCATGCAACGTTAATTTAACAGTGCTGTGGGAAAGCCAGTCCGGGGCATACAGGAGGAGGAGGAACAGAGGTTTAACAGGTGATTGTGGGCTATTATTCCAATTAAGCTTGATAGTCTTTTAAAAGATACTACCTGTATTAATGCCGTTTCCGTTATGATATTCCGTTATATTTCCGACATTTATTCCGATTAAGCATGACAATGTGTTTTAATATGTTTTTATTCTGATTAAGCTTGATAGTAATTTTAAAGACGATAATTGTATTGATGTCATTTCCGTTATATTATATTTCTGTAAATTATTAAGCATGATAGGTCGTAATGTATTGTTGAAGAACTGTATTTAACACCCGTTTATTAAAGTTCCGTAATAACACCTGTGTGTATTTTAAAAGAGAGAGGTCGTAATGCTTGTATGTCTTTTTAAAGACATGTATTTATTAAGGTTCCGTAGTGGCCGTGGGTATTTCTAATACCTATAGGAGGTCGTAACGAACAGACAGTAGTGTCACTAACTTTTCCCAGATCTAATGACTTATGTTGTTTCAGACGACGCTTACGCGTGTCAACGGACTTGTGAAACACCCTTCAATGTCTACATACAATAAGAATGTGAAAGCGCACACTCAAACTGTTGAGAAACGATTCAAATATGACACTTGTGGAAAACGTTTTATAAACAACAGTGCCTTAACAATACATGTGCGCCGTCACAGAGGTGAAAAACACTTCATATGTGACACCTGTGTAGCACAGATTACAAGCCGTGGAGCTTTGAAGGGACGTGTCTGCATCCATACTAGATAGAAACCCTACAAATGTGATACCTGTGGTGCACGATTTACAGACAATAGTGTTTTCAAGAATCATATCCGTGTCCACACTAGGGAGAAACCCTACACAAGTGATACCTGCGGGGAAAAATTCACAGAAAATTGTAACTTGAACAAAGGTTTCCGCATCCATACTGGGGAGAGACCCTACAAATGTGATACGTGTGGTGCACGATTCACAGGCAATAGTGCTTTGAAGAAACATATCCATATCCACACTGGGGATAAACCCTACACAAGTGATACCTGCGGGAGAAAATTCACAGAAAATGGTAACTTGAACAAAGGTTTCCGCATCCATACTGGGGAGAGACCCTACAAATGTGATACCTGTGGTGCACGATTCACAGGCAATAGTGCTTTGAAGAAACATATCTTTATCCACTCTGGGGAGAAACCCTACACATGTCATACCTGTGGGGCGCAGTTTACAAGCTGTGGAGCTTAGAAGAGACACGTCCGCACCCATACTGAGGAGAGATCCTACAAATGTGATACCTGTGGTGCACGATTCTCAGTCAATAGTGCTTTGAAGAAACATATCTCTCTCACTCTGGGGAGAGACCCTACATATATGATGCCTGTGGCGCAAAATACACAGAAAATGGTAACTTGAAAAAACATATCCGTACACATACTGGAGAGAAACCCTACAAATGCGATACCTGTAGTGCACGAATTTCAGCCAGTTGTACTTTGAAGACGCATGTCCGTATACATACTGGAGAGAAACCCTACAATTGTCGGACTTGCGGTGCTCAGTTCTCACATTGTTGTAATTTCAAGACCCATGTTCGTATCCATACTGGGAGAAACCCTATAAATGCGATACATGTAGCACGCAATTCTCAACAAGTGGTAACTTGAAAAAACATGTCCGTATACATACCATGGAATGCGAAATTTCATTATAATTTTCCTCATGAAGAAAAAGTTGAAACCTGGAATGACACTTACACATTGTAAAGTATTCCTGTACTATTCACTTCAAGTATTATTATTATTATTATCCCTGTATTATTAGTCGAGTTGCCAATTTTTGAACCTGGAAATGGTTGGTAGTGTAAGGATGCGATTACTGATGAGTACCAATCGATACATACAGTTCGCAGCATCTTTATTGATAAGTACCAATCAATACATACAGTTCGCAGCATCTTTATTGATGAGTACCAATCGATACTTACAGTTCGCAGCATCTTTATTGATGAGTACCAATCGATACATACAGTTCGCAGCATCTTTATTGATGAGTACCAATCGATACATACAGTTCGCAGCATCTTTATTGATGAGTACCAATCAATTCATATAGTTCGCAGCATCTTTATTGATGAGTACCAATCGATACATACAGTTCGCAGCATCTTTACGCAATGATTCCTTTGTTACAAAACAGTCAAAGACAATCGGAATGAACATGCGTGGTGTCATGTAGACCAGCATACGTCATCTCTTAATGCCATTGACAGGTGTGTGTGCAGTGAAAGAATGCACTCGGTGTCACGTAGACATGATCCTCAGCCCGGCAGCGACTCCAGCTGAGGGTCACCCTGCGCGCAGCGAGTTTATTTTAGAATGGAAATGCAGAATGATCGCTCTCTGCAACAAGACGTACTACTGCTTCGAATCCAAAGAAGGTGTAGCCGTTGCCAAAGTCCGCGCCTCTCACGTCTTTGCCCTCGTTTTCGGAAACTTATTGGTCGAGGCAAACAGTTCCAGGTAGCTTCTGACGTACGCACCTCTGGCAAAGTTCAGCTGCAGTGGCTAGCTCGGGACCTGTCGACCATCCACGTAGAGCGCGAGGATGTTGATGTCGTTGTGCTTCGCGTTAAACGGGTTTTTATTGTAGACCCCGTTATAGGCGTCGTTGTCGATGAAGCACACGACCACCCGATTCGGCATCAAGCCGAGGTAGGCGTTCTCGTGAGTGTGAGACATGGTCCCCTGCGGGATGGAGAACACCTTGCAGTCGATTCGTCGTAGCGGGTACTTGGCCGTCCCATTCGTCAACGCTTTAATGTGACCATGCTGTAAAGTCGGGTTCGCACATGCAGGGACGTCACGAGCAGTTTTATCTTGAACCCTTGGTTGGCGCCATCAGCGCAAACGCGTCCTTGCTTCGCACCAGACGGAGCTTAACGTCGACCACATTCAGCAGGTTGCGGTCTTGCCCGAACACGTCGATGGTAGGTGTTGCTGTACGACCGCACGATCCACGGCAAAGCTTCGATGTATCTCAACGTCTGGTGTTTCGTGAAGTACCGCCACATGCGAGTCTTTAGTGTGCTGTTAATGCGTTCCACGATATCCGCTTTCGTCTCCTCATTGCGCGTCGTTGTGTTTTTTCAGGCTTGATACGTCGACGAGGTCGGCCTGCCACTGTTGGTGTCGACCGCACATGACGACGCAGCGCCGCTTGAAACGGCGTTTGACCGGTTTGTGAAGGGCACAGGTGTCCTGCTCCGACAATCATGCTTGGCGGCTCGTTTCGGTACTAGGGTCGCTCGGTGCACGTATTGACGCCGCTGTAACTTCCCACGTGTTTCTGGTCGAAGTAGGCACGGTTGAGTACGTTGAGTTGTCCCATGGCGTGTCGTTGCGTACGACGAGCCCACCGTTGCACCATAAGGAGGATGTCCAAATAACGGATTGTATAATAACCTATAAAAAAAATGCTGCTGCTACGACAATTACCGCTCGACCCCGCTTCATCTCGCCCTTCAAACCCGCCGCGCGCTTCACCTCTTTTTAATAGACCTCCCACTGACTACCGCGAGAGTGACCTCGGCGAGGCGGCCTCGAATTCGCGCTTTGCTGCTGCAAGTTCGCCCGACGATCGACCTTGCCGACAAGTTCCATACAGGTCCGTGCGCTCGAGGACGGTCTTCATGTCTGCGTCCAGACTACTCACCTCATGGGTCCTGGTCGTTGTCAGTGGTGTGAGCAACGGTAGGAGATTCTCAACCAAACGGGAGTCTACCAAAGCCATCTTCTTCAGGTGCTCCATCACCCTATGACATCTCTGAGCAACGGTAGAAGGATCGAAACCGCCAACTGAGCCAGCAAGGCCGATTGGAAACCGCTTGTTTGAAGGATCGTGCGCTTCTTTCCGACGGTCATTTTATTTGACGATAGCTGATGCAGATTTGTCCTTACTTTTTAAGTGTTTTTTTTCTACTGAGGAGTCAACTTCACGTTTCCTTTCAGAATGTTATAGGCGCACTCGCATAGACCGCAAATCCGCAAAAAGGTCGGCGTCGGCGTTGGCGAGGATGGCGTTTATCAACTTTGTATTCTTGTTCCTATTCAGTGTCTGCAAACACAATATATTTAATACACTCTGACATATTAACAAATGACGACTAGGACGCATCTCGACTTATATACTCTCGGCACGTAGACATACTGAACGGCGTCGTCGGGGAAGATTCTCGTGCGCAGGCGTCCCATTTCCGGCGCTCCTGTTTCAAGTCAACCAGGGGGTAACCGTAGGCTGATGATGTGGGGTCTTTGAATGCGTCCTGCATGTATTTCATGCACGCGGTTTGCCACTTACCGTAGCACCACAAGAGCTTCTCGGGTGGCGGCTCGATCATAGATGAATCGAAACGCAAGAGGCGGGTGACGAAAGTGGTCTTACGACACCCGGCTACAATATACGTAAAAGGATGCTTCAACGACTTGTCCATATCGGCGACTGGTGCGCGCGAGGTACATAACCCCGTTTTATCTTCTTCATTTATCACGCACCTCCATCAGTAGTTTCCCGAGCGTGTTTCGACCTTTTTACTAACGCAGCCGACCCCTAAGAAACCGTCTTTCGACGGCACCCACTACACCAATTCCACATGTACAATAGCCAGCAAGACCTCTCTCTCAACTCTTTCGAGGTCGTGAACTTTGTTATCAATAGGTTCTGCATACAGTCGACACGGATAGCATCCCACTCGGATGCTCTTATTCCTTATGTCTCTACTTCTCCGTTACGCCATGGACTCCGACCTCGCCTCTTTGATACTTTGCGCGCATTCGTCGTCTTCATTAAACCTCGCCTTGCTATATTGATAAGCGTGTTCAACAGACTTAAACACCCGACCGTACGCTTCGCCTTGGCACGGGTACACGATTGACTGGAAACAAGCTGACCCAGCAAAACGTATAGACATATCCATCATATGTCTGTCTCTATACCACTGGCTCACCAACTCGTATAGGAATTTTTCCATCACTTACCTAAGAGTGTTTAACCGATAATGAAGGTAAGTACGCTATATATAGTCATTAGCACCCACCACTCCGCTCTCAGCTACAGCCTGCAATATATAGTTCATTATTTAAATAGTAAAAGACTTTGATCTTTTGCCGTTAATTAATTAGTTAATTAGTAAAAGGCTTTGATATGTTGCCGTGTTAGGTTATTTAGTTAATTAATTAGTAAAACTTTTTGATGTGTGTTACTTGGTTAATTAATGTGTTAATTAGTAAAAGCCTTTGATCTTTTGCCGTGCTAGATTAATTACTTAATTAGTAAAACCCTTTGATATTTGTCAATTAATAAATGAATTAGTAAAACCCATTCATCTTTGTTAATTAGTTAAGTATTTATTTATTTAGATAGGTAATTAGGGGTAATTAAGTGGTAATTAAAATAGCTAATTGCGAATCAATACCTGTCAATCAAATGGCAAAATCCTTTGATCTTTTGAATCATTTCCAGTGCTAGGAGCCCTCATATACTACTAACGTCTCCACTTGTACAAATGCAGTCATTAGTAAACACGCTTATAATTTAATCAAACAACATCACCCCCAACAACACTATTCGCACGCATACACGGCTACGAACTTACACACGTATAAACATATACATCGGTGATAAATATACGCATTCGTTTTTATGACGATGGTATCGAATTTGCAATTCAACTCTTCCTCCGAACGTGTTTCAGTCGCAACTTTCTGGAGCTGAATATCTACATGCGCGACCTGCGTGTCCAGGAATACGAGCAGCTTGAAGCCTACACTCTCGTTGATTTACTAAGTAATGTGTGTTTTATTGCGGTGTTAAATCAGAGAAAAGCAAGAAGAGTTCACTTGAGTTGTTAGTAGACCATATACGCTGTTACTGGATGTACGTCGCTGTTATTTCGCTGTACTCATTTACCAAATGTCTGGTTCACAAATAACTGTTTAGCCGATCTAGCCATTGAACTGTCTATTACGCACAAGACGCGTTGTTTTACTATTATTCCAATACGTTAGGAGTACAATTTATCTGGTTTGCCGAGCTCCTTGTTCAAATCCCCACAAAAATAATGTTGATAGCAAGCGAGTCATTTCATGGCTCTTGCTGTTAAAATGTGTGACTGTTTTTGTACAATTAATCGCCTTCGCTGGCGCATTATAGCTCGTATCGTTGACAATACATTGTCGCCAGATGTTACAAAAGGACATTACCGTGGAAAATTATCTCCTAGAAAATTAGTTCCGGGCACTATTACTGGACACAACAGGCGGATAATAACCGCAATAGTACAATGCCTTCAACGTAGGATCAATGACCAAAACGTTATAATAAACTGATAAAACATGTATCACAATATGGATTCGATGATACCGTTTAGCTTAATTGTTAACTAATAACAGTTAGCGAGTAGATTTTATTGTAAAGGCATGAATTTAGGTACTGGAATTATTCTGGTAGGGTTTCAACGATTGTATTGTTAAATACACGCTATTTGAATGAATACTAACGTACCGTTACGGTGTAAGATGACAGTGAGCGGAGAATAACGAAGAATGCGTCTTATGTTAGTAGACATTACACCTAGGGGATATTGCCTGGGCTATTGTCACTGGACGTAATGTCCGGGGGTAACACCCTAGATAAGCCACAATCAGTTGTTGTAGTAACTTGCATGCCAAACGACTTACTTTCGCAAACAATCGTGTTACAGGTGACATCGGGGGTTCGATGGGGTTGCTAATCGGCGCGAGCATCATAACCCTGGTCGAAGCAATAGACGCCATCGCGATGACATTGGCCGGCCGGTGGCGTAAGAAGAAGATGCGACGCCGACGACCATCGACAAGGGAGACGGAGAGTGAACTGTGAAATGTGTGTACAACAACCGATGACAATACAGCGGAATGTATCCGTGATTTTAACGTGTTAAACGTTGGTCACTGCGACATGAGACAGATAGATTTCAATGGACTGTAGTTTGAACACTTGGCTTGGAATAGCGGTAGGCCTATTCGTTCCTACGTGCGAAAAGCGAAAATCAAGAACACATTTTCCGTCAGTTTAGAGTTGTCAAGCTAATTAGTTAGACAATCTTATTATACTAACAGCGGGGTGACGGTGGAAGGACACGTTCCGGCTTGGTTTGACAGAGTTTTAATTGCGGCATGAGCGAAGAGGCTCATTAGACTGGATGGTTTAAATGAGTGATGTTATTAACTTATTCCAGTCAGTTTACCTTTTTTCTGTGATGTTTCCGCTGCTATGAGCAGTCTTTCTCAGACGGCGACCGCTAGATAGTAAACATCGGAAAGTAGATGAACAAATCAGACTCCACAGACCATATGACACAAGAAAATCACATAGTAGACTGGGAGGGGGTCAAATGTATGGACAGGGAATCGGCTTGGGGGACAAGAGGTATCAAAGAAGCGCTCTGGATTAGAATAACCAAAGACAGCATGGATCAAGATGAAGGCCGGCACCGACTCTCACACATCTATGACGAGCCCTAAAAGAGCAACCCAGGGCACACGTCTGAGCGGGAATACCGTGTCGCAATCTAGCAGTAACTGTCTGAAGAAGACTGCTGAAAGCAGACGAAACGTCGCGGGAAAAAGGTAAACTGACTGTGAAATAAGTCAAAATATAACTCATTTCATTGCGAAATGTTGTACAAAAGTCGTGAAAATGTGGGGAATACAAAGAGTATGCAGGTCCTGGTACGTGACTAAACGACATTTCAGAATAGAGAAATTGTTATACATCAACCGGCGACTTTTTTTCCGGAGACAAGGGCGACGCGAATGGCAACAAACAATCGGTGACAAACGAGGATTGACGACACTAACAACCGGCAACAAAGTAGGTCAGACGATAATACCAATAGGTGACAAACGAAGAGAGACGACACTAGCAACCGGTGAAAACAAGGACGAAAGACGCTAGTAACTGACCGGTGGATCAACCATCAACGACTGTACCTGCTGCATCGCGTATTGGCGGAACGTTTCTCGGCGGCACGACCGGCGGCGGACGAGTGGGTCGACGTAGCGATCATCGTATGACGAACGAGCCTTCGTTGACCGTGACAGCTCCATCACGTACTTACGGGACTGATCCAGGGCGACCGGCCCAGGCGATCGGACCTGTAACCGTGACGAGCTCGACGATGATGATACGGCTTGTGTTGCAGATACATTTATGCTTTGAAATTCGGGGAATGTCGTGTGCCTAGCACGGATGGGAACAATGCGAATGTAGTTAACATTTGGCGTTGATGTGCATTGCCCTTCATGTATATTACCTGTTCGCGTTATTTTGATTACGTGTGGATGAATCCAACTTTGTCGTAGAAAAAGTTATCGCCAGGTTTTTAACGTTAACTAGATGTGATTGTGTTGTTTGTTGTTTGAATTTTTCTGGATACAGTAAGAAATATGAAACTTTATGTGGTACGTTTATACTATTCTTATTGACCAGCGTTGAATTATTTAAGTCGTCCTTGAATGATCGAAGCTCTGACATCCGCCGACAGACTAAAACAAGGTGAACGACCACTGCAGGTCCAACTTACGTAGTATGTCGGTGGATATCTTCATGATGTAGGGATAAGGTTTCAGCATAACACATCTAAGGTGGCACCAGAAACATTGCGAAGCAGATTAGCATTGTTACGTTAAAATAACATTCGAACATAATATAATTAGTAATATGAACATAATATAAAATAACTACATTCTAGATTAATATTTAGTTATTTCGTAGAACTACCGTTTCGAATAATTCCCTGGTATGAATTATTTGCACTGTGTAATATCGACGTTTTCTCTTTGACATTCGGAGAATATGCGTGTGACCAGCAGGCTTACGACGTGTACGTTCTACGTCGGGACGGTGGGAGGAATTCAGCCGTTTTATATAAAAGGTATCGCCAGACAGCGCGATATCATTATTATATATCCCCTTTTAATTACTTATACATCCCCTTTTAATCAGATGTTTACTTTATATGTACACTAATCAACATTTAAATGTATCATGGAACAATTCCATGTCATTGCATTTCTCCACTACCACTGGTGTGAAGCAGGGTGGGGTGTTGTCCCCCATTTTATTTTCTATCTACATTGATGAAATGTTAACAAGACTGTGCATGTCTGGTTTTGGTTGTATGATTGATCATAAGTACTGTGGTGTTGTTGGCTATGCTGATGATATATCTTTGGTAGCTCCATCGATATATGCATTGAACAAAATGTGTGATATATGTTTTAAATTTGCATATGAATATGATTGACAATTCAACCCGGCAAAATGTCAACTTATTAAATATGGCAGTGGTACCGACTGCCCATTTTACTTTGATGGTTTAAAAGTGAAACATACTTAAAAAGGGTTGCATTTAGGCAACATTATTGGTCCTGACACTCACCAGGCTATAGTAAAAGCTATGTGTCATCATGGTTTTATATGGCGTGTAAATGCATTATCTGCTAATTTTGGGTTTGGTAATATAAACATAAAACGTCAATTATATATGTCGTACTGTACATCTTTCTATGGTGTATGTCTGTGGAACTTGCAAAACAAACATCTTGATATGTTTTATACTACGTGGCGCAAAGGTATCAGAAAACTGTTTAGCCTACCAGTTTGCACGCATTGTAATATGGTGCCACTTTTAGCCGACTGTTTACCGATTCAAATTCAAATTATGAATCGAATGGTACGATTTATGTAGAGTTGCTTGAAATGCAGTAACTCCAGTTTGAATATGCTCTCTCGTCTATCCCTTCAAGGTAGTGGGTCATACATGTCTAAAAGTGTTAACTATATCATGTCCAAATTCAAAATTGATGCCATGACATAGAATGAAGTCTAATCATTTTTATGGTATGATTCAAGACAACTACCAGGAGGGGCTGGATGATGAACTAGTATGTAGAGTCTCATTTGCAAAAGATGTATTACATAATGTAGATAATGCGGGTAGCTCTTCTTTTTAGCCATTGACGAGCTGCGCTCATTGCTTACTGTTTTATATACACAGTAACTTATATACATTGATTTAGTCGAATTGTGCAATTTTTTAGTACGAATAAATGTATTATTATTATACATAATATATTTAATAACACATAACATGTGACTATGGATATTGTATTGCACATATTCGGATGTATTAAACTTGATACACTGCATGTATAGACTTGAAGCAATTGCCTTGTAAATTCTCATGTAATTCCAGTGCCGAATGCAGTGCGTGGGAGACGTTGCACTTGTCCAGGGCCCCCACTATTTTGATTTTTATGATGCTCCACAATACGCTTTTTGGTAATTTTTTTGGGGTTGAAACGTTTTTCGATGTAACTTGAATGCTTTGATA
The DNA here is from genome assembly GCA_020002185.1 of Paraescarpia echinospica. Taxonomy (NCBI): domain Eukaryota; kingdom Metazoa; phylum Annelida; class Polychaeta; order Sabellida; family Siboglinidae; genus Paraescarpia; species Paraescarpia echinospica. Next base: position 15,645,647 of record CM034532.1, read on the forward strand.
TTATGCAAATCGGTGTTCAAAATGGGTAAAAGTCGTATTTCGCTTTGAACCCTCTATGGTAGAAGATAGGAAGGAATGAGAACTAAGTATTATGATCCAATACCGACTAATCACTGCCTTGGAACCCCCACTGTTCCAAATCCAGCACTTGTCAGTTATCACTACATACAAGGTTGGTGTTACGTGTTACATAGTACAGCATGATACGTCTTAGAATAGCTTCACTGTACAAATGTTTGCGTTATGTTATATCAAGCAATACAATACAAAAACATTGCCTACAAAAATTAGTTGTCTCTCTCTCTCTCTCTCTCTCTCTCTCTCTGCTGTCCATCCTGTTCAATGATGACATCACAGTAGGGGAGTGTCCTTATGTTTTGCTCTCCGATGAGATGTCAGTCCTACCTGGGTAACAAAGCCTCTGCAGTAGTCGGCACAGAAGACGGTAGGTACAGAAGCACCCAGAAGGCCATGCCGACGATCGTAACCATGTATATATTTTTGTCCTAACTTTTCTTCTATGTGTATCTATCCATAGTGTAGGCCCGCCTCCGTTAGAATACAGTCAGAATGAAATCTACACTTGTCATGTTCGCCCATCTTTACACTTATACACTTCAAATGTGGTTTTTCCATGAGATCCGAAGGATTTGTCGCAGATGCCGGAGATGCACATGGGAACATTTCCTGATATGGCGACTGTGGAGTGTATATGTATCAGCTGAGTTCAGTAGGGATGGAAGTACAATTGCTTTGAGCACCTTGCACTATGTGGAGACTGTAATGCCGCGTTGTGACCACACGCGCTTCCACAGTCCTCCAGAGGCTCCGGAGGCAGCATATATACGATTTTTAATTACCACATCGATGTTGTTGTCAGACGCAATTGTGCTGCCCAAGTATGTGAAGTTCTTGACTGACTTTAGTGAGGTTCCACATATCTCAATATCTGGATCGACTGAAGTTTGTCCAGGTGGAGGTCGGTCTAGTGTTACAGTTTTCTTCGTACTGATTGTAAATCCACAGAAAGTCGTTTGTTAAAACTTAACTCCGTCGCCATAGACTTCCCCTACATCTTCGCCAGCGATCATGTTTTAGGTGCCAAGACTGTCGCGCACCAATATCAACACCCTCTGGACCAGGGATACCTTAATCCAGTGAAGCACCCCGTGCAATGACTGGATGTCAAGCTGGTTTCCCCGCAGTGGAGATAAGTTGCAATCTACTCTTAGTTCTAGAGACACCGTTGGTTAAGATGACTTGACTCTTCCGCCAACACCAAATACAAGCATCGCTGCTACCCGACACTGACTATTTATCCATAGTTGGATATTCGAATGGTGAAGGTCGGTAAGTATCCACACGTTGGTGGGCCCTGCGCGCGACACTTCTGGGTCCCCAATCTGCTCCAAGATCCTGAGCACATTCGCAAGGTGCCCATTATCCACAGTGTACCACAAGGAGGTCGTGCTAGAGTATTGTCAATGGAAAGGTCATGTACTAACAGGGGAGACTTACGCATTCGGCACCTTTTCATTCCAAGAAACTAGCTGGCGTCTGTAACTGAAAGCGAGAGTATTAAGCAAGAACTACATACTACACTAGAGCATTAGGTGCAACATCACATACACCTGTGTTAACACACAACAGAAAAAAAACAATTATTTACAAGAAAAAGGTAATGTAATGTAAAATATGCAGTAAAACCAGAGGTTGTGTTTAATATCACTTAGCACGATGCGAAACCACTGGACATAACATACAGTCACACACACACACACACACACACACACACACACACACACACACACACACACACACACACACACACACACACACACACACACACACACACACACACACACACACACACACACACACACACACACACACACACACACACACACACACACACACACACACACACCACATACACACACACATACAAACACATACGAACGCACGCACGCACGCACGCACACACAAATGGGCAATACACTTTTTTGCAATCTTCCAAAAGTGTGTCTTTAAATTTTGATATACACCAGACACCACACAAAATTTGTGTAATAAACATGGTGATGTGCTGTGTGGTTAAGCGCTGGAGAAATGAAGTCCAATTATCTGTTACGTACTCATTCTATTTCAATATCTAATATGCCTTTCAGACATATAACTTTTCCCACGGTTTTAGAACCTTGTCTGCATCTTTGTTTCACAAAAAAACATGACTTTGTGACACAATCTCCGGAAATGTAGGAAATCTTTTTTGAGGAACCAATTGACGTTGATGTCCAAAATTAGTTCAGACCAGCCATGAACGAGCCACAGCTGGTAACCGGTCGTTGTAATATTTACCCAGGCGGTTTGACCTAGCTGGAGAGAACCCGTTATCATTTAAGACTATACTCATGGCTTGTCTGAGCTAATTTTGGACATCAAAGCTGATTCTGCTCCCATTTGCTGATTTATTTCGCCAACTTATTTATTGGGTCTACATCCTAATAAAATTCGAAGTACAACCAGATTAACTGAGTTTATTTGCAGTCTTATACACAATTAGTTAGAAACACCAATTAAATACAGCAAGTTGTGTAGTGTATTATGATTGTTAACTGTAGGTTTGTATCGTTCTCGACAGTACCAACTAGCGAACGTCAACGTAACCATTTATAACATTGTGGCACCATCTAGTTAGAATTCACGTCATGAAACACTCCATATGTACGTATGTATGTACGTATGTATGTACGTATGTATTTACGTACGTATGTATGTATGTATGTATATGTATGTACGTACGTACGTATGTATGTATGTATGTATATAAATTATATACATATATGTATATATATATATATATATATATATATATTTATTTATATTAATTTCAACAACATACAACATTATCGAAGTGCATGACCTGGTCACTGCTTTGTATTTTTTACATTCAGCGGCTACGTATACTCTGCTGAGAGCAACCATTTGTCATCACGTGGGAGAATTCCTACGTAACACGTTGATAACTCATGATGCTATCTTGCGTGTAGGCCTATACGACACACGAGCAGGAAGATAATTAGCAGGAAGATAATTATGTCTGTCAAAAGAAAAGCCGATGTCAATTCCCAGACTACTACCTGATTTAAGTCTTAGTTGACAATGGCACGTGGATGTCCCGCAAACAGGACCATAGTTTTTATTGGGCCACTATGCACGACAATCTGATAACAGGGTATCGTGGGTCGACTCGCGCAGACATGAAAACATTTTCGTTGACAATGCTCGATGATAATCGCATTTTACACGGCGATATGCCTGTCACAGTCATACAGGTGGGTCATGACTTGGCCTGCTACTGAGCACTGACCTGTATTGAAGAGATCTATGTCAATGCTACTAAGTCGGTCGTTAGCAGCGTCGTGTAACGGGAAAATGAACAACAGTGGCGCCACCTTTTGACAAAGACACACTAAAATGTTTATAATTAATGAATTTGTGTTTGTGATGAACGTCAGCTACGAATGCATAGTGTGGCAGTGTGTGTGCATATCACCAGTTCATAATCATAGTCCAAATTAAATGTGTAGGTCTAAGTCTTCAGAATGTTACTTTACGGTTAGCTTTGAATTAAACTAGCATCATACCATACACTATAAAGTACTAGATCCACATATAATACACATTGGCAACATTCATTGTAATTCTATATCTTGTCTTTAAAATATAAATTTCTGTGAGGCGGCTAAACAAGCTCGAATGAATTCATTATGGACGTATTTTGTTATACATCACAACAAAGACAACACAGTCATTTCATAGGTACTTTTAAGGGGCAATCCCAGAAACACGTAGCCATGTTTAACTACAAGTCTCAACGTTGCAGATATAGATCAAACCCAGTAATTCTACGCGCCAGTCGACTGCAAAATCACTATAACAAATCAAGACCACCAAATTACATATTACTCTTAGAGGTCTTTGTCACCCACTGATAAGGGTGACTCATGCACGTGATACGCCATGTTCTAACTGGTCCTCTATTTAACTTCAATGTCACATAAAAATAGCAACACATTTTACAATAAAAAAGAGTGGCGCCATCTACACGCGGACCTACACAATCATTCGTTGTGATTATAAATGACAGTAATATACATTTTATTATCATTACATTTTGTTATCGTTGAGTATTCTTATGTCTGTCTAATCATGCACACCCTAATGCACGGTCCACCATCTAAAGGGCGTTTGACTGCCGGACAATAAGCTTCTATAGAGCACGTCAATCAAAAGTCGACATAGGCTATATAATATTATTTGTTATCCCTTTATTTAATTGTAATTATTATACCGTAAACAATATATACGATCAAAATGTGTTTATAGTATGTTGTGTTTGCTTAGTTGCCACGGGCCACTGCCATAATATTGTACGGGTGTAAGATACACCTCGGAATTAGAAAGATTATTTTGTTTAACAAACCTACATACATGCAACTACTTATTTCGCATGATAACATTACAATAATAGTTGCGCTGTCTACTGTTATTTCTATGGTTGTGACCATCTAACCTTCTTGGTCAAAATATCTCTGAATATCTCTAAATATAAACTTCCAAGGATTCGAAATTAGTTATCCAAACGAATGTTTTCATGGTATATCAGGCTATGATTATATCAGTAAACAAATAATATTATGCATATTTGTCGCATTAATATGCAAGTTAGATATGATAAAAATAATCTCACGATATTCGTTTACATTTCCTCAATAGGCGAGCGGTAGGCATCACCTAACGGATCAACTTAAATGTCCCCCCCCCCGTACACACACCCCGTGGTATAACATTTAAAAGCCCTGCATTTTCACGTCATAATAATGCCTGTCGGAGAACTACTGCCTAGTGTTGTATGTGTCGAGCTTAAGTCAAACAAGGTCACCTTGAAATTATGACGATTCGAACTTTTACAATACCGCTAATTATAGACGGGCGGGCAAGGACAAGAAAAGTGCTCAGAAGAAGTTTTTAGGAATTTTTTTACAAGCTGCCAACCATTTTATATGCTCTCTATATACGTTACTGATTATGCTATGTGTTGTTACACTTTCTGCGTTTGGATTTCTAGGTCAGAAAAGTGTGATCTTATTCGCTGCGCGAAGGACAAACAAGAACGTGCAGATCCACATTCTCCAAGCCATACTACTTAAATGTTTTTCGATGCTGATGTCAAAATAATCTTTATTATTATTTATTATGTTAGGAAATGAAGCATACTGCATAGGTTTTTTGAGCGTGTTGTGACATATTAGTTGGCATTTGTCCGTAGGAGAAGGTGACGGTGGATACTGTTGCCAGACACAATAAGAAACCGAGGTGCTGGAAACAGTTTACGAGAAATCATCAGGAAAAATGTTCATAGAAAAACAGGGGGAGAACGACAAAGTGACAGAAAGACTGAAAGACAGACACGGAAAGAGAGAGAGAGAGAGGGGGGGAGAGAGAGAGAGAGAGAGAGATAGAGAGAGAAAGGGTGAGAGAGAGAGAGAGAGAGAGAGAGAGAGAGAGAGAGAGAGAGAGAGAGAGAGAGAGAGAGAGAGAAAGGGTGAGAGAGAGAGAGAGAGAGAGAGAGAGAGAGAGAGAGAGAGAGAGAGAGAGAGAGAGAGAGAGAGAGAGAGAGAGAGAGAGAGAGAGAGAGCGAGAGAATCGTTAGATGGAAAGTCTATCAAGCAAGCGGATGGCTTCTTGCACATTGGAGAAAGGTGTGTAGGTGCGACGTCTGATACAAATGGGTGCGAATGCATGGAGAAAGGTACACTTAATCATGACGGACAAACATCAATGAAAAAGCTGAAAGGAGATGTCGTGAGAGGGTGAGTAACACCAGCATGCCTGTAGGTTATGCAGATGGTGACGCAGCTAGAACAACGGCATAATCTGTAGTTTTGCAAGAAAGACTGGATTCGGAGAATCACAAAAACAAAATTGTGGAAAGGAGAACAATGAATGACCTGAAGAAAGAGATTGGGATCCAGTACTACCTAACAGAAATATTGCAAGAACTTAGCCGTGTTACGGTGGCAAGCAGATTGGTAATAACTGATGCAGTCACATTAATGAAGCAGGCGGAGGCGGAACAAACATACAGGACGCAGGAACGAGATTAGAGGAATGTGTGACGTGGTACTTGAGAAGACTGGGGGAAGTTGCCAGATGAAAAAAGAGGCAGTTAATAGAAAAGCAAGTTTACCCACCCAAACATGTACTTAATGCCATATTGGTTTCATCAGAAGGAAACATAACCATACCGACAAGATAAACAGTGACATGAAGTAGCGAAACATTCTTCAAGAAAGACGACCTAGGAGAGAAGCAGCCTTGGCATCAAACCACCATCTTCAAGCGGGAATATTATCAGTTATATGCTGAATACATACACAATCACAACTAATATTTCATTATCACACCAATGTCGGGAGGCTAACTGAAGCCTCCCACAAGTGGATTTCAACTACAGTGGAACTTTATTATTAAGGTCGCCTTTGGGAGTGGACAAAGTAATCTGAATAGCTAGGTGACCATATTAGCGGGACTAATATCCTATATAATAGGTCGCCTTTGGGAGTGGACAAAGTAACCTGAATAGCTAGGTGACCATATTAGCGGGACTAATATCCTATATAATAGGTCGCCTTTGGGAGTGGACAAAGTAACCTGAATAGCTGGGTGATCATATTAGCGGGACTAATATCCTATATAATAGGTCGCCTTTGGGAGTGGACAAAGTAACCTGAATAGTTAGGTGACCATATTAGCGGGACTAATATCCTATATAATAGGTCGCCTTTGGGAGTGGACAAAGTAACCTGAATAGCTAGGTGATCATATTAGCGGGACAAATATCCTATATAATAGGTCGCCTTTGGGAGTAGACAAAGTAATCTGAATAGCTAGGTGACCATATTAGCGGGATTAATATCCTATATAATAGGTCGCCTTTGGGAGTAGACAACGTAATCTGAATAGCTAGGTGACCATATTAGCGGGATTAATATCCTATATAATAGGTCGCCTTTGGGAGTGGACAAAATAACCTGAATAGTTAGGTGACCATATTAGCTGGATTAATATCCTATATAATAGGTCGCCTTTGGGAGTGGACAAAGTAACCTGAATAGCTGGGTGACTATATTAGCGGGACTATTATCCTATATAATAGGTCGCCTTTGGGAGTGGACAAAGTAACCTGAATAGCTGGGTGATCATATTAGCGGGACTAATATCCTATATAATAGGTCGCCTTTGGGAGTGGACAAAGTAACCTGAATAGCTAGGTGACCATATTAGCGGGACTAATATCCTATATAATAGGTCGCCTTTGGGAGTGGACAAAGTAACCTGAATAGCTAGGTGGCCATATTAGCGTGACTAATATCCTATATAATAGGTCGCCTTTGGGAGTGGACAAAGTAACCCGAATAGCTAGGTGATCATATTAGCGGGATTAATATCCTATATAATAGGTCGCCTTTGGGAGTGGACAAAGTAACCTGAATAGCTAGGTGATCATATTAGCGGGACTAATATCCTATATAATAGGTCGCCTTTGGGAGTAGACAAAGTAATCTGAATAGCTTCTCCTCAGTAACTCGATAGCAGTCACACTCTTGTCGGTCTCCGGTCCACAATTAGCTACATTCGTGGCTGTATCCGAGCGGGAACCTGTTGCAGCGATCTGCTCCACTTCAGACTCCACAACATCTGTCTGCGAAGGACGATTCGACGCTTACGTCTTTACACTTTAACGTGCTGAACGCCTCATCGGAAACATCCTGCAGTAATACACACAAGACATCTGCACTGATTAACCCATAACATCATAAACCAGGTACGCAGTAACATGCGGCTATGAAAACACATCACATGAACAATTCTTAGTTGCTCATGTTATAAAATGGACAACTATTATCAAACACATCTCGACTTCTCAGGGAAGCATTCATCCACTTTGCAATTACTGAGATAATTTGAGCAGCGTAGAGTAAACGAACTAGCATAAGTTTCGAAAGGGCAAGAAGATAATTATATCCCGCCATATCTCTACTGAGATTCCGTTGTTCTATAATCTACGCTACCACTAACTCTTTGTCACGGTTGGTAATAACTCAATACACAAGGGACACATTAGTTATATAACTACTCCGTAGT
>CM034532.1:15654857-15740990 GCA_020002185.1 Paraescarpia echinospica
ATTTATCCAAACAAATATAATGTAATGGATATATAATTTATTAATTGTAAATATATTGTACAGTAATATATTGTAATTATATATGTGAAAACAGATTGTGATCTGTCTGGATAAATACAATTTAGAAACATCGTTGTATATAATGACCATATTTTCATTTTTGTGGCGAATAAATAATTACTACAAAAATATTTAAAAAATATTTACAAACAGTGCATCATAGTATACTAAATGATTTGGTTTATATTACTTCGTGAAAACATAAACAAAAAAAGTGTAAAAAAATCAATAGTTTGCATGCTGTCAGGATTGAACCGGCGTCGCCCGATTGTAAAACGTACGCCAAAGAACCAACGCGTTTACCAACTGAGCTATCACGGCCGGCAGAAATTCGCTGATTGATTTCAGTTGTTATAATAAATTGTACAACTCCTCCTTCATACATCGATATTCTAGTAATATTATGATATTTTACACGTTACTTTCTGTAGTTGGATACGATTATGTTTGCTATGTATGTATATTGGTGTACATTATCTCCCGTTGGTTGCGTTCGATGTAATTATTCTGAAAACGAGCCCAGGGCCAAGCTCGGCGAAACCTAGTCGACTTGTACTGTAGGCTCATTCGCATTCATTGTTTTGAATAAAATTTAATTCATGTGGAACCGTAAGATAACTGCTTGTTCCTCTATGATGACTAGTGTTTGTATTACATCGGATTATTGCATAACAACTCATTCTGACGCTCGTTTCGACCCCAACATTATCCATGTAAACATGCTCTGAAAGCATAGCAAGGGTCGGCCTGCTGCGAGTGTGAGTCATATGTGACGTTAAGATACCACGCGATCGCCTAGCTCATTACATTTTTATTTTCCGCTGGAATCTCTACACAGACGGGTTTAAAATCGAATTTATGCTACAAATGTATTTTTCTGTATTTTTTTAATGTTCTCGAATGTTACATGCAATATTAAACTTTCTGTACACATGGAAAACGGATTTTAGCTAATGCCTTGTTTTTATTTCCTTTAATAAAAGGCATGCCTTTAATTAATTAAAGGTGAGACTGATATGCTGCCATATAACGCAATTAAGCGCCGCGACCGTACGCCAAGTCTGACGCGACCTCAAATTTGAAGTAAACCTCAGATCTCGCGTCGACGTCTAATAAAACACCATTAGCTAAGCGCGCAGTGAGTGGTTTTAATTTCGGCTCCAGCAGGTAATTATTTTCTCGTATGTAGTGATTTTCTGTGTGTTACTAACAGTAAAATGCATGTACGAAATATATAGATATATGTATAAATGTGTCATCGGAATAATTTAACCTTTATTGCAATCGATAATCGCAAGAGAACGGCAAACGCGAACCCCAGTGCAATCATTCCGGTGTACTGGTCTGGAAGGAGGTTCCGGTCTGAGAGTAAGTTCCGGTTCCGTTTTGCGTAGTGCGCATGCGATTGTACATGTCAAAGGTTAGCGCCTACTTTCGGCCCGCAGCTTTATGGTCTGGAAGGAGGTTCCGGTCTGAGAGTAAGTTCCGGTTCCGTTTTGCGTACACACAGTACATGTCAAAGGTTAGCGCCTATTTTTGGCCAGTTTAACACGGTGTTTGCCGAAAGAATTATGTGATCCAATTATATTATAGTTTACGTTAATGATACGGTTACTTTTGTAATTGTTAGTAAACATAACAAAACCTCATAATTAGCATAACTTGTAGTTATTTGCCAAACAAATTTGTTTTATTCTGATGTCATTGTCTCAGAGCGTTGACGTTGTGTATCTTACGACTTCGTCACACAGAGCTGCAGTTTTCAGCGCTGTTTATACGCACAGCGGGTTTTGTGGTAAACACAAATCTCCGCATTTTAAATGACATGACACATACTTATCTCCGTCAGTTTGGCATGTATGAAGCTGAAATTTTTTGTATAATCTAGCAGGCCCATTGGGGGTGGTTCTTAGATTTAGATTTTTAAAAATTCGTCGGCGGTGGGGATCTTGGGGGTAACAATTTATAAATGACCCATATCTCTGTTAATTTGACATGTGTGAAGCTGAAATGTTTTGTGTGATCTAGGATGTCCATTGGGGTAGTTTGTACAGGTTTTTTTTTCGAAATTCATCCAGGTGGTGGGGGTCTCGGGGGAGGTCACAATTTTAAAATGCACTTATCTCTGTCATTTTGTCATGTGTGGAGTTGAACGTTTGTGTTTGATCTAGCAAGCCCATTAGGATCTAGATATTAAAAAAAAATTAAAAATGTGGGGGTCACAATTTCAAAATGGCACTTATATGGGCCAGTCATGCCTGTATGGGGCAGACATTTTTATGCCATCTAACGTACCCATTGGGATAGTTCGTAGTTTTATATTTTTTTCTAAATTTGTCCGGGGTGGCGGTCTGGGGTCACAATTTTAAAATAGCACTTATGTCTATCAGTTTTGGAAATATGGGGCTGACATTTTGTGTGCAGTCTAGAAGTCCCATTGAGGCACTTCAAAATTCGTACGGAGGGTGGAGATCTTGGGGTCATCATTTCCAAACAGTGTTTCCCAACGCAACTCCGAGTAACTCAACAATTCCTTAATAATACATTTATGGAAACGGGTCATGCATTCACGACTTACATAAGTAAACATTTATTATCATGTCAACGTGTATAATTATGTGTGACATAACAGTTCAAATAGTATTATTAAATTTAATATAAAATGCAAAAAATTATTTATTTACACAGATCAAAACTAGCCCTTTGCATAATACTGTGATGTTTCATCAGACAAGTGATCAAATGCAATTATTAAAAAATAAAACTTGTTATAAATAATTATTAACTCATAGATAACATTAGCCTTTCTGGTCATACATATTTACGTCACATTATAGGCAATCTAATTTAATGTAAATTAAACTGAGGAGATCCTTATGAAACTAAAGCTGTGATTGTTATTACATATTACATTAAACAAAGTAACATAAAACAACAGGAATACACTAAAATGGTTGGCATACATTTACAAAGAACCAAACCACGTAGCCCGTTATATAACGATGCACTCGCTTGCAATACAACATTGCTACAAATAAAGTATATCATAATATTTAATCAGCCAAGTAATATAAAATTCAATTATTCAGAAATAAAACCATTGTCACAAGTAATAATTAATTCATATATAGCATGACTGCATGACTGTAATAATAATAAAATAAGATATTTATATAGCGCCATAATCACACAGTGCTCTACGGTGCTTTACAATACAATCATAATACCAGGCCTGTATAGTTAGATCATTAAGACATTAAGTTAAATATCATAAAAACAATACAACTAAGAATCGTACATTGAATTAAAAAACAATTGAAATATAAGGGCATTATACCTAAAACTTATATAATGAATAAACTCATTTAAATAATAAATTACACTAAGAGCCATCAAATAATAGGATGAGGTGGGATTAAAATAGTAAGATGACAAACTAAAGTATATATTCAGTGACTGCTTGTGCCATTACTGTGTCTTGTATTGCAGGAACTCTGCTAATACCGCCTTTCTGAAAGCATCGACATAGCACTGGCGTATCTTGTGAGGTGGTACTCCAACGCTGATGGCCTTTGCATACTGGCATACAGATACACATTAATGCTAACATTTCCTTACATGAATAATACACTCATCTGAAAACATATCATCCCTTAATAACATACATAGATACAGGTCACAATATTCCTTTGCTAATTCTGTGAAGTATAATACTTTATAAAAACCTACTTGGTACTTGGTAGTGTGATAACTTGCTCAATGTTACTGTAAGCGAGCTGGCAATTAGTGTGTATCATGTGAAGTTTTCATTCCTACATCAGTGAAGGACGTTTTACGTAACCAGCATTGCGAAAAACTGTTCAAATATATGACATAGCAAATGTCATGTAGGAATATGCCAGGAAACAGACTATTGTGTCTCTGTGTATAGAGCACCATGTGGAGGATTGGCACATTTGCTGTTTTTTTCAAATTGGCAGGAATTGTCTTAATATATCCTAAATTACAATTAATGGTAAGACCTAATTGTCTCTCAAATGATGCTCACCATCATTGTGAACACACCACAACTGTGGCTGAGAGGAAGCAGGTTCGAATCCTATGCGGCGGTGTCAAATATTGGGAAAGTTAATTTACTCTGCATTTCTTCAGTTCACTCAGCTGTATGACTGAGTACCTGGCTATAGACAGTGGTGAATATTTGTGTACGAATAGTCTTCACGCATTAATCACAGCGTGGCTGAATACTCCCAAGAGAAGTCAAAATGGTGTTCGATTGAACAGGTCTGCCAGGGAGTAAAGTGTAAAACGCATCGAGCAGTCCTAAGGACTGGATACTGCGCTATATCAGAATTTACATTTTTTAACGTATAATTATCTTATTTGTTAAACAATATGGATGCCAAGATGCCACATTATGGTATTTATAAAATAATAATTAAATACAATTGTTCTATGATCAATCACTTTTATTACAACAAAGTAACTCAATATACTATGAAGATTCCTTCACATAAAACAATTTGGCATGCTTGCATACCTAAACTTATTTAGTGCAGCGAACATCAAAGAATATTGAGAGCAGGCATGGGAAACTAACTTTGAAAATTAGTTAAAATACATCAACTCATATTTTCCAGTTAAATTAATTAATATCATACGTTTATCAGGTCAATTAAATTAAATTAACCTACCAATTTTTTTCAATAAAATAAAATAAACAAATAACTTTCATTTAATTAACATTCAATTTAAACTAACTTCAATTAAATTAGAAATCAACTTGAACTCACCTGACGATTAATTTTAAGACAAAAACAACACATTATCCGCTAAAGAGGCTAACTGGAAGTAATGTCTGTAACAGGCCAGGCAAGCTAATAAAGCACAATGACATTGTACAAACTTATCTAAAACTTGAAAGTACAATATGAGAATTTAAATTAAATACTGTATAGCTGGATTATGTTCACTTTCACATTTTTAACCCAGCCCTGAAGTGCCTTATCACCCGCTGGACATTCACAGTTCACCCAGCTCAGTCACTGACTGTCCCTGGCTGGAGATTTGAGATTGTGCAAACAATTGCCTGAATCTAACTAATTGCTTTCATGTCAGTTGGGTCACTGGCTGCTACTAGTGTGCACTTAGAATTTACATCTAATGACAACAGACCTGTTAAAACCACCTGAGGCATAACATTGACTTAGAATCAAGCTTGCATATTATGCATGTGGGTAGTTTTCATCTTACAGCTTGAACCTGGAGCACCAAACGTTTTGGGATTAATATATGACCCCCACAAGAGGGTCGTTTCAAGATACTCCATATATGTATATATGGGAGACATCACCAGTACATCATGTATTTAGATTTTCAGAAATCTTTCGACAAAGTGCCACATCAACGATTACTACTTAAACTATAGGTCCATGGCATAGGAAATGGTATAAATAACTGGATAAAAAATGGCTGATTGACAGAAGACAACGGATAGTAGTTGATGGGGAGGATTCAAACTGGAAATCAGTTTTGAATGGGGTACCACTGGAATCAGTACTGGGCCCTATATTATTCTTAATATATATCAACGATTTGGACGATGATATAACAAGAAAGGTGTTGAAATTTTCGGATGATACAAAAGTGTTCAGAAGGATTAAACGTTATGTAGATAGACAGCATTTACAAGATGATCTTGACAGGTTGATCAAATGGTCTGAGAAGGGGCAAATGTGGTTCAATTTAAAAAAATGTATATGCCTCCACACAGGACATGGGAACGAAGATGTACAATATAAATGAGGGTACTGTATTAAGTACAACTGTAAAAGAAAAGGACTTTGGGTTAATCACCAGTGCTGAGATGAAGGTTTCTAAGTAGTGCGGAATTGCAGCTACAAAGGGAAATAAAATCCTTGGATTAATTAGGTGAAATATAGTGTATAAGTAAAAAAAAGATAAATTGTACAAAACAGTAGTTAGGCCTCAATTAGAATACTGTATACAAGCGTAGAGGCCATATCGCAAGAAGGTCATAGATATGCTACAAAGAATACAGAGGAGAGCGATTAAAATGATACCAAAACTGAGGGATCTTAGTTATGAAATACACCTAAAAGAAGATGGTTTAACAACACTAGAGTCCAGGAGATTAAAAGGAGATGAGATAGAAGTGTTTAAAATATTGAATGGTTATGAAAATATTGATAGAAATACTTTGTTCTCAGTTAGGAAGGATAGAAATACTAGAGAACATGAAGTTATATTAGTAAAGGAGGAGTGTAGATTAGGTATAAGAATGTTCTACTTTTCACAAAGGACTGTAAATGAATAGAACAGATTATCTGCTGATTGTGTGGGTGTTTGTTGCTTGAACATGTGTAAACATACAATTGACACACCTCAGAAGGGCAGGATGCAGAAGGGTTGGATAAAAAAGGGTTGGGTTCTCAATAAGCCAAAAGGCTTCCTTGTCCACCTGCCATCTAGAGTTAATTCTCTGTGTGGCAATCTTGTTAGGTGGACAATGAAGGTATGGGGTAAATCAATTGTTTGGATCTTCTTTCAATGGACTATATCTGATGCTTCAACTGTTGCATCATTGAAAGTCATTTTAATTAAATATCAACATAATCATACTCGCAGATGCAATGTATCGGTCCATAAGCCCATGCCAGGGGTAATTGTGCACAAACGTTTGTGCATTTACCTGGCGGATTTGAACCACCAACATATACCGAGACATTAGCATCTACAGGTGTACTCTTAATTTAAAATAAACAATGTTAAAAAAGGAAACCACTGTTTCAAGTTTCAATTAAAAACAGACAACTTAATAAAGGCCATTTACAAAATTTGCAGATGCTACAAAATAGTATTGTTCACTTGTTACAATTTATCAGTAAAGCTTACTACATAAATGATGGATGAAATTACCAACACAAGTTACCTGATGCTGCACTGCCATAGCTTAGTAGGGGTCTAAATTCTAGTGATAAGGGCCTGAGCAAACTATGCAGAGAATGTCATAATTCACTTGAAACAATTTAGCACTACAAAGTCTACCAAGTCAGTATGATACAATTAATTAGTAAATTCCTTACTGTCATGTAACAGTAGTCCCACACACTGTCAATAAGCTTATGTGTCACTGTGTCTACTTCTGAGAAAGGAAATATCACTTTATTCATACACAAATACAGTACAGTACAGTGTGACAATAACAATGTAAGTACCTGTGCTAAATGCAATACTAATAGCGAGTGATTGTCCATGATTTATTAATTTATTTCATTCATTAATTGCACTATATATGGTCAAATACATTGGTATTTAGGTTGATGTATATTTTAGTGGTAGGCCCCTAGGCTAGGCCTATACATTTTTAGGTAAAACGATTGTTTAATAGCGTTAATAATTTCAGCTGAAAGAATATTCACAAAATAGAATTCACAATTAACCAATTTCAAGTAGCACTTATCGTGGGGGCCAGTGTATTAAGGTTTGGCTCCCATGGGCATGGAATATAAATTTTATGTGACACAAAGTAGTGACAAACTAGCTGTACATTTGGTCATATAAGACTAAAGCCATTTGACATCTTAGGTTGAGTGCAATTGTTATTAATATTTGCCAAAAAGTAATCACCAACCTGTAATGCCTGGGTGTCTGCTTTGTCAAAGGAATATTTATTTATGGTTCAGGAAATCAAGAAAACATTTTATTTATGGTTCAGGAAATCAAGAAAACAACCCACAGAAAGATAAGAATAATAACCATTCTAGGTAATAAACGGTGGGCCTGCAGAGCACCTGTGTTAATAGCCACGTCATTGCGTCCAGCCATCGTTTCATAGTTATACTTCTGTCAAACAATTAGGCCCCTATTCTGACACCTATATCATTTAAGAGACCCATATTAATAGACTGGCTTATGGCATAGTATACTATACGCTAGGCTACAGATTATTAGCCTGGCCGTGGGCCTGGACTGTCTACTCACCGTCTACTTGATTGATATTTGCCAAGCTGCGTAGCTTTCAAGACAGCATTGCGCATTCGCTTTTCACACACCAAGTGTTGGTGTCTAGGTAATGCCTTATGCAAGTCATGTACCGTCGGTACTCATCTCCTATTTTCTCCCGCTGCATCACAGGTATTTTCTCAACAAAAGATATGTGAACTAGCTGATACTAACTAATGTGCCTGTAGACAGTTGTCACACGCATATGTACGATCCTGTTTAGCAACGTAGGGGGCAAATAGGTCGGTGGAGTAACGGTCGCTACAGCAAACGAAAAATGATTAATTGTATATCTCAGTCACCGAGTGCGTCGAGCAAGGGTCAAAGTTGATCGGTCACCTGAGGTCACGTTGCTCAAAGCGATGTAACTCAGTCGCCGCATACTTCTGGCACGGGGTCAAAGTTGACCGGTCACCTGAGGTCACGTTGCTCACAGTTGGTCGATTTTGATGTGCTGCGCTTGCGCGAGCATGCGTAATACACAAAACGGAACCGGAACTTACTCTCAGACCGGAACCTCCTTCCAGACCAGTACACCGGGTACTGGAGTTGACGTTTAACATGTGGCGCCGCCCCACAGTCATTGCAGAGACTATGGTGTAAACTTGCTCGCCAGTTGTCAGCACCGTCGTTCGGCGACTTCCGATTTCGTTGATGGGAAGTCATCCTCCAGGTAGCAGCAGCTGCGTTTGGTTTCGCCTACTGGTGTGATCGACTCCGCCAGGTGGAAGCACCTCGCGATTCCGTAGCCGATTTTGTGACTGACAACTTGTTGACAATCGAGCGATCGGTGACATTGCCAGCGCTATTGCCTGTCATCGATGCGTGGTTGTTAGCCATAGCCTGGCCCTGAGCATTCGTAGCTTCTAGTGTACGCCCAAATTTCAACAGTTCAGACAATGTGATGTGTGCGTCACTCAGTCCCTTATCGCGGACTTTGCCGAGTTGACAGCGTTGAATAATTTGTGAGCGAACTTCCCTGTCTAGGTCGCTGAAGTTACAGTTTTTAGCGAGTTGCCTTAGTCGTGCGTGGAACTTATCCAGACTCTCGCTGCCTAGTTGCGCCGCCTGGCGGAACACGTAAACCTCGTACTCGATTTCTTTGCGGAGCGAAATAGGCCGTAAGTATGCGTTTAGTGTTCTCCAGAGACGTATCATCCACAATGCCTAGTGATTCTGCCAGTTCAAACACTTCCTCACCCACGTAGTGTAAGAGTATAGCCTTCATTCGTCGCTCGTCAGTAATGTCCTTCGCGACTGCATAGTTCGTGAAGCGTTTCAGCCAACGCTCCTGTCACAAGCACGCTTTGTATGAATTCGACATCTTTATTCAAATCCCATAAGGAGGAACGTCATTGGTTAATAAAACGACAATCATGATAGAACGTAATAGGCATAGCGTCATGATACTACGTAGCACAATTGCAGTGTGTCACATCTCCCTTTCGTCGAAGTAATTGATATGGTTATATAGAGTCACGAATACTAACTGCTAAAAACACTAACAATGCAATTAACGCAAAAACAGGTGACCAGCCTCATTGGAGTAGACTGTCCTCAGCTGGTCTGGCATATTCAGCCGACGTAATCACTCAACCTAACGCAAACAGGTGACCAGCCTCATCGGAGTGGACTATCCTCAGCTGGTCTGGCATATTCAGCCAACGTAATCGCTCAACCACCCTGGGCGGTTTGCGTTGCGGTTGCTACGTCGCAAAGGAGCCACGGCTTCGGGGACAGCCTGATGATGAGGCCTTCCTTGTGCCTCCGGCTCGTCGATCGCGGTCGGCGGTGTCGGGAGCGGCGGCTTCTCCTTCGTCTTCAGGAGGTCGCGCCGGTTTCGTCGGTATGCCTGCGCGTTTTCGTTTGTCACCGTATATGAGCGAGGAGTATTCTCGACTCGGCTCACGACGGCTCGCTCCCATGTTGCACCGGAGCGAATGCGTACGGCATCGCCTTCACGCAATGGAGGTAGCGTACGCACGCCACGGTCGTAGTGGTTGGCGTACGTCGCCTGGCGTTGTAGTAGTTGAGAAGTTGCGCTGACTACCCGTGGACGCAACGCCGACTTCGAATCAGGCAACTTCGTCCTCAACGTACGGCTCATCAACATCTCAGCTGGCGATAACATCATGCCAGACACCGGCGTGTTTCGATACTCTAAGAGCGCAATGTATGGGTCACGGTGATCGAAATTCGCCTTCTGCAGCATGCGCTTCAGCGTTTGAACGAAACGCTCGCTCTCACCGTTTGACTGTGGGTACCGCGGACTGGATGTTGTTCCCTCAACTCCCCACTCGGACAGGAACGCCTTGAAGGTGGCACTGTTAAATGGCATGTTGTCACTGATGATTTCGCGAGGTATACCGTGCCTCGCGAACACCGACTTGCAGTGCACAACCAAACTGCTGGCCGTCTTACTGTCGAGCTTGCATAGTTCAGGGTACTTGGAATAATAATCCACAATCACTAAGTAGTCATGGTTGTTGTATGTCATGACGTCCATACCAACTTTCTCCCAAGGTAGACTGGGGATGGGATGAGGCTTCAGCGGCTCACGCTGTTGCCTTGGTCTGTACCTCAGACACGCTTGGCACTTCGACACGACTTCCTCTATGTCGGTGCTCATGCCCGGCCAATACAAGCACATGCGCGCTCTGGCCTTGCACTTCTCAGCACCGAGATGACTTTCGTGGATGACTTTCAACATTTGTTGTCTCAGAGATGCTGGCACCACTATCTTGTCGGCTAAGAACACGATGCCTTCAGCCTCGTGCAGCTCGTCTCGCTGGTGCCAGTACTGTTGGATGACGATCGGCGCATCTCGTCTATACTCAGGCCAGCCATGCCTGATCTGTTGTCTGAGGATCGACATCGTCTCATCGGCTGCGGTCGCTGTCTGTATGTGCTCTCTTCGTACAGCACTCATCGGGATGTTTTCCACCAGTGTATGCACCATGACTTCCATGTCGGCATGTAGATCGTTCGTTTCTTCCTGTTTAGGATTGTACGCTCGCGACAGCGTGTCAGCGAGGTACATGAGACGACCCGGCACGTACTTCACATTGATTTCGTATCGTTGCAGGCGTATCATCATACGCTGGATGCGAGGTGATGCCCGTGCGATCGGCTTCTTCAGAATTGCTTCCAGAGGTCGATGATCTGTCTCGACCTCCACCACCTTTCCGTAGATGTATTGGTGATATTTTTCGCACGCGTAGATTATACTCAAGAGTTCTTTCTCAATCTGAGCGTAGTTGCACTCAGCGGATGTCATTGCCCGTGATGAGTATGCCACTGGCTGCCGCTCTTGGATCAATGCAGCGCCAAGGCCTCGTTGCGATGCGTCACTCTGTATTTTGACGGGCTTCGTGACATCATAATATCGCAGCACTGGTTCACTGGTCAATATTGTTTTGAGTCTCTCGATGGCTGCGTCATGTTCCGGATGCCACGCCCACTCGACGTCCGTTGCCAATAACGATCGGAGTGGCGCTGTAATGTCAGACTCGTTCCGGATGAATTGCGACAGGAATTTCACCATTCCAAGGAACCGTCTCAGTGAAGTCTTGTCTTCAGGTCGAGGCATCTCAAATATGGCTTTCACTTTGTCGATGTCATGTTTGAAACCATCTGGCGTCTGGATGTGACCCATGTACTTCACCTGGTTGACCTTGTATTGTATCTTCGATTTGTTGAATGTCACGTGACTTGCCTGCGCACGTTCCATTACCAGTCGGATGATCGCGTCGTGCTCTTCGTTGTCGACAGCTGCGATAATCATGTCATCGCCGATAATATGCACATTGTGGATGTCACCAAACGTCTCCATGTTCCGCTTCTGCATGTGACACACTGCAATTGTGCTACGTAGTATCATGACGCTATGCCTATTACGTTCTATCATGATTGTCGTTTTATTAACCAATGACGTTCCTCCTTATGGGATTTGAATAAAGATGTCGAATTCATACAAAGCGTGCTTGTGACATGGTGTCAGAAATATAAACAACTACGCCTACTCAAGTAAGTTGTACTTTTGCGCACAAATGCCGCACTAGTCTATAACTATGGAATCGCTACGAAGGCCCGATACTATGCGTTTTGACGCGGCCAATCTAGCGGTAACTTGGCGAAGATGGAAAGCAAATTTCAATGTGTACCGACAAGCTGCGGAACTGAGCGATAAAGCAGCCGTTACGCAAGTCGCAATTCTACTGCACAGCATGGGGTTCGACGCGGTTGAAATTCATGAAACGTTCACGTATGGTACAGATGAAGACAAAACTGACATTGAAGTTGTGCTACGAAAATTCGACGACTATTGCATTCCACGCGAGAATAGCGTCTACGAGCGATACAAATTCTGGAGCAGAGACCAGAAAGAGGGCGAGAGCATTGATCAGTGGGTCACTGATTTGCGCACTCGTGCGTCGACTTGCAATTTTGGAGATCAACAGGAGCTGTTGCTTAGAGACAAAATGGTGTTCGGCGTGCGTGACGAACGCATAAAAGAACGATTACTCAGGGAAACTGACCTAACTCTTGGTAAGGCACTGTCCATATGCAGAGCTTCCGAAGTTAGCAAGGCACAGTTACAAACGATGTCAACGAGTGGCAACCCTGAAACAAGCACTGAAGTTCACGTCATCAAACGCCGACAAGCTGACAAATATAAAGCTAAAGAGAGCACCAAACTGATACGCGATTGCAAGTACTGTGGGCGAACGCACGAAGCAAAGAAATGTCCCGCGTTTGGAAAAGTCTGCAGTCAATGCCAACGACGCAACCATTTCGCAGCGGTTTGCAAGTCAAAAGTGGTGCGAGCAATAGACTGCGATGTTCGTGACGTCGAAAACGAACTGTTCATTGGTTCGTTGTTCATTGGTGACATTCAAGACAAGTGGCAGGCAGACGTATAATTTAATGATACACGCATTCGTTTCAAGCTTGACACCGGTGCTCAGGCAAACGTGCTGCCATATCAAGTGTACTCAAAGTTTGCGAGCAGCGTGCCAATGAAACCGACAAGCTGTGTTCTAACGGCATTTGGAAACTCCAAGGTACTGCCTATGGGTACAGTCGTGCTAACCCACACGAGCGGTGATGAACGACATGCGGTTTCATTCTACATCGTCGACGATATCAAGTCAGCAATACTTGGACACGACGCATGCGAACGCTTGAAGTTGGTGTCCCGCCACAACATCGATGAAGTGAAGACGAATGAGAAGGGCAAGCTCACCAAAGAAGATCTGCTAAGCGAATACCCAGCAGTGTTCAACGGCACAGGCATGTTTGCCAAAGAATATCACATCGAGACATCGAGTGAAGTCAGGCCGTGCATCCAGCCGCAACGCAGAATCCCATACACACGTCACGATAAACTGAAACAGACACTTGATGACTTGAAGCAGAGAGAAATTGTCGATGACGTCGATCGTCCTACGGATTGGGTCAGCAATCTCGTTATAACGGAGAAGAAGAACGGGTCGATGCGTGTGTGCTTAGATCCGAAGCCTCTCAATACAGCCATCAAGAGAGAGCATTATGAAATGCCAACAGTCGCTGACGTCCAGGCCAAACTGGCTGGGAAGAAGATATTCACTGTGCTTGACCTCAAGGATGGGTTTTGGCAAGTGCGTTTGAGTGACGAATCATCATATCTCACAGCGTTCAACACACCGTGGGGTAGAATGCGCTTCCTAAGAATGCCGTTTGGCATATGCTCAGCCAGCGAAGTCATACAAAGCGTGTCTGTGACAGCTCCCATCTCGACGCTGCAGAGTCTGCTGGTTCCGCTGCAAACGCTGGCAGACCTTCTTGATCCATCGTAGCCGTGGATGCGTAGTTCGAATTTCTCGTCGCAAATTGAAATGTATCGTGGTACTGAGTATTGTGGTAGACTAGGCTAGAATTGAAAACGCGATGTTGATCGGTTCCATTTTATTTCACAACAAACCCAACGGGGTTTTCACTTCCGTTAGCACGGGCAAGCTAAACTGCATAGCGTTCAATTGCAATATTAGGCTAAACAGCGATACACCACAATTATCATCCTGGCTTATTGTGTAGAACAGTGCAGTCTGCCTCCCTTTAATGGAAATAATTTGTAATAGTATATTCTTTGCTTATTTTGTTATTGTAATTTCGTGGAACTTACACTGCATGTGTGGCAAACTAACATGCAAAGTAAATGTAAAATTACAACTATTGCTACGGCTACCATACATGCTACTACAGACACTGCTGCTACATATAATTACTGCTTAAACTATTATTACTACTATGACTTCTACAACTGAAGCACCTGTTTTGGGTGATTGACAAGCTCGTTATTATACGTGACCTGCCACAGCAAAGTGGGTATTAAGTTGCAAAATTGTGAAATAGAGTTTTGTACCATTTTGGATGCAACAGATTTTAAGCTTTTAAATGATACCCCATTTGCT
Source organism: Paraescarpia echinospica (assembly GCA_020002185.1). NCBI lineage: Eukaryota > Metazoa > Annelida > Polychaeta > Sabellida > Siboglinidae > Paraescarpia > Paraescarpia echinospica. The sequence goes on from CM034532.1 coordinate 15,669,395, forward strand.
GAAACATCTTCAGTAGTTTTTTGTTTATTGCAGTGAAACAAACTTTTAAAGGTGATGTTTTGGGAAAAATAGCTTTAAAAATAGGGCTGTGTGAAAATAACAAGGCCCATAACAACCAAACATTTAGTATTTAATGTGGACCTGACATTTGTCGAGGAAAATTAACCAGCCACTGAAAGGTGAGACTATGAAGTATGAATTTCTGCCAATATCACAAAATTGATGAGACATGACTGAGACAGCTATGTTTGGCTGATGTGTAGAATAGGCCACTGCTACTTAACAATTATTAACAATTATTTTCTCTGCTACTGAACACTACTATGTAATAATATTCCATTTCACTAACGGTTATCTTCTGTAGCCTGGGTGTGCTCAGGAGAAGGTTTGTTTTATCACCATGTGCAAAATGTTTATGTATATATGGACATGTGTTAACATACATCCTACTTAGATCTTGTATCTTTATTCATTATGTAAAATCATGTAGTGGTAAATTAATTGTGCCGTACTGTTGTAAGCACAGGTCGTTTTAATGTTTGAATAAATGCTTTACATAATGGGAACCCATGGAATTGGTGAAAGAAATGAAAGTGGAGAAAGACTAATTGACTTCTGTGGATTAAACAACCTTGTGGTAACAGGTACCATATTTCCACATCGACTCATCCATAAGCAGACGTGGACATCTCCAGGAGGGCGGACCAAAAACCAAATTGACCATGTGCTAGTGAGCAGGCAGAACATAACATCAGTTATGGACACCAGAGTGATGAGGGGAGCAGACATTGCGAGTGACCACCAGTTAGTGATGAGGGGAGCAGACATTGCGAGTGACCACCAGTTAGTGATGAGGGGAGCAGACATTGTGAGTGACCACCAGTTAGTGATGAGGGGAGCAGACATTGCGAGTAACCACCAGTTAGTGATGAGGGGAGCAGACATTGTGAGTGACCACCAGTTAGTGATGAGGGGAGCAGACATTGTGAGTGACCACCAGTTAGTGCTGAGGGGAGCAGACATTGTGAGTGACCACCAGTTAGTGATGAGGGGAGCAGACATTGGGAGTGACCACCAGTTAGTGATGAGGGGAGCAGACATTGGGAGTGACCACCAGTTAGTGATGAGGGGAGCAGACATTGTGAGTGACCACCAGTTAGTGATGAGGGGAGCAGACATTGGGAGTGACCACCAGTTAGTGATGAGGGGAGCAGACATTGGGAGTGACCACCAGTTAGTGATGAGGGGAGCAGACATTGTGAGTGACCACCAGTTAGTGATGAGGGGAGCAGACATTGTGAGTGACCACCAGTTAGTGATGAGGGGAGCAGACATTGCGAGTGACCACCAGTTAGTGATGAGGGGAGCAGACATTGCGAGTGACCACCAGTTAGTGATGAGGGGAGCAGACATTGCGAGTGACCACCAGTTAGTGATGAGGGGAGCAGACATTGCGAGTGACCACCAGTTAGTGATGAGGGGAGCAGACATTACGAGTGACCACCAGTTAGTGATGAGGGGAGCAGACATTGGGAGTGACCACCAGTTAGTGATGAGGGGAGCAGATATTGGGAGTGACCACCAGTTAATGATGAGGGGAGCATACATTGTGAGTGACCACCAGTTAGTGATGAGGGGAGCAGACATTGTGAGTGACCACCAGTTAGTGATGAGGGGAGCAGACATTGCGAGTGACCATCAGTTAGTGCGATCGAAGATCAGGCTGTAGTTAAAGAAAAAGCAAAAGACCAGTGAGAACAGAAAGAAATTCGACACAATCAAGCTGCAACAACCAACCATAAAAATGCAATTCTCGTTGAAGCTACGGAACAGATATGATGTACTACAGGACTACGACGAGACAGATAATGACATTGTTGAGAGAAAATGGCAAGAATTTGAGGTGGCCTACAAAGAAACAGCCAAAGAAGTACTGGGTTACAAAAAGAGAGGACAAAAACTATGAATCAGCAAAGGGTCATGGGAGCTGGTAGAAGACAGGAAACGACTAAAAAACAACATAGAACAAGCAAAGTCAGAAAGGATAAAGCAGAGTTACAAGGATAAGTAACAACAAAAAGACAAAGATGTAAAGAAAAACCATGAGACAAGATAAAAGAAAGTGGGTAGACAACCTGGCCGCAGAAGCAGAGAAAGCAGCCGGGAATGGAAGGATGAAAGAAGTCTACAATATCACAAAGACACTTAGTAACGACAAACGCAAGACAGCGAATGCAGTAAAAAACAAATCTGGAAGCCTAATAACTGACGGACCAGTCATGCGGGTAAGATGGAAGGAGCATTTTGAAGAAGTCCTTAATAGACCTATGCCCGATGACCCCGTTATATATATTGAATTAGATCCGATCATAGATTAAATCAGCACAGACTATATAACAAAAACATAGATTAGAGCAGCACTGAGGAAGCTAAAGAATGGGAAAGCCGGAGGTAAAGATGACATTACAGCAGAATTGTTGAAAGCAGACATGGCGACAACAGAGAATTGGCTTCTAAGCTTATTCAAAACAATTTGGGAACAAGAAAAAGTACCAAAGACGTGGAAATAAGGACTGATTGTTAAAATACCAAAGAAAGGTAACCTTACAGAGTGCATAAATTGGAGAGGAATTACTCTAACATCTGTCCCCAGTAAAGTGTTCGGAAGAGTGATAATAGACAGAATAACAGATGGAGTTGACAACAAGTTGAGAGATGAACAAGCAGGTTTCAGAAGAGGACGAAGAACAGTTGAGCAGATATTCATCCTTCGAAACATAATAGAACAGGTAGTGGAATGGCAAGCAATGCTTTATGTAAATTTTGTAGACTTTGAAAAGGTATTTGACTCTGTGCACCAAGAGCGCCTTTGGGGAATCATGACGAGCTATGGAATCCCACACAAGATAATCAGAATGGTCCAGATTTTGTACGAGGACAGTGAATGTGTAGTGTTAGATGAAGGTGAACAATCTGAGTGGGTAAAGGTAAAAACTGGAGTTAAGCCAGGAGACTTAATGTCTGGATTTCTTTTCTTGATGGTAATCAACTGGATAATGAGGAAAACAACTGAAGAAAACAACACAGGGATAAGATGGAGATTCATGTCAAAACTTGAAGACTTGGACTTCGCAGATGACATTGCGCTTATGTCATCAAATTACAGACACATGCAAGCAAAGGCAACAAAGATGAATGCATTCGCATCAAAAACCGGCCTAAAAATCAATAAAAAGAAAACTGAAGTACTGAGAATAAACAGCAAATGCAACAACAGAATACAGATTGATGACCAACAACTGAATGAAGTAGAGAAATATACATACCTGGGCGCAAACGTCAGCAAGCAAGGAGGAGGAGGTGATGATATAAACAACAGAATACGAAAAGCAAGGACAATCATGAAACTCAAGCAGATATGGAACTCAAATGTGTACACATTAAAAACTAAACTCAGATTATACAATACTCTGGTCAAATCAGTGTTACTGTATGGATGTGAAACATGGAAAGTAAGCAAAAGCGACAACAAAAAACTTGACATTTTCCATTTCATCTGTCTCAGAAGAATTTAAAAAAATTAGATGGCCAGTAGTAATTTCGAACAAAGACATTGAGAACATTACAACAGAAGAGAAGATCAGCACAGAAGTACTGAGAAGGTGGAATTGGATCGGGCATGTGCTGAGAAAGAAGGACCACAACCAATGCCTGACAGCACTGACATGGACGCCGGAAGGAACAAGAAAAGTTCGTCGACCAAAATCAACGTGGAGAACCAGTGGAAAAAGAACGAAAGCAACTGGGCTGGGCAACTTGGAGCAAAGCCAGACACCTAGCCGTTGACAGGGCGAGATGGCACAGTCGCACAGCAGCCTTATGGGCCACAAGGCCCGAAGAGGATAGGTAAGGTAAGGTAAATGCTTTACAGGTGTATTTGTTTTGTTTTATATGCATATCTGCGTCAAAATTGTGTAAAGTTTATCAATGTATAATTTATATTGTTTCTATGCACCCCTTCCACAAACATATCCACGGATGCTAGTTCGAAGAGTGCTGTGCCCTGGAGAAGACGAATGTATTAATTCTTTAAATGGTTCAATGGCTCTTGTGCACAAACGGCTAAAAAACTGGTCTGCCCTGACTTGTTCCTCAGTTCGCTGGCTATAACTAGTCAGTTACAAGTAAATTGTCACAAGCTTATAGAAAACTAATGAAATGGTAAACCTTCGCTTATATTCAGTTAATTTAGCAGTAAGAATGAGTACCTGGCTCTACACAGTGGTGGATATTTGTGCATGAACATAGTCTTTGTGCAGAAATTGCAATGGGGCTGAATGCTTCCCATACAAATCGAGATGATGTTCGATTGAATAGATCTACAAGGGGGTAAAATGTAAAACATTTTGAGCAGTCCTAATTAAAGACTCGATATCATGCTATACATGAATTTACCTTTTTATTGGCACAACTTACACAACAGAACAAAACACAATCAAGTTCACATTTTATATATTTTACTTAACACTGTCTGTATATATATATATATCTATATCTATATGTATATATATATATATACAAAAAACGAATACATACAGTGTTAAGTAAAATATATAAAATGTGAACTTGACTGTGTTTTGTTCTGCTGTGTAAGTAATAATGAAACATCTGAGTAACGCAGGAGGTTCTCTGGAAAGCCCACTGCATTTATTAAGAAGGTTTGTATGCAGCTGCCTGTGAAACCAAGTGGACAATGCACTAAAACACAAATATTTTGGTCGCAGGCTTGAATCCCATCCCATATTGTTTGCATTTTTATTTGTAGGCCGGTAATTTATATTTTTAATATTGAAGAATATTTATATTATTTATACCGGTACCTTTATTAATTGTTGTTGAGGCGATACTCCTGGCGCATGTAGGTGGTCCACGATTCGCTGTCGTAGAGGAGGGTGCTCATGCAGCACACAGGCCTGGTAGGCTGTCATCTTGGTGTACTCAGTGAGCATCTTAAATTGTTTTCCCATACTCTTATGGTCAGCTTGCATGGTCATAGTGACTGCGGCTTTTGAACTTGTTAACATACAAAATTAATTATCAATGCCAAATCCTTTTAGCAGAAATGGTTCGTCACCAGCTAGAATGCGTTATACCTTATTAAAGTAAAGGTTAATTACGTCACATATGTAGCGTTCGTGCGTGATTGTGTGCGTATAATTGAGGTTATCTGTCAGGCAGGGCCAAACTTGTTCTTGAAACATAATCACATTTCATGGTCGTCTTCAAGTAAAATAACTTTTTTGTAAACTATATTTTAATAGCGTACCTTACACTTGGATACACGATCAATATCAAGTTGTTTATTTTGCAGTCGCCCAGCCGTCGGACATGCAATCTCACGGTCTACGTCAACTATCTGTACATACTATGCTCATTTCGTACGGTGCCAGTGTGGATAATTCAGGGCCCGAGGTTATAAAGCGTACTCGGTGCTCATGCTCAACTCCATGCTCAGACTCGAGATCTCATGCTCACCGGAGAATCCATGCTCACGGTGGTTATAAAACTTCTTGAGTACGTGCTCAACTGAGTACGCCGTCTTGAGTACGAGAGCAAAACAAAGAGCTCTTTCGGAGCTCTCTTGTTCAAGAAGATAACAAACCTACACCTATCTATAAACAATATCAACTTCCGACTATAAAACGGTGACAGACGAAGACCTACGCCGTTGGGAATGTGTTTATTTTATGGTGAAATGCGCTGAGGAATATCGACTGAATAACGCTGCGAAGAAAGTACTTCGCCGTGCACGATGGAACAGACATGGCACAAGACAATTCAAAAGATAAAATAGCATGACCTGCCACTGGTCAGTCACGCTGTATTATTTATGATATTTTGTATCATTGTAACAGTAAGTAGGTACGATGAAATCGGGCTCGACGGCGTCGATGTTACCGTGTTTATAATAAATAAATACCTTACACACATCAAATTGAGTTGGCATTCGTACTTGTGAAATGAACTGACAAAGTAGTTGTATGGGAGCGACCCTTATTTATCAACTGTCCCGGAGGATTCGGGAACATACATACTCTGATCTGAAATTCAGCTTAGTCCACCTCTATGATGGCCGAGAAGGGCCATTGCGTTTTTGTGTGGCAACATGCAGCGCCATAGGGCGATGACGCGATGCGATGGGAGATGCGATGAGCGATGCGATGGACGATGCGCGATGCGATGGACGATGCGCGATGCGATGGGCGATGCGATACGCGATGCGATACGCGATGCGATGCGATACGCGATGCGATGCGATGCGCGATGCGATGATATACATTATAAAGGTGCCGCAATGAGCATGCGTACGCTGAAAACGAGACTTAGGCAGCCATTTGTATTTTATTAAACGCATTCCTTTTTGTGTTCAGAGCATGTGATGATGGCTGATGACGCTGACTGTACGTATACGGTTACTATGATGGCCGAGAAGGGCCATCGTGTTTTTGTGTGGCAACCTGCAGAGCCATGGGGCGATGACGCGATGCGCGATGGGCGATGCGATGAGCGATGCGATGGACGATGCGCGATGCGATGGACGATGCGCGATGCGATGCGATACGCGATGCGATGCGATGCGATGCGATACGCGATGCGATGCGATGCGGGATGCGATACGCGATGCGATACGCGATGCGATACGCGTTGTGATGCGATGCGATGCGCGATGCGATGGTATAAATTATAAAGATGCCGTAATGAGCATGCGTACGTCGAAAACGAGACTTAGGCAGCCATTTGTATTTTATTAAACGCATTCCTTTTTGTGTTCAGAGCATGTGATGATGGCTGATGACGCTGACTGTACGTATACGGTTATATTTGGTTTGCGCACAGAATTTGTTGTGTTCGTACTTCTATATGTTGTGACGAATGTCTGGGGCAAACATATTTCATAACATGACATATATGTACTTCTTCTACCGCTCAAATTGCAGTTTTTAAATTGTTTCCGTCTGGATATCCTTGGTAGAAAATATACAACTTATTTTGTATACATGAGAAGAGACGACACTTTTTTCAACTTTCGCTTATTGCAAATGCCGTTCGTTTGTGTCCAAGTTTATGTTTCAATTATTATAAATAGCTACAATATTCGAAGTCGGTTTAACAAGAAGCAGGTACATTAAATCATCGAAAAAACAGAATTTAGTCATCATTTGCGTCACATGTTTTTTTGTCTACAGTTTAATTGTTTCTTTTTAGTTAAGTGAATCGAATAGCTGAGGCACAGTTTACCAAACCGTAGATACGCTGCAGTGTAACTGCCTGTCAATCGCAGCGATTTAGGAAGCCGCCGAATATAACATGCGGGACGAAGTGGTAATTATTGAGACTGTCTGGTCATACTTGTGTGTAGGCAACTGCTTTGATGTGGTCACATGTGGATACGATTAGTGTTTTGAAATAGGTGCCACTAGTTAAGCCAGACATATTCATTAGAACAGTATGATTATCTTGTATGTGTCTGTCTGTTCCTTGATATGGAAGTACTGTGGAGGCAGTCAATCTATGAATCGCGTATCTTGCATGCCCCCAGTAAATTACAACCATGGAAGATACGTCTGTAATATATTCCCGTGTGTGTGCGTGCGTGTGTGTGCGTGCGTCCGTGTGTGATTATAAACCTATAAGTATAGCATACATGTGTGTCAATTGTATTGTTGTAAATACAGTTGTAACATCATTGCCAGGTCAAATGCTGCAAACTTGTCGTTAATTTTTCATGAGAGTGCATTTCATAAAAAATGTATATCTTCATTTTAGTTCACAGTTTGGTAAGACAGTGTTTCGTGGAGGGAGGGAGGGAGGGAGGGAGGGAGGGAGGGAGGGAAGAGCGAGAGTTATTGGAAGAGCGAGAGTTATAGTAAAATAAATAATGCATTCAATAAGCACAATTACTTAATAGCAAGCGGGCTTAGTGCAAGATGTGTATGTAAACCACTTAATGTTGTGCAGTGTGCGGACATTAAAACGCCTTCTACAAAGACTTGGCTTAAGGCGCAGACAAGTAGTTGACTACGCTAGGGTTGCAACAGCAATGCAGGTACTTTCAAGTGTAAATAAGTACTCATGTCTATGTTGCACATGTTCACGGCTACTGGAAATAATTTAAAAATATATTTATGTAACACAAGAAATAAAAGGAAAGTTCGTAAATGAAGTAGAATTTAAATGTATTTGAATATGTCAAAAATATGAATAGCAATTCAGTATTAAATGAATTCTTCATGATCTTCTATATTCTAGTACATCCTTGAAACAATACACATATAAACGGAAGGTGTAATTGTTTCTGTTTAGCATCATATCGAAGAAAATAGCACAATGTTTTAGGGTATATTCTGCGATAACAAATTGAATCATCACTACAAAAATATGAAATATATCACACACGTCTACCAATAAATGTACACAGTTGAATAGTTGTCTTGTTGAATGTGCTAACCTGCTTATGCAATATGCATCAATACCTTAACAACTAGTTAAATAGAGGCGCTTTGTTGTGTATAATGTATACCTTATGAAAGTAAAGTATCTTTAATGTGTGTGTTTTTTTGTTTACAACATATATATATGTATGTGTATATATATATACATTATGTAAATCTCTTTTCCACATAATAATTGTTTCAGCACGAGTTGGAAGGAAGTGGACGTTGTTTGGGCTACAGGAGCATGACAGGACGACTACGCAACCTCCACGGTTTGATGGTGCCAAGGTGTGTCCAGTGTTTAGCAACAACAATTTTATTCAGAGAATATTAGCAGTAGTATATATAACACTCCATATGTTATCCTTCATTTAGTTTAATTACATGACCACTATGACCACAGGTGTGGTACTATTGGCGGAGATTCTAATGTGGCATAAGACGTACACAGCAAAAAACGTTTGACAGTTTTTATTTTCATCTAATTTTTATCTTTCATTGTAAATAACATGGACATTTAAAATCGTAATATAATCTTATTAGCATAATAACTTATATTCTCAGTTCATGTGGCTACTGTCCTGGGATTATACGAAGTCTTTTCCTACTGTTGCAACACGTGTTCTAAACCTGAGCTGAAACCTTGATTGTCAGTCGGACGTAAATGTGAGCGCAAAGTTTGCCGCTACCGTGACAGCACTAATTTTGATGTGTACCTGCTACTGAAGGGCATACTGTAACTAGGTGACGTGAGGCTCCATCTACATATGTGTGAATTTATTTATGATAGTTTATTTCATTTACAGGGACACGGTAATGACATTGTTACAAATAATGGACCCAGAAAGGGTATCCGAGCGAAGGGTAAACAGATTTTCTCGGAGGCAATATTATAGCAAAGGCCCAAACTATCTCATTCACATTGATGGGTACGACAAGCTAAAGCCGTTTGGTTTTGCAATACACGGAGCAATATGCGGGTAAGGCCAGTTTGTTTTTTATTGGCATGTTTAATGATGTGTTTATGTAATGACTAACCACGCTGCCCTCTTCTGTTATCAAATGTGTAATGAAAATATGTTTTACTCGGTAGGTGACGCCACAGTGACAATTTATTTCCTCTTAGGTACTTTGCGACAACCAAACCACCCATACGCAATAGGCCTACTGTGTATGGAAGAGTTTTGGGGTGTTTTGGAGTCAGTTTTAATTTTACTTGTAAAGTCAGATGCAAAACAACACTACTTGAATAGTAACCTAGTGGTCAGCCGAATACATTGGCTGATAGATATGTGAATAATATATATATATATATATATATATATACAGTGTATATATATATATATAGTTTTATGTATGCGGTTCAAGTGTGTCATGAAATTAAACTAGATGTGCTGATTCAGATTCTCCAGGAAAATACTATGGCTCAAGGTGGGCAGAACCAACAAAGATCCCTATGTTGTCGCCCATCATTTCATAGAGTTTGTGGAGGACATCAGTGGTAACGTGTTCTTTATTGGCATTTACATATGCAAAATACATGTAAACCACACACACGCACGCACACACTCACTAGCATAGCATAAATGTACGTATGTAAGTATGTACTTATGTACGTATGTACGCATGTATGCATGTACGTATGTATGTATGTATGTACGTATGCACGCATGCACGAATGCACGCATTCACGCATGTAAGTATGTACGTACGTACGTATGTACGTATGTAAGTATGTACGTATGTACTTATGTACGTATGTACGTATGTACGCATGTATGCATGTACGTACGTATGTATGTATGTATGTATGTATGTATGTATGTACGTATGTACGCATGTACGCATGCACGCATACACGCACGTACGGATGTACGTATGTATGCATGTACGTATGTATGTATGAACAAATAAAGAGTGATGGAATCGTACCACTTAATTGGTGAGATGCGCATGTTACAGCCGTGCCACGGTGCATCAGGATGGACCGGGGAACTGAGAACGTCTTCATGGAGGACATACAACGAGCCTTCAGATGGGACCACTTGGATGGCATGGCGCGAGACAGCAGTGTGGTGTATGGGAGTTCCCATAGAAACGAGGTGTATACACCTAAATAATATATATCTGTATATATATCTATCTGTCTGTCTGTCTGTATGTATGTCTGTCTGTCTGTCTGTCCGTCTGTCCATCTGTCCGTCTGTCTGTCTGTATGTCCGTCTGCCTGCCTGCCTGCCTGCCTGCCTGCCTGCCTGCCTGCCTGCCTGCCTGCCTGCCTGCCTGCCTGCCTGCCTGCCTGCCTGCCTGCCTTTATTTTAATTATATATATATATATATATAACATAATTTTTTTACATGGGTATGTACCGTATCAAATGTATGCATATTACTACTGATTACCTTCACACGTTTGAATTTTCGATTAGTTGTTTCACAATTACAGTGAGAACATTATGTATATTTTAAATGTCTTTTTCAGAGAATTGAACGTTGGTGGCTGTCGCTTCGACGCAGTGGGATGGACTGGTGGATAAATCTGATGAAAGACTTCGAGTCTCAAGGAATCATTTCAACCGACGATGATATTAACATGTAAGCAGTATTTTGTACACTTCTGAAACAGCGTGAGTCTTTGTGCAAACGAACGGGGTAACTAACATAAGCAATTCAAAGCAAGGACCCAGAAAGACTAACTTACATAATTGTTTACGCAGTGTTATGTACAGCATGTATTACTTACAACAGTTTTTTTAAAACAAGACATGCACAATATCGGTAGGCCTGATTTAATTCTACAATACAATTCAAGCAGCTTCGTTCATTTTAGGGAGTGCTTGCGATTTTGCTTCACCCAGCTGATTCAAGTCGACCTCGACCAGATTGCTGGAGAGTGGAATCAGCACCATCTCAGCGTAAGACGCACAAGCGACACGGTCGTCCGAGGAAAACCAAACCTGCTGTATTTCTTGCCAGAGATTTATGGTAACGTAGCATTTAAATTGATGTACATTAATGCTATGCAATTTGCACACATACGCATAAGGCATTTTAAGTTTACCGTGCATATTTGACGTACATATTTAATAATTGTATTCATCCCAAAGATCCCTAGCGGAGTGATAGGAACCTTTTCCTAAGTCACAACAGTTATATTAAGCAAACCAATGTATGTACCTCATTACAGTATGTAAAATAAATTGAATATTCTCTCTCTCTCTCTCTCTCTCTCTCTCTCTCTCTCTCTCTCTCTCTCTCTCTCTCTCTCTCTCTCTCACACACACACACACACACACACTCACTCTCTCTCTCCCCTCTCTCACACCACACACCACACACCACACACCACACACCACACACACATGTGAACACCTCCAGACAAGCTGTGTGTAGTTTTAAACAAGGCTATCATTTTCCAGGCAGCATCGACTTAAGCAATGTGTTTATATACAAACGTTGATATTATTACGTTTACATTGTTGTGTTCCGTACGTTTGATTGAAACGTTTATTCTGTTGCACAATGCACGTTATAAACATTTACTAAGTTGTTCATAACGCTGCAGGTACAGTCGACTACAAAGTCGAAGTCGATCAGGAAGACATCAGAAACGTGAAGAGGATGTGCAGGAAACCCCGTGATTCAGGCTGTCGTGTTGACACTGAACGAGTCTTCCAGGGGCTGCTGGATCAACATGGACGAAACAAGCCGCAAATCGTCCAGGAAGCGATCGAGCTGTGCCGATGGCTTGTACCACGTGTCAACGCCTAAGCGCAATAGATGTCATAAGTGGCGAACTTGAACTAGAGGACATGAAGTAACGCTACTGATGACATATTGTATGTAAAATTTTAATTTGTCTTTGTAAAATGTATCATTAAACGCTAAACATTTTGCTACGAACAGTGTTGCCAGGTCACATATTTTGTCTGCACAAAGACCCAAAAAATCAAACTCAAACAAACCCACAAAATCGTAAAGTGGCGCATAAAATTAAGTAGAAAATACACGTACAAATATGTGCAACTAAAACATCCTCACGGATATTTACGAAGAGAAAACTCATTCTTCCTCCTTAAGACACACAAGACAACCACGTGACTCTAAATATATGGGGTTTAATCTCATCTTAATCTCAAGCCCCCACCTACATATTTCGGTTCAGTCCCCCCAAGTCCGGTTCCTATGCATATGTACATAACTAAACTATTTTAAGTTGTTTCTTTTTATTCACGGGCAGTAGACCCTATGTAAATTGTGACTGGGTTATTCACTATAGTTGAGCGCCATCTACGCTTGCATTTTGAATCATTTTTAGCATTGCATACACGCACATAGTCACATGCGCACGCTCACTCGCACGCACACTCGCTCCCACATACAACCTTTCACAAACTTCTCGTTAACACACTCGTCCATAGAATTTTTTTGGCTGAAAGACACCATCAGAAACAACTTTATTGTGATGCAATTCGCATTGATGAAGTAGGTGTACTTAGATGTGACAATAAAATGGTCATGCACAAGTCACATTCACGTATAATCAATATCTTGCAAATAATTAAATACATAATTAGTTGATTGAATATGGAAAGAGGAAATATACCGAAAACAGTCAAATTACATGCATATGGTTGCATATGAGTGTAGGGCCCTCTCTACAAGACAAAAAAACAAGAGCTGTATATGACGTGCTAGCGAGAAGCCTAAAACCCCCAAATCACAACTGTCACTTTTGTATCGTGTCTGCACTTAAAACAAGCCCAATTGCGCGAAAAGATCGTGGATGACGTAAACGTTGACCAGACGGCCACGTGATGTTTTACATTTCCTGTACTTTTCATCAAACCTTTAAATTAGACAGGAACGTATGTTTATGGCGCAACTTATTAATATCGCAGTTGAAATCTGCCCAACCCTTACCAGTAAGCTAATTTAATATTTGTTGTCCATTGTAATTTGTATATTCGTAATAAAGCCAGCTAAAATGCCAAAGAAAATCGAGTGGCTAACACCAAATAGGTCGCATTAAGAAATGGCACGGGAACGCAGGAAGCGTTCAACATACGCACGGGTTTCTGAATAGACACCAAAAAAATGCGGGAAAGAAAACATGTGATCACACTAAAGTGGCGGTGACTGTAGAACGCGGGAAGACTGGACCAGACGACCACGTGATGTTTGACATTTCCTGTACATTTCCTCCACCTACGTGTTTGTGGAAGGCGCGGGACTAAAAACATGTGACACAGTAATGTGGCGGTAACTCGAGAACGCGGGAAGCAACGAGTATATAATAACCTTTGGGCAATAGTAAGAGGTAGACGAACAAAGATTTCAGCGACAGAGGTTGTTCTGTTCTTATTGTTGTATCCGTTTGTGCAGCGATAATTGTAAGGTAAAGAGGGAGACCCTACATTGTCACAGAAAGGACTTCCAACGAACGTGAGTACAACATTGCATATATTTCAAATATGAAACATTACATTTAGGTAAGAGTTGTATTTAATTCCGCAGAAGTGTCATCCGTCCCGCGTTTCACGGGACAGACTGTCGATTTGATGATATGCCCAGCGTCCAGCGAAACCAAGCAAATGTCACTCCTTTCCGTAAAACAGTGAATATTATATTTTATAAACTGAAGTGTTGAACCCGACACTTGCGAACATGATTCCAGAAAGTCGACACGCAATCTGAGATTTACGACCCATTTCCCGCCGAAAGAACATTGTGGGATATACCAGTTTTTGAAATCCATTTTCAAAACAAGATTTATCGGCAATACTGCCAAGGCAAGCTTGAGTTAACCACAATACCCTTTGATGGTCAACACTTTCTATTTCCCCACGCTCTACACTGCAGACTTCCTGTTACAAATTACGACGCTGGCCAATTCCGGGTGGAGGGACAGACAAGTGGTTTGGTCTGCATCACGTGTTACGCGGTGGAAAAAAATTCCACAACCGCTGTTCTAGATTGTATTGTTTTGATCTGCGTGTCCAAACATTCTTGGGGTATGACACCTCTGATTCCAATGCAAGTCCAATCTACTGTCAGCATCTCCCAAAACGCAATACGCACAGGCCCTGTAAATATTTCATTGACCTATCCAATACGTCGCAGTTTGCCGACGTCACAATCAAAATTATGCACGAGACCATTAAGCTTTGTCTTTGCCAACAATGTTAATAACGGTTATATATATATATATATATAATATATATATATATTTTATATATATATATACAGCGTTCGAAATAGCACTTGTCCGTTTGTCCGGGACAAGTGATTTTTGGCCCGGACAAGTAAAATGACTCTACATGGTTATCCGGTGGACAAGTGAAAATTTACATTAAATAGTGACGCATGCAACATTGCAAACTTTTTATTTGAGGAAATTCAAACGTAAATGAAGTTCACTAGCAATCACGCGCATTCCAATTTCGTTAGTGTGTCGGCGTCTTGTCGTTCCGCCGCCAGTGTGTTGTACGTCAGTGTTCGACCGAAGTTAGTGCCTGCGTTAACAGGATCATCCGCTGAGCGCACCGACCTAGCTCTGTCATACGCGTAGAACAGACCCCGCATCAGCCATCGTTGATCGAGGCTGTATTTAACACAATCGTAAATCGTTCAGTTTGGCCGACGTACAACTTGCTTCCGCTTACGAATCATATTTGATGAACTTTGGAAATAGTAGACTTTGTATCGCTACCTGTTATTTGAATAATTACATAGTTTTAACCATTATTACGCTTAAATCACGCGGACTCGGCAGTCTTCCAAGACCAAGTCATCGAACGTCGTTAGCCGATCCAGTCCAGATCGGTGACAGTTTTCAAAACTTGTAACTGGCTCTCCGATAAATCTATGGTGCTGGTTGATAAACGGAATATTAATGAAATTTCAGAAGTGTTGTTGTATCTATGTAACATTTATTTTAACCATAAATTGCGAGTTTTCGAAAACGAATTATGCAAGACGCGCGGCCCGGGACGAGGCGCCAACCGCCGTTGACATCAAAGACCGTATATCAATACAAGACGGTGCAGCGCGCGCTATCTACATTGTTCGAGGAAAGTACGAAAGAAAATGCAGTTCTTTGCATTACCATTGCTCAACATTTTCAACGATAACCTCAATATTTGAATTATATAATAAGTGGTACAGTCTGATGATTATTTTGATGAAACTCTACGAAGTTCAGATGGCTCAATAAATAATTGCAACGTTTCTATGTGTTTTGTTTGCAAATTTCATTATTTGAATTGTGATAGGTAAAAAACTTCATCGATTACATTAATGTATTTCATTTTATATGACACATCACAGCTTGGTGATTATTCTGATGAAATGAGGTAACTGATCAAATACGTTAACATCGCGCGCTGCGGGTCCCGCAGGCGCTTGCGCTTGCCTCCCGAATGGCGGACAAAAACCTTCAGTGTAGACTGCCATTTTCTCGCTCAGTGAAGCCTCCTGTCCAAATAGAGGCTCCTTGGTTGACATGTCGGCTTCCGCCAACTACGGCGGTCTGCACGCGGCAGCAACGTTACGACGTAACTAAATCTATAAATTATTTTCCGCCTGGTAAATGAAATTTACCAGGTGTTAAAATTTGCGGATGATACAAAAGTGTTTAGCAGGATTAAAAGTGATGGAGACAGACAGCATTTACAAGATGATCTTGATAGGTTGATCAAATGGTCTGAAAAGTGGCAAATGCTGTTCAATTTTGGGAAATGTAAATGCCTCCACACAGGTCATGGGAATGAAGAGGTAAAATATAAAATGGGGGGTACTGTTCTAAGTACTACTGTAAAAGAAAAGGATTTAGGGTTAACCATTAGTGCTGATATGAAGGTTTCAGAGCAGTGCGGAATTGCAGCGTCAAAGGGAAATCAAATCCTTGGATTAATTAGGCGAAATATAGCGTATAAGGAAAAAGAATTAATAGTACCGCTGTACAAAACAATAGTGAGGCCTCATTTAGAATATTGTATACAAGCATGGAGGCCATATCGCAAGAAGGACATAGATATGCTAGAAAGAGTACAGAGGAGAGCGACTAAAATGATACCAAATCTGAGGGATCTTAGTTACGAAATACGCCTAAAAGAATGTGGTTTAACAACACTAGAGACCAGGAGATTGAGAGGAGATCACATAGAAGTGTTTAAAATATTGAATGGTTATGAAAATATTGATAGAAACATTTTTTTCTCAGTTAAGAAAGATAGAAGGACCAGAGGACATGAAGCTACATTAGTAAAGGAGCAGTGTAGATTAGATATAAGAAAGTTCTCATTCTCACAAAGGACTGTAAATGAATGGAACAGATTATCTCCTGATTGTGTTGGTGCTAGTAGCGTGAATATGTTTAAAAATAAAATCGACACACCTAAAAAAGGCGGGATACATGTAGATAAAAAGTATTGGACTCTCGATAAGCCAAAAGGCTTCCTTGTCCACCTGCCATCCAGAGTAATTTTCTGGATGGCAATCTTGTTAAATCTTGTTAAATTCAGGCACCGTTAAAACTGTTTTATCATCATTGAAATGGTAATATAATATTTAGGAAAAAATATGCGTTTGTTTGCTGATGATCAATTGAATATTATATTCGTTTGTAAAATACAGAACTTTGTTAATGTTGAAGTTCATAGAGGTTTAACAAAATATTATCAGATGATGTAGTTTATTATGATTTTGTGACAACATTTCCTGGCTTTGCATTGGTCGTGTTCCGGATGGTTGAGTGGCATCTTCAATGACAAACTGATGCCAACATTTTACAGCAGTGTTATGTTATATATATATATATATATATATACCATATTAAACATAAACAGTTTTTGCAACATTATAAAACAAATAGCAATGAAACAATTGTCTCATTCCTATCATTGTAATAATTATTTATATAAAAGCGTTCATATCAGCATCACTAAAATATATGTATACATCATGTTACATGTCTAATTTTAATATTCGTGATGAATAATAATGGACCGGAAAATAGTTGCAAATATAATTTTGCAATTTCAAAATTTGCAGATTAAATCAAATTGTGTCTTTGATCACAAGTCACTCAGATGTACATGCAACGAAACAGCAGGAACATTGTGTTGTTGTCATAAAAATAAGACAGACTTTTAAAGTTTTTTCGAAGATTCGATTCCCCTTCACAAACACTCGGACAAGTTAAAATTTTGGCGGACAAGTAGATTTCAAAACGTACTTGTCCGGCGGACAAGTAAATATTCTGGCTTATTTCTATCGCTGATATATATATACGTACAAAAATGAATATATATATATATATTCATTACATTACTATTGCGGCATGACATCTGATAAAAAAAATTCCCCACAGACATTTGCCATTTTTAAAACTATGCCTTATGTTTTTGTCATCAGGAAACACTTTTGAGACCAGAAATTCAACAAAATATAAAACGGAGTATCCGAACCCACCACGTGTTCGATATCCATTGTTGATGGCTTGACGGAATTTTTTCTAGGTAACAGATCACGTGATGGAGAGGTTAATTCAATCACATTACGCCCATTATTGTGTAGCTTCATAAAATGTATATTTCTAACATATCATTTCCTGCTACAATTTAAAATAATGTTACATTTGTTTATATAATGTTACACTAACGACACTATTCCTGCAGCAACGACTCAGATGGACGATTTTCTACGCGAGTTGGGGTTGGAGGGTGTCATCGACAATTTCAACCAAAATAAGGTATGATTCCTACATTCACGGGTGTGAAGTGTGCACAGTTTACGGGTACACTTACATGTACAATTTATTTCTTTAGTGATGACATAATTCACTACTCTTCCTTTTTTCGAGCTGACATCTACAGCCAAAACTTCCACATTTAATTTTACTCATTTCAAATTTCCCAATTCACGTCGCAATTACTCCAGAAATTGTCCCAGAACAATTAGGAAACGTGACCCTCAAAAAATTAATTTGGCATATCCGCACCTTGATACTAGCAAACATCGAGCAAACCGTGTGCGTGCTAAAATAGTCCGGAGATCCCCAGGCTCTTTCACGGTTTTGATATGCCTTGTGTCAGAATTTTACGTCATAAAAGTGGTAGATTTGGTGCGTTGTTTTAATGTTATCTAGAGCAATTACTATTTATCTTATGTATGGTTCTATAAAATACCCAATGAACGAACGTACACCTTACTTGTTTTATAAACTGACAAACCACCGGATTTGTTCAGAATCAAGAACAAATACACTTATGTAAGTAGGTTTGAATATTTAGTATATACACGATAGGTTGGTCCCAAGGAAGTGTTGGCATTGAAGGACGACGAATTTGCGTCGCTGGGGATCAACACAATCGGTGATCGCGTGGCACTTCGTCAGAGGTGCCGTGATGTCGTCCAAGGTAAAACGCTCGTATTCTACCATTCATATAACTATATATATAGACCTAATAAAAATACTAATACATACACATGTATATTGTACGATATGTTCGAATTTGTTCAAAACTGTAAGACATACCATGTAAAATAATATGAAATCTTATTAAAGTTATCATTTGTTTCCGGGTAACATCTGTATATCGGATATGCAATAATATATGTCCAAGTTTTCTGTTAAACTTAATATGAATTGTGATTTATATTACCATCACGTAAAAGCTTCACTATAATTAATACATGCACTGATTATTTTCTTAATGTTATTGTTACACTAGCTGAATCACTAGATGGGTCGTCAGTCCTCCAAAGACTGAAACTTTTTCAGTCCCAGCGATCGAAAAAGGTATGCAAATTAAGGTGCACTAATCAGTAATCACTTACTTCTGATGTTGCGTCTTCATGTGGCACATGTATATTGCGTAACTATTGAGTAATATGCATTACAGTATTGGATATAGTTGTAAACCCTACTCAGTTATCCATTACGTTCTATCTTACATTAACTCGATCCGTTACAGTTGCATAATATGAAGCCTGCGTAGGAATGTCAAAACACTATCCAGTAAAAAATGTCTACACTGGTTTTAAAATTATTTTAAAAAGACTAGTCTTCTCACATTACTTAAAAAAAACCCGTAGTGTTTTCCACGGTGAGTGTTTTCAAATTGCTTCACCGGAGTCATGTGCATAACTTAACACTAAACCAGGTTAAATAGAAAAGAACAATGTGTTCTTATTAGTATTGCAGTCGTTATATTTTTTTTTTCGTTTTTCGTTTCACCAGGGCGCATGGGCAGGGTCGACAAACCCACGGATAGGGAGAGACGAAGCGTCTCTGCATCGGTTGGAAGCATAAATCGACGAAAAGCAACAGCTACGGCCTAGTGAGCCTTGGGAAGGGAGGTGGACAACATGTGATCGATGTGCCGCGTACTATGAGTCTCGATGGTCTACAAAATGGTATGTTAAACCACTACCTGCCAGGTGGAGAGAACATGATGCAAGGTTTGCAAGTAGCCGACATCGATTTTCACCTGGCAACGTTCAACGGGGGTAGGTTGCCAGAAACCATAGACGGCATTCCGTTTTCGGTGGAAATGTACTGCGGGAAACTGGCAACATACCCTGTGCGAGTTTACCTTCACACCTGCTCAAGAAGTCATGAGGTACGCAGAACAATTAAATGTGTATTGTTTGTATGATCTCCCATCATAAAGCGAGGCTACGTTATGGTTTTTTAACAATGTTTCTCTATTTCATTGTGGCTAGTCAACGGAAGATTACTAATTACCATCTATGTGGTATATTTTACTTCTGCTGACACAGACTCCGGGCAGAAGGGGCCACGGTCTTATAGAAGTTTAAACCAAAACAACAATAAATTTGATTATTAATAATTCCAGCTTCATAGGCAATCAACTAACTACTCCGAAAAATAAAATAATGGTTGAAACTAATCATTGACCTTTGTGACATCCAATGCATTATGTAACATCGTTACAATTCATAACAAATTTAGAATTCATTGGTTCAGATCGAACTTTTAGTTAGTTCACTTTCATCATGCATATGTTATGCACGTATAAAACGTATGCACGGGGCATTCCATGTATAGAACGGAGACGGCAGAACAGATATTAAACCGCCTAAGTTGTCGACTGGATAAAGAAGGCCGAAGAAATATCATCAACGTGACCAGGGATGACGTGATGGACGGAGCGAGAAGAGGATTCACAAGGGCTACGTTTGTGGACGAAAGGCTGCTTAGTGTTCGTTTCACTGGAGAGGGCGGTATCGACGTCGGCGGGCCAACACGATAATTTATGCGGTTGGCACTGAAGGGTCTGCGTGACTCAAGAATCTTTGAAGGCCCGGAGAACTGCAAAACGTTGTCAGTGGACGTATCTGGTAAGAACAAATATCAACGTCTTATGATAAAGATCATACCATTACACTATTGCAACGCACGGTGTTGTTCTGTGACAGTGCCATGCCGTCATAGGTGTATATGCTGAGAATAAATTGAAGCTTAGATAAAAATCTAAAATAAATTCGCTTTGTACATATCATTAAACTATGCGTGTATTCATACTTGCGTAAGTATGCACACTTATGCATTTTTTAATTTAAAATATGCCTTTTAATAGGCTATATCTGATGCGATGCAATCAAATAATGCGCCTATTTATTTATATAAAATCGCTAATAAAATATAAATCTTACCTAGTCACAAAGCAGGATGTATAAAATAGCATTATTTTAGATTACGTTTAACAAGATAAAATATGTACACATTGTGCAAATGTGTCGTGCGTGCGCATGCGTATGCGTATGAGTGTATGTTATTGTCTTCGATTGCGCCTTAATTCAGTCATATGTAATGTTTACGTCTACTGATGGCTTACACTTTCTGTATTTAACTAGCTGAGGCGTCGGGGGAATACTTTCTAGGAGGTAGAATTATAGCATATATCTTGGTCCACGGTGGACCGCCGCCACAATTCTTCTCCGACATAGCCTTCTCGTGTCTCATGGGAAACCCCTCACCGACGCCGGATGACATAGACGATCCGATCCTGAAAGTGCGGGTGATAGAGGTATGAAATGTGGTAACATTTTATGAAAGCCAAAATGAGTCTTTGGGCATATACAGCAAAAAATTATCATCTAACCATTGGCGACTACATTCAACAATGTCACGCAAGTGGTCTAAAAAAATTAAAAGTGGGAAAAACACAGTTCCAGACTGCTATGAGACGCTCCCCGATACTTGACCAATAAGCGCCTAGGGCTTCTTGGACTTTGACCCGCGTCGAATGCTCGTTTTAATCGACAAGTACATGACGTTTATAAGCTCATATATTGATGCCTTTGGTTCCTTTAACATAGAAAATACACAATATGAAGTATGTAGTAGTTAAGTGTTTATATACATTGGTATATCAAATTCAGTTATGTCTACATTGAAGTCCCTGATCTAGATTTCTGCTGTTGTGAGTCGATTGTAAACTATTGCTATGTGTGATTATAATTATTTACAATAATATCATAACTACCCATTGAAAGGCAACATTGTGTTTAGGGTAAACATTAATTGTTGAAATTGTTTGGCAATATTAATGTTGCTCTCTCCATTGCAAAACAATAATCATGACTGCCATGGAAAACTTACTTGTTACTTTAGTTAGCTGACGCACCAGATGAAGATGCATTCGTGCGAGCATCCCAGTCTTTGGAGGAACTGATTGGGTACATCGGCGCCGTGCCATTGGACCGGTTCACGCGCAAAGAGGAACTTGTGGTGGCTTTGGCAAGCCACATTGTCTACTTGAGAAGGAAGACTGCATTTCAGCAGTACGTACAATAGCTTACGTTATCATAATTTACAAAAAGGAATATTTTATTCAAGTGTCTATGATAGTGGATGTTAAACCAACATGGGCCCCCACATATTTTTTTTTATTGCATTATTTGGTGTACAACTTGTAGTATTACTGCTAAATTACTTTCAAATTGGAACGTTAGTGAGAAGCGCCAAACGCAAATATAAACCATAGGCGTATCCACGTGGTGTGCGTGACGTGCCCCCGAGACAGTCAACTGTTGGTATTTTTGGCGAGTATCAAAGTTAGTAATTCTGGCGAGCATCAAGGGTGGAAACAACTGGAGTGTTTGAAACCCCATTACTACCAGGTCTGGAAACGCCTGTGTAAACATGATGTGAAATACTTGTTGGTCGTTCAACTGTATACTTCGATATCAGTGCGACTGAATCTGTACATACAGACACAGTAGAGTACATGCAAAATACAGATTCGTATTTAAACACTTTATAAACACGCATTTATACACACTTGTTTTGTAGGTTCCAAGAGGGTCTTTCCTGCCTCGGTTTATACCAAGAAGTCATCTAGAATGCAGAGGTGATGAGGCCTCTGTTCATCCACAGCGATTCGCAACTAGATTGCATCCAGGTGGACAATCTGTTTGTAGTGACATTCAGCGGCGAAGAAGGATCCACAAGGAGGAGTGCCGAACTGCGAACGCAGATGCATTGGCGAGACTTCTTACAAGATCTCGAAGGTAGTATAGTATTGATCTGTAATAATTATTATATACAATTATTTATTCATCCCATGACCTGTTGGCTAGCAAAAGGGGATTCAAACCATTGACCTGTACGGAGATCGGTATAGTTCCGCTCTACGCAAAGTATTCCTGGTAACATTCCGTTCATCTGCATATAGCGAGATTCGATTTAAGTAAACAGTGGCAGGAATAACTGTGATGTCAGTAAATGTTATATAGCACAGGCAGCACATAAATACTTTAAATAAATCGGCAGTCCAATCACAATGTAAACACATATATTTAGTATAAATTATTTTGTTTACATTTATGTGTTATTTATATGCAAGCTTCCACACACTTCCATGAATGCACATGTGCAGTAGTGTGAATTGGCGTTCTTAAAACACGTCAATAATAAATGGATGCAGAGCAATTTTTTACATTCCGTTGTATATTTCTCTGAACTTTTGACTCCAAAGGTATTTTGGTTGAACAAAAATATAAGGCAAACGTTATTGAAGCGATAACAGTGCAACAAAATAACATAACCACAGGAGAAAAACAAAAGAAAACACAGCACATTTACATTCATAACATTGTAAAATGATACAAACAATAACACGTATTGCTGGGTGGCACTTTTATACAATTATGTTGCCACCTTTGTGTACCTACAAGACCAATGTAAATAAATGTGTCGAAAAAAACTAAAACCGAGACAATCTTATAAAAGTCTTCCATGCATAGATATAATGAGAATGTATCACCTTGACAGTGCTTAAGAGTGGACACCCTATATTTTTCTAAGTCTTCCTTCCAGTAAATGCGTGAATAATCAGGCCAAACCAGTTGCAATAGTGTCAACGTGCTTTTTTTAAATACATTTGTATATACGCACCAGACCAAAACATAGTTTTCAGTATTCGGCTACGGTAACTGTCATGGTGGAATCGTTTGCTGTTATAGAAGAAGGGAGTCTTGGCCAGCTACTGGCATTCGTCACTGGGCTGGACGTAGTCCCCCCGCTGGGATTTGAACCCATCCCAGCGTTGGAGTTCAACCACCCCGGAGATGCAGATTATGCATACATAGAAGGCGTACCGTTCGCCAACACCTGTGCAAATTCCTTGCGACTGCCAGTGTTGCCTGAATACCAGGTGTTCAAGGAACGAATGGTAGCTGCGTTGGCAGTAGGAGAAATCTTCACCGACGCGTAGAGGTAAACAAATGATTTCTAAACCAGCTTATACTGCATGAGCATTACTGATGATTCACAGTTTCAATTTGCAAGTCCATTTTTTTCATGTTTATTACCCATGTGTATTTCATGTGTCGACATAGTCAAGTACTTTTAAAACAGCATGTATTAGGCTTGTTAGCAAATGTAAATGCGTAGTAATATATATCATTTCTAACTCCTCCCTCAGTTCGATTTTTGGCTTCTAACGTTCACGGAAATGCAAACCTACAAAGCATTCGCTATGAAGTGTTTGTTCGTTTGTGCAGATTTGTATTTCATTTTGGTGTCATTGACAGAAAAACCTTAAAATTAATTACGACCATGTCGGTTCGAAATTAGTTATAGGACCTCAGTCGGAAAATACGATTTATCAAAACACGTGGCGTTAGATCGAGGTCTGGAACATTTCTGACGAGACCTCGATCTAACGGCCGGTTTATTTACATATATGTCCCAGTGAATCAACTAAAAGGAAAGCTAAAGCCTAATCTATAGCTAGAGGCAGTTGCCAATCATGGAGATGTATGTAGATGAATGTTTAAAAGTCTACGGCGCAATAAACAAAAGTGATGCACGTGTTTTTTGTATGTTGTTGCCGTCGTCGTGTCTGTCAAGGTTGATGATGACATGATGATAATGGTTTATTACAGAGACTATGACACAATACATTCGATATTTGATGCACATTTGATACATACATTGTTATAGTTTCTATAATGAGAGTTTAAAGCCACGAGTGGCTGATGTTCCCTCTCCATACATGTAATACATATGTAATTACATGGTGCATGTAAAATAATTTAATAAAAAGAAGAAGAAGAAGAAACAGATTGTGCAAATTGAAGAAAAGAAATCAGCAACACAAATCACAGCAATACTATTGTCATCGTCTAATGGTTTTATATAATACGTTGGTTTTAGAAATCGGTACATGCAGTAGATCCACATGGCGTGTCCTATAATTATTGGTTAACGATTTGCCGTTAAATACCGGAAGGACAATTGGTTTCTCATTCTACCATATGCAACGACCATTGTGTAATTAAACAGACTGAAACGATCACAAACAATTGCCAAGAAAGATCATGTTAAATGTATGATTATTTTTAAAATATTAAAAACATCGTATTGTCAACGCGGATTTGAAATACCGCATGAAAATGTCTATGTTGTTATCTGTGTCATGTTTACGAGTTAAAGTTCGCCACTTATGACATGAATTGCGTTTCAGCAGTGACGCGTGGTGCAAGCCCCTGGAAGACTAGCTCAGTGGTTACGCCGCTACAGCCTCAATCACGGGGTTTCCTGCACATCCTCTTCATGTGTCTGATGTCTTCCTTGTCGACTTCGACTTTGTAGTCTACAGTAGATATAGCGTTTTACACAAGCTAGTAAATTGTTATAACATACATTGTATAACAGTACAAATGTTTCAATCAAACTTAGGGAAGACAACAACTATATTATCAATATAAATGTTTGTGTTTAAAAACATTGCTTAAATCGATGCTGTCTGTAGAACTTGTCTAAAACTAAACAGAGGTTGTTTGCCAAAAAATTATTATAGTATCCTATGTTTAATAAGGTGAAACTAATTTTCTACTTTACTGTTCATTTGTAAATATAATTTTCTCACCGTATACTAATTGTTCATAATGTACTCTCACTCCTATTTTGCATGTTTTAATAACATAGACTATATTCACTTTATTTTACATACTGTAATGATGTACATACTTCGGTTTGCTTAATGGTACTGTTGTGATTCAGAAAAAGGTTCCTATCACTCCGCTAGGGATCTTTGGGATGAATACAATTATTAAATATGTACGTCAAATATGCACGGTAAACTTAAAATGCCGTATACGCATGTGTGCAAATTGCATAGCATTAATGTACATTAATTTAAATGTTACGTTACCATAAATCTCTGGCAAGAAATACAGCAGGTCTAGTTATCCTCGGATGACCGTATCGCTTGTGCGTCTTACGCCTTCGTTCGTTTTTGATAAATGCCAACTATACTCTGTGTTAATGATTTCTCCTAAAACGTGCGGTGCAAACAAAATTAACGAATATGCACAAAGAAGCACGGTGTGTACAACATATTACTTATTGTATGTTAATATAATCGTCGATTGAAATGATTCCTTGAGACTCATAGTATTTCATCGTTCAGTTTTCTAAGAAAGATACTTCTGATATACATCATGTTTTCACTGTAATTTTTGTATATATATACGTATATATGTATACATATAATTGACGTGTGATATAATGTGTTTACGAAATCAAAACGTGTGATGCTAATTACTATGACCATGCATACCGCTGATACCGTACATACTTGTGATAATGTAATTTCTCCGTACTTACAATGAATAAATAATGTAAACCAATACTCATTCAATATTTTTATTGTTGAGGTGTATACTCTTGGTTTCTATGGGAACTTCCATAGACAACATGTCTTACGACATATCATCAAGGTGATCCCATCTGAACGATTGTCCTCCAAAACACATTCGCCTTTCCTCGTCCCGTTCTGATACACCTTAACAGCTATGTTACACGGCTGTAACACAACTGAATTTGTTAGACTAGAGAGCAATGTCGTTTTCTATGATTCAGCACAAACGAGTATATCAAAATTGTAATTTACACCTGGAAGTGCCGATGCACTAAAGTGGGGGTTAAGTAGCACTTTCGGTTAATTGTATCTCTTGTCTGGCAAGTGGATTACACGATGTGTCAAAGTCGGTGCGTCTGTGGAGACGATAATCCCTGGATCAGAAGCTATAATTAGAACAGCACCACCTCCCAAATTTGCAGCAATGGACTAGAATGATGCTACTTATTTACATCATCTGGTTGTAGTTGCGCCGGTGGTTAATTGTGTCTTTGATATGACTAGTCGACACAATTGTTTCTGAACAAGCATAAGCATGAGTCAGCTAAGATGGGCAGGGCTTGTAGAGATAATGGGAGAAGAACGGATTGCAAAGAGAGCAGATGCACAGAGACTGGAAGGGAAAAGGAGGCGAGGAAGAACTAGACTGCGATGGGAAGACTATGGAAAGAGATTTTGAAGGATTGGGAGAAGGGTGGAAAACGAGAGCGAACGATCTTGTGGAGAGAGCTGTGCAGGATCAGCGAGAGAAATTTAAAACAAATCAGACATCGAGCATCGGAATCGAGGCCAGTTTCACCCCCTGACAGACAGGGATATATGAGGAGTTCAAATTCATGCTTGTGGAGAGCCTCAATGTAGATATTTTGGGGGTGCAAATCGAGGTTTTTGAAGAGCCTGAAGATGGAGTTATTTCGGCGAGCCTCAATGGGTGTGCAAATTGTGATGTTGGAGAGCCTTAATGTTGCTGTTTTGGCCAGCCTCAAGAGGGGGCGTGCAAATCGAGGTTTTGGAGAGCCTCAACCCACCAAATATCCACCATGTTCCGACACCAGTGTTTTGGGTTTGGCTTTGTTGTTTGGGCTTGTACAAATTCGTGACCTTAGGCAACACTGGATGCCTTTTATGTTCAACGCATGTGTCCATGGTTGATGACTTTGAGTTTGTGTGTATACGGTTACACATCTAGTTATTGTGCACAAAAGATTATGTGATTGTACTTCTAAATATTATGGTAGAAGCCTAATGCGATTGAGTTTAGACTAAGATAAATGGGGGCATGCGGGCAATCACTTTAAAGAATGTAATCTAGGTTCTCTCACCAAAACCGGAGACCAAAAATGAATTACTTCATAGCATGAGGTGTGTACGGTGTGTACCTCTTCTACCACTCCCCATTTCATTTTTGGTTTCATCTGAATATCCTTGATCGAAAATATAAACGATAATTTATGTACCTCCACACATGAAAAACAGGGATGTTGAACGCATTTTTCAGTTGAACATTAACCGTGGGCTTTGAAGTATATATTTCTTGAATATTTATTCATTAATGACATGATATATTTTCATAGGTGTACATGTCATGTTCATTATGCCTTACATAAATATAACAATATATATATATATAACTATAATCAGTTAGACCCTACTAAACTTTAGTGTCTAGTTTATAATAAAATATCTAAATCGTAAACTAAAATAGTATTGTCTCTAATTATTTTACCAAACCGACATATAAAATGCACAAATGAGGTAGCGAATCGTTGTTCCTAGAGTGTAGTTTCATTTTTGCTAAGGGATCATCTCGGAACATCGATGTCCGATATCAAGCGAAATTATTTTTGTTGGGGGGACGGGGGTCTGAGGCAGTTTCACCTGGCGTCGGACATCGACCGACACTCTTAATTATACTGGTATCATCATATTAATATTTTAAAAATTCGTCTGAGGTGGGTGGGGGGCTGAGGCAAGATGAAAGTAATTTCGTCTGATATCGGACATCAACGTTCTGAGATGACCTCTAAGTGAATCGAATTGTAGACGCACCGCGCGCACCGTGCACCTCCTAATAGACTTACTACAAGTTAACTTCCTGTCAATTTTGGCTGTTTATTACGTGGTCCAATAGCGCTGGTAGCCTGATTTGAGTGGGCCTATTTATTGACACCGCGTTATTCATACTTGTATTTCGGCGCAACGCTGCTTTTATGTGCTAGTACGGAACCCAGATTAAGTAATTAAACATCACTGCATTTGCATCGAAGATCGTCTCACGGAATATGTGTCAAAATTATGAAAAGTTTATATTTTAATTTATATAAGGCATAAATAACATGTTTGCATTCTAAACAGATGTTATGTCATTAATTAATAAACAAATATGAAATAGGCTTCAAAACTGTTGGTTAATGTTAAACTGAGAAATACCTTAACCATCCCTGGTTCATCGTGTCTGCTGGTACACAAAATAGTGTTTATATTTGCGATCAGGGATATCCAGATGGAAACAGTAATTATTTAACAAATAAAATGTTGAATAGCTACATATTTCATGTTATAAAGTAACATATTTCAGTCCCATGTCTAGTTTTTGCGAAGAGGCTGCCTGCCAGGCACCCGTTTTTGTTTGGCTAAATTAAATCCCAGTAGATGTCCGAGACAATATTTAGAAGTACAATCACATAATCTTTTGTGCACAATAACTAGATGTGTAACCGTATACGTACAGTCAGCGTCATCAGCCATCATCACATGCTCTGAACACAAAAAGAAATGTGTTTAATACAAATAAATAAAAATGGCTGCCTAAGTCTCGTTTTTGGCGTACGCATGCTCATTGCAGCACCTTTATAATGTATACCATCGCATCGCATCGCTTCTCTTTGAATTTCTAATTTCAGCTGTAGCTTGGTTAAGTGCTTCTTTATACATGTTGTAGTCTTCACCATTTCCAGTACATCTATATGACTTCCACATCATTTGTTTATACTTAATTTTCTAATGGCTTCTTTCAATGTGTTTCTTTTTGGACCGTTTCCCTTGTTTTTTGAAGGGTACAAATGTGTCGACTATGCACTTAATTTCACTCTTTAATTTATTCCAGCATTCTGTTGCTGTCTTATTTTTCAGTATGTTATTCCAGTCTATCTTTGCTCAATATTTCCTCATGTCCTTATACCTTCCTTTGTGGAAATTTTTCCTATGCTGCTTTTTACTATTCCTTTCCGATTTTACTTTGGTGGTAAAATTAATCTCGTTGTGATCACTTCTCCCCAGTGGCTCACATATCTTGACATTGTCAACTAATTCAATCTGTGAGGACAAAACTATGTCTAACACATTCTCACCCCTGGTTGGTTCTAGCACATGTTGAGAAAGGAAAGTATCTTGAACTAAAACTAAAAACTTGTGGTCCTCGCTCCCCATACTCTGTAGATATTTCCATTGTATATGCCCATGGTTCAAATCCCCCATAATAATAGTCCCGTTTGCTTACTTCCCTTATAGCGTTTTGTATTTTTTCATTCTCTTCTATGCTTATGTTTGGACTTTAATAAACTAACCGAACTGTTAACGTTGAGTTTCCTGTAACTGTTACACCAAACAGCTTCTTCGCAATCTGCTTCTCTTTCTAATTTTATTTCATAAGCCTGGATAGATTCTTTAATATATAAAATGACTCCACCTCCCTTTCTTCCTATTCTATCTTTCCTAAACATTACATATCCTATCAGTCCCAATTCGGCATCTGATATATCGGTGGTGGTCCAGGATTCGGTTATACCTATTATGTGAGGGTCAATATCTTCTACCATAATGTTTAGTTCATTTCTTTTGTTAACTATACTCCTTGAGATACCATGAAGACACAAAGGTGAGATTTCCTGGATATGGTTATAGATACAAGGATGGAATGGCATCTAAGACCATCCTAGCTAGCTGTGACAACCACCTAACTGAGGAACAAGTCAAGTTTTTATTTTTAGCTGTTTGTGCACAAGAGCCAATGAACCAGTGAAAGAATTAATATGTTCGTCTTTGCCAGTGCATAGTACTCTTCGAACTCGCATGTGTGCGTATGTTTGTAGAAGGGGTGCATAGAAACTATATAAATTATACATTGATAAACTATTTACACAATTTTGATGCAGATATGGGTATAAAACAAAACAAATACAGAGATAAAGCATTTATTCAAACATTAAAACGACCTGTGCTTACAACAGTACGGCACAATTAACTTACCACTACATGATTTTACATAATGAATAAAGATACAAGATCTAAGTAGGATGTATGTTAACACATGTCCATATATACATAAACATTTTGCACATGGTGATAAAACAAACCTTCTCCTGAGCACACCCAGGCTACAGAAGATAACCGTTAGTGAAATGGAATATTATTACATAGTAGTGTTCAGTAGCAGAGAAAATAATTGTTAATAATTGTTAAGTAGCAGTGGCCTATTCTACACATCAGCCAAACATAGCTGTCTCAGTCATGTCTCATCAATTTTGTGATATTGGCAGAAATTCATACTTCATAGTCTCACCTTTCAGTGGCTGGTTAATTTTCCTCGACAAATGTCAGGTCCACATTAAATACTAAATGTTTGGTTGTTATGGGCCTTGTTATTTTCACACAGCCCTATTTTTCCCAAAACATCACCTTTAAAAGTTTGTTTCACTGCAATAAACAAAAAACTACTGAAGATGTTTCAGAAAATGGGGTATCATTTAAAAGCTTAAAATCTGTTGCATCCAAAATGGTACAAAACTTTATTTCACAATTTTGCAACTTAATACCCACTTTGCTGTGGCAGGTCACGTATAATAACGAGCTTGTCAATCACCCAGAACAGGTGCTTCAGTTGTAGAAGTCATAGTAGTAATAATAGTTTAAGCAGTAATTATATGTAGCAGCATGTGTGGTAGCCGTAGCAATAGTTGTAATTTTACATTTACTTTGCATGTTAGTTTGCCACACATGCAGTGTAAGTTCCATGAAATTACAATAACAAAATATACAAGGAATCTACTATTACAAATGATTTCCATTAAAGGGAGGCAGACTGTACTGTTCTACACAATAAGCCAGGATAATAATTATTAACAAAGAATTCGCTGACATGGTTGTCTTGAATATTGGAACACTGCAACCGTGCTGAATATCATAGATACAAGATACTCAGTGGCATTCAGCAAATCTAAAATAACCCCGTCAATGAGACAAATGCTAATTCAAAACTACTATAATAATGATTGAGAAAAATTGAACAATATTAAGAGAACATCTGAACAGGATATACCACTGGAAGGGTAAAGCTGTTCAAAAATTGGGAAAAAGAGCAATTACATTGGAGAAAAGAATTAATTTATGCAACATTCGCCTAAAACACAAATAATCACATGACAAGAAGGGCAAATAAATTATCAAAAGGATGTATAAAGAGGCAGAAGAACCCTAGTATGCTTATGTGAAACATCAACATAATATATTAATAAATTATTTCATGTGGAATGATTTATTAACCAACACCATGCGAAAGTTGAGACAGCTACTACACATGAAGGAAAGCTTTGTTTGCAAAATACCAGCCTGTCATCAATCATTAACAAATGTAATTAACAGTGCACGCATCTGATTGTCAAACAATTTAACAGTGTGCACACAAAACATGCGAATGTCGTGTAACAATGTTTCCAAATGGTAACCGACAAATACATCCATTTGATTGTGCATGTAACGTTGTCACAAAGGTTGTTAATAACCTAACCAACTAAACCTCATTAATACTGTTTCCTATAATCATTGTGCAGATGCTACATACCCATTGAGGTTTATCCTCCACTACATTTTCCCCACATGTCAACTTTGTACAATAATGTTATCACACTTTCTATCATAGATACTTGAGGTTACACCAATACCCAACTACACTAGACTCTTTGGTGTTGTGATCTATGCATTATGGTAGTTTCTGCAACAACTGCATTGTTTTGTCTTACAAAAATCACACATAATTCTTTCGCATCTACCAGGTATTACACGTAAACCAGGTAAGATTAGTTGTTATGAACATAAAGCAACTGTGATCATTGGCACACAACATCAATGTGAGAATATATCAGATGTCTATCCATGTAATTTTTGTCTATGTTTCTGGTGAGCAATTACACATGACAAAGCTGTATTTAAACCAGCTGATGTATATTGATATGATTACCATACATACATGAATACTGAATAATGTTCACTGATAGAGAGAAAACCAGTATGTATTTGAATTTCAAACCACATGAAACAAGACAAATGTTGCCTATTTGAAATCTACTGAGTATATACAAGAATAACGAAACAGCATTATTTGTCATGAGTTGCTGTTATACCTTCCAACCTGAGCAAGACTCGTTCTTGTACTACGTCCGACATCTGAGAGATGTTAGTAACACTGGTTGCCGGATAGACACAATGATGTAATAAAACATCGGAATTGCAAACTGATGTATTAATATACTAACTGTGGAACATTGTAAGTGGATCTCCTGTGAGGTCCACTTTGCCTTTTCCTTGTTCATTCGTTGCCTTGAACCATTATCATCTGATCTACCAAGTGGCGATGTATTGAAACAAACAAGACAGGAGGGTGCCACTCTGGTGTTATGTTCACATAACCAGGAAGCAATTGTTGCTGCATGGGTGTGCATGACTAAACAATGTCATTGACTTGAATGCCATAATTGACGACAGGAGCAATAAAATGGTCAGGGGGAATAAGGGAAAGTTTAAAATACTGTATTTGTGATAATTGCTGCCTTTGGCTTTTTGCTCCATGGGTGTGTATATAACTTAAAACAAAATAATATCGTCATCAACAACCAAATAAAATAACCCCCCAATATTGTGAATTCAAGAGTTTTGAAAAATCAGGGTATGCAATTTTCACAAGCATCAAATTGTACTTTTTAAAGATACTATTTACAAACTCTAACATCCAACAGTAAATTGATCAGTAAATTGATGTTTCTGACAATAGCAGAGATTCAAAAATCGATGCTTTTATGTCTGTTTTAAAATTGTTCTCAACATGTCACATGTGTGGATGCCTCTGTTAATTACAACTCCCTTATCGTGATGTATTAAATACTGATACATTTCTGCACTAAAACTGTTGATGTTTATTATCAACACATTTACATGAACATTTCATATTTTGGTTGACCCTGCTATGAGCATAGCATCAAAACATCAAGACATTTTATGCCACATATGCTCCAGATATATTATGCTATACGCCACATATGTAATCACAGCATTCGTCTATGTTTGCTATATATAGTGTGGTACGCACATAGCAGTAAGCACTTCCCTGGGTTAATCCATGGAAAGTTGGATGGAGCTATCACCACGAGGTATGGCAAAGGAGGGTGAAGTATGCAGCTCGGCAAAGTCAGCCGGGGGTAATACCTCAACGAGGTACGATAGCTTCTTCGACTTCAGCCAGCTGTAGCTGTTGTCAAACTTCATGACATCTGAAGAAAATAAACACGTTTAATCAGCCATCTGTACCTGTTGTTAAACTTCATGATAATATCATGAAGTAATATACAGTCACTTGTGTCATATATTATGTGATGGAACTAAACATGCTTCATCAGAGAGCTGTTGTCAAACTTCATGACATGTGAAGGAACTAAACATGCGTCATCAGAGAGCTGTTGTCAAACTTCATGATGTCTGAAAGAAAAAACATGTTTAATCTGGCAGCTATAGCTGTTGTTAAACTCCATCATATCTGATGGAAATAAACATGTTTAATCAGCCAGCTGCAGCTGTTGTCAAACATCATATCTGAATGAAATAAACACGTTTAATCAGGCAGCTGTAGCTGTTATCAATCTTCATGATATACAGGTATGATGGAAATAAACATGTTTAATCAGGCAGCTGTAGCTGTTATCAAACTTAATGATACCTGATGGAAATAAACATGTTTAATCAAGCAGCTGTACATGTTGTCATACATCATAATATCTGAAGGAGAAACACCTTTTATCAGGCAACTGTAGTTGTTGTCAAAGATCATATCACAATGTAATAAACATGTTTAATCTTATGAACTCAACAGCCTAAGCCTAACAAGCTATAGAAAGTAAGGCTGACTAAAAATGCAACAAACAAAATAATTTAAACACTACAAAACACACACAAACTCACCCAAGATTATACAAGACGTATTGCAAGTTTAATTGTTATTATTTCTGATTACTTACTGAAAGGCAAAGAGACAAACTGATTGCTGTACTTTCTCAGAAGGTTGCCAGTCATGCAGCATTGACTTGTTCAGTTTCTTCTAATGTAATAGTAACCACATTTCGACTGCACATTTTATAATTATTTCTGTCTAGATTACCCAAATGTTCATGGCGGGATTTGAGGACATTAAGAACTGTAGAACGAACACCGAGGTACTCACAGGTTCCAGGAATTACACACACGAGGGAGCCACTCTCGGGAATAAGATGGCTGTTGACACGACATGGCTTCACAATTTCTTCAGCATCTTTGGTGCTGCTGGCAGACTGTGGCTCCCCCTCTCCAGCATTTGCGGAATTACGCCTAGTGATTGAGAAACAAACATCGCTGGCTTCTGTAAAGAACTGCCACCTGTTGAAAAAGAAAACCTGTTAAAATACGTTGCGAAGTTATGGGTGGTTGAATTGACCCACCCAAAAATTCAAGTTTTGAGACGGACAACATAAAAGTTATTGACATTTAAAATCACATACCATTCAATCGAAGGCATGTCATTTCCAAATCTGCAAGACAGACAGATTTGGAAACAACATGCTGAGGCCTTCGCCTAACCACGGGACACTATGGCTGCACAATGGTGATGATGACCATTCAATCAAAAACACACACCAAAAACACTTTTTCAAGTTAATATTTCCAAACTGCCTTATTCAAACCAGCAGTAAATTGTTTGTTATTTATAAAAATACAAAACAAAAATCGATACTTTTACCCAGGCAACTGTATTTTTGTTGTTCCTCATGTCAGTGAAATATATCTTAGTCCGACCCATTGCGGCCTTTCACATATTTCTGTTGCAATTTTTTTACAAAAAATTACTTTCACAACAAAGTCCCCTGCAGACCTGAGAATGCTGTTTGGTCTCTCGATGGGGAAGTCAAGCTCCAGAGACGATCCACGACCCACTGTTGTGGCTGTGAACTGTGACAGGTCAACGTTGTTCAGGTGGTCTGTGTAGTGGTGTGATGGTATCTCTCCTCCAATGCACACCTGTATGCATCAACAGGTAAAGGTGTATCAGACTGGCCTAAATTATTTACATTGATAAACAACATTATTACCTCATTTTTAATGTCAATTCATGCCTTCTGTCATTCCACCTCATGCCAGGAACAAACAAAGGAAATATTCTTTTAAACATGTTTGTTTTATTGCACTTTGTAGTGCAGATAGCTCTCCAAAGTGTATAATAATAATACATTTTAAATATTAGAAAACTTTTGTATGTTTTTTTAAATGAGCAATCAATTATTTTGTATAATCATGACACATAAAACGTGTCTGATCTGATGTTGTGAAAAACCCTCTACTATAATTGTATAAAATTACCTTAACACTGCAATTAAATAACAATCACCTCAATTTTATTTTAAATGTTATCAACAAAAAATAGGCACTGAAACCTACACTTTCAAAATGATCATCTAACGTTAAAATTTAATTAAAATGCAGCCTAGCACTACTAACAATCCATACTGCATTGAATATACTTGACAATATGGTCAAACATTCACTCTTTAAACTGTTGTTAATCAAATATGCTGGATTCCATAGCAGCACGTGACTTTGATTGGACTAGGTGTGATCAAACGATCACCGGCGTATCTCACTGACCTGAGACCTGCAGTAGGGGTCACCATCAGGGTCAGTGGCTGTTCCACCCCAGTGAACAGGAAGCTGGTCAGCATCAATGACCTCAACTAATCTGTGCTTCCAGTTCTCTGCAGAACATTCAGAAATCGTAGCAACGTTATAATACACATCATTACAATTAATTAATAATTAGCTCAATTTATAAGTTATCTGAAATAGTGTTGGTCTGCGCCTATGTCGCTGCACCCACCAGATTTTATAAGTTTTAGCCAATCTATATCACTCAACTTTGTATATATATTTTATGAATACACCCAGAGGACACTGGACTAAGTGGTTTTATCAAGTGTTTGTAACATTTTACTATTTTAACCGACTTACATTTTACATTTGCGATTGCACCTGTGTGACATTGACAAGCTGGTGATCGGTCATGTGTAACCCAGACAAAGAGAACATTGTTTACACGCCCAGCATGACCCAAGACTGTCTGTATCGGTTACGGCCCAGCAGTCACAGTCACATTTGGCTCAACGATGCTGCCTGGAGAGCTGCTTCTGAAGCGGGGGTGGCACTCCATCGGCCCACCCATCGAGGTTGCCGTGGGGTGCAAGCAAACAACGATCGATCCATGTACTTGTGTCAGCGAGACCAACAGCATCCACTAAGCCTGTACCTCGAGTACGCTACCTAAAGTGTATCAGCCCAAGGACGCCATCGTCATCACTGAAACTTGTTTTACTGACCACTAGATCTATCTGCAACAAAGTATATGTTGTGAGCGAGACGTTATTAGACGCTGATGCCGACATCTCCTTCTTCACAGAGACCTGGCTGCGAGACGAGCATCAAGACTTCGTGAACGACTTAACATGGCCGGGGTTCCAGTTTAAGAAACTCAACCGATCACTGAAACGGGGCGGTGGTCTGGGTGTTCTGCACAGAAGTTCGCTGAAGTTGGTTGTGCGTAGACCTGCCGTGACACCGACCTACTTCGAGCTTGTGTGACAAGTGTCATGTGACAAGCCATCGTACTACTTTGTATTGATATACAGGCCACCATCTTCCAATATATCCGGCTTTCTGGACGAAGTAGAAGATCTAATAACATCACTTTCGATCATTCCAGGACGACTGTTGATATTGGGCGAATTCAATTTTCACTTCAACGACGCATTATCGCCGGGAGTAAGTCGAATAACGAACATTCTGGCTTCGACAGGACTCGTCCAACATGTGACTGGTCCTACGCACCGTTCCAGCCACACGCTGGATGCCATTATTTCCCGGAAAGAAGACACCATCCTTACATCTCCCGCTGCTGTCCTACCTAACATGTTTTCGGATCACCACACAATAATATTTTCTATTGAAGGACACGCGCCACACCTACCAACCAACAAGTGGCGAGAGCATGACTACCTTCATCATCATGTCCAGACCAACGAAACGCTGTCCACTTGATGTGCGACACGATTAACATTAACGAATTGTTGAACACTCTGGTTTCACGATTCAACATCGGCAGTATGACACTGGACTGGTTTAAATTTAGATCATACTTGACCGGCAGATCTCAGTGTGTCACGATTGGTTCGTCTTTTTCGAACACAATCCCCATCTACCACGGTGTACCTCAGGGTTCGGTACTTAGACCAGTGATGTTTAAAACATATACAACACCCATTGCTGACATCTGTAAGAAACATCATATGCTTTACCACTGATGACATCCAGCTATATGTCAGCTGTTACCCTATGGTGTCAGACGAACTGGAAAATGCTAAACATCTAATCATCCAGTGCATCGACAAGATTAGAGCCTGAATGTTGATGCATCAACTTAAAAATCAACAATGATAAAACTGAGTTTATCGTGCTGCAATCACCGCACAATCTACATGTTTATGGTAGCCCCAGCTTGGAACTACCTGGACTTACTTTGCAATCAGTACATACAGCGAGAAATCTAGGCTGCTACTTCGACCGACACATGCAGTTAGACCGCCTCATCTCCAGCTACTGGACTTCAGCCTACTACAATGTACCATCTACACCTGATCGGCAGAATTTATCATCTCCTGATGCGAGATGCGTGCCATGCTGCGGTATGCTGTCTTGTGCTTAGTAGCAATGCGCTACTCAGTGGGTTGAACAATGGACAGACCAACCGACTTCAATGAGCACAGAACTCGGCCACTCGCCTCATGAACTGCGTCAGACGGCGAGATCATATCACGCCGATTCTGCAATCACTGCAGTGGCTGCCGATCAGAATGAGAATCACCTTTAAAAAATGTACTTACATATTTAAGATCCTGCATGGCTTAGCCCCGAACTACCTCAACTGTGCAATAGTTCGCAGTGCGCCCACACGTGCATTGCGATCGGCGAGTGACTCAACGCTTCTCACGGTGACAGTGTCAAAGAGAACTATCGGACGGGGCAGCTTTGTAGTGACAGAATATGTGGAATAGCTTGCCAAAGTGTGTGCGATCAATTGGAACATTGGCGGTTTTCCGGAAACAACTTAAAAGCCATCTATTTCGCCTGCACTACATGCCTTGATGCAACCACTGGTTTCTATTTTAGTCTTCTTCTTCTTCTCTGACTTTTTCCGTCATCTGGGGTCATCGGTATGGCTGGTAATTTTCTTTCTCCATGTCGCCCTATCAATCACGACATCTGTATTCAGAACCACGATTTCCATGTCTCTTCTGCATGTGTCTTTCCATCTGGTCTTCGGTCGTCCTCTCCTTCTTCTTCCTGGTATCTCTGCATTTAGCACTCTTTTCACTATGTGCTCCTCTTCCCTTCTCATCACATGCCCGTACCATTTCAGTCGTTTCTCTGTTATCTTTTTTGATGCTTGTGTCACTCTCGTTGCTCCTCTAATATATTCGTTTCGGATCTTATCTTTCTTTGTTACTCTACTCATCCACCTTTCTATTTTATAGTATTGATTGGTTTTTAATTTAATTGTTTGAAATTGTATTTATATACCCTAATTTATTTATTTTTATTTATTTATTTGTTATCTTAGCTTATTTTAGTGCTGGTTCGATATATCAAAGTATCGCAACACCTGTGAAAGTTCGATACCAATATTTTGTGGTATCGCGATACTTTGATATATCGGGTATCGAACTGCAAGTAGTGCGGAAACTCCGGACAGTAGTGTCACGGATTACGTCAGTATATTTGGGGAAATCACCAAATCGGCACAAGTTGATTGGTTATACGACGTAGAAAAACACCTCGTAAATTGAAAACAAAGATCGTTGAATTTTGACAATTTTTGAAGGATAACTCGGCCATTTTTACTCCATCCTGATAATAATATGGAGGCGTACTAGTGGACAGGCACTATGATGTGCCCTGACATGCTAACTGATGCAATATTTGTCCGTGAAAATGTATTCTGAAGCCGACGGCTTCGAAATGGAGTGAACTGCACCTATTTTCGTCCAGCCGCAGGTCGTGCATGACGTCATTTTGGCGGCCACAAACTTAATGTTACTTTCAACGACCGTACCTAATTCAAAAATAAATTTATATTGCGACGTTGATCAAGTTCATCAGTTTAGTTTACTGGTTGGTTAGTTTAAGAAACGAGCCACAAAATGAGAAGATTGACATAATATATTTCACAAATTTGCATAATTCTGCTCCGTGGCACGACATGTTGCATTTTAATAGATCTATTCGCGTGTCGGTATTACAACACAATTATACATAACGAGATTAATAATTCTGGTATCGATCGATATCAAAGAAATCAGGCATTAAACCAACACTAGCTTATTTATTTAATTTATATTTTAGCATTTAATTAACACACCATTTTAACATGTGAAGCACTTTGATTTGTATTTACTTACTTAAAAAGCGCTATGTTAAGAAACATTATTATTATTATTAATATATAGTCTTTCATTAATAGTTTTAATATAACTTCATTCATTCTACATTTTATCTACAGTTTCTTTTTTGCAGTTTTTATGATATATTGAACGCTCGATCAAATTGATATTGTAAAGTGCTTTGAGCATTTTATGGAAATTGTGCTGTATAAGTAATAAATATTATTATTAATTAGTAAAAGGTAAAGGGAAGTTCTTATATAGCACAGTGTCCAATCCTTAGCTTAGGACTGCTCAAAGCACTTTACCCTTCACCCCCTGGCAGACCTGTTCACCTGTTCATCCCCAAACCAGCTAGATACTCATTTACACAGATGTAAAAAGAAAACACAGAAAAAGGACTTACTTCCTAAGATATGAACTTTCTCCTTTGTATCTGCACTCAGGAATGGCTTCGTGAGATTGTAGGCAATCGGGAATATTTTGGGCGCTGTAAACAATAATTGAAAAAGAGCACACATATAAATAATCGACTACAATGATGTATGCACTCAGACACGGAATGTTTTTGGACACCCAAAAATCTAAAAAAATATCATTTTTCTGTGCTGTGTTTTCCAACACCTTGGTCAACTGTGAGAGACTCAGTGATGCCTGGCATACCAAAAAGTGCAGAGGAGCAACCAATGTGTGTACTCAGAATTGTTGGTATTGTATGTTTTCAGACGGCTGATAATTTAATTATTTTAGGTATCCAAACACAAACAGTCATTATGGTAAGTGGAATTCGGCATTAAGTCAGCAATCAGTGAATAAGGATATAACCTTGGGACATCCTGAATTACTTTAATAGCTTTCTACTGTGTATCATGCTTTATGTGAAAGAGGCATTGTAAAATATCATACAACCTTGTATAGTATACGATTATGCTGTGTCCATGCACATCACAGTAAATATGTAATTATTAAATACCATTTCAAATGCGTTAATAATTATAACAAACATAATTATTAGTACATCAGCATCGCATCATCTAGTATGTCACTTGCCCTAGTAACAAAATAAATGTATTATCTACAATACTGATGAGTCATCGTGAGTCACATAATGTCAAACATCACTATTTCTATACAACTGTAGCTACTTATAACCAAGAACAGTTAGAACGTGAAATGTGCCAGAATGAAGATTATTAGCCTGGGAGTAATGTGAAGCTGGTGCCAATAACAATAATTATGAATATCATACCAAGGTTCTGGTGATTCTGCAATATTTGTGCAATTTGTGGGTAAGCCGAGTGTGACCCATGATTCAGCTCAGTGAACAAAAGTAGTCAATAAATAAGATTACTGATGCCATACATATTCAATTCATTTAATCAATTTAATTTATTGTGTTCAATTCACCAGTTTGTGAAAACAACAGAGATATGCGTCTAATTTTATTATCATTTGCATTCTGGATGAAACTGCAATTTTTAACTGTTTTTTAAGAAAACGTGCGTACAACCTGAACAAATAAATTATATACTTACATGATCATACTTGCTACCATCTGTCACTCTGGCATATGATACGTACAACATGAACAATATATACTTACATGATCATACTTGCTACCATCTGTCACTTCAGCATATGATACATTATTTGATAAATTATGCTTTTGCAAAATTACTAATCCACATGTCGGGCAGAAGAATAATAAACGTACAGTATGCGGATATAATGTTTAATAATTTAAATTGTATATTATACAAAAAATGTTTATATAGTTTAAAAAAACTAACAATATGAAAAGTCAGCATTTCTTGTTAACTCGTGTTGATAACTGTCTCCACGACACCACTGTTCTATAAATTAACGTAATAAAACAGTATTTCATTCTTTTAAAGGTATTGTGATATCACATACACTTGACCCTAATAAACTGGTATTGAAAATTGTCAACAGTTTTTCACTAATGTACTGAATGACAATAGATAATGATCAAATTATTTATGTGCTCAGAATCTTAAAACAGATTATACTTTACATTTTATAATAATAATGCTTTATAATAGCATATTATGCAAAAAAAGTTTACGTAGTTTAAAAAATTGACAATGTGGTAGATTTTGTGCCTTTATGCTTCTGTATAATACGTTGCATCTGTACCCCTGGCAAATCGCGTTACGAATTGCTGAAGTTACACCAAGCC
This sequence comes from Paraescarpia echinospica, assembly GCA_020002185.1. Classification (NCBI taxonomy): domain Eukaryota; kingdom Metazoa; phylum Annelida; class Polychaeta; order Sabellida; family Siboglinidae; genus Paraescarpia; species Paraescarpia echinospica. The sequence goes on from CM034532.1 coordinate 15,712,053, forward strand.
GATGATATCATTGCCTACCAAATTCGGCTGTTTGGCTATTACATGTAGGTAGACATGACCGTAGGTAATTATTTGAATATATAACACAGCTCAGTAACTCCGGAAATGATTGAGTTAATTATATTAACAGTACCTCTCACAGAATGTGATAAGCTGTTTGACAGCAGTGTATGGCCAGAAGACATCAGCATTCGTAGATTCCGCTTCAAGAACGCGCGTAACACGTCCTGATTTCATTATTTTCTGACATAATCAACGATTTTTAATATGGCTAGTTACCTTCCTATTTCAAGTTACAATTGTACTGGCTTTGGTCCAGGTAAGCCTGAATATGTCTCAGAGCTCATCAAAGCACATGATTTTGTTTTATTCCAGAAACATTGGTTAATGGTATCTCAGTTTATTAGGATTAAAAACATACCCTGTGATAACAATGTTAGCATTTTATTTCATGATGTTTCTGGAATAGATAAAAATATGTTTTTTAAATGGCAGAGGATATGGTGGATGTTCTATTTTGTGGAAAAATTCCTTGAACTGTATTGTCTCCCCAGTCATCATGAACTCTAACAGAATATGTGCAGTTAATATAACTATGCAAAGCATGTCATTATTACTTTTTAATGTGTACATGCCATGTGATATCAGATCTAATGATGGATGACCTGTACTGCAATATTTTGATTGAAATTATGAGTACATGTAATATAATAAACTGTTCCAATTTCATTATTGGAGCTAATCTGAACACGTCTTTCAAGCATGTGTCTTCTAACTTTACGAAACATTTAAATTACATATGTGAACGTGAAACAATCAAGCCATGAATTGATTTCGAAGGACATAATGTTTGTTATACATTTATTAGTCCTGTGGACAATGGTACTCATGCCATTGATCATTTTCTGTTAAACAATGGACTCTTTGACCATATGTTAGAATATTATACTATGCATGATGGTGCAAATTTATTATTTCATTCGCCACTGGTTCTTACCTTGAGTTTAGATGTTAATTATTGTTCACCTTCCTCTAGAAGGTACATATCTAGACCTAAAGGGCAAGAAGCGTCAGACTGTAACTTAAGTCAGTACAGCAAGGTTTTAGAAAGAATGATTAACGAAATATCCATACCATGACATTCTCTAGAATGTCGCGATAAACATTGTCCTAGCAGGTTAACGCATTGTCATGATATTCAGATATTTCATGATTCAATAATGGATTGTTGTATAAGAGTTTGTCAAAACACCATTCCACATACTTCTTTTTTTTACTTCAAAACTGCAAAATTCGAAGGTAATAGCGGGTTGGAATGAACACGTTAAACCATACAGAGAAGGGTCAATGTTTTGGCATAATGTATGGAAAGATTGTGGCTCTCCTCGCAATGCTGTTATTTCTGACGTCATGCATAGATCTCGCTCTCAATATCACAGAGCAGTTCGTTTTGTTAAACGTAATCAAAATAATGTTAAAAAAGAAAGTATGGCGACAGCTTTACTTGGAAATAAAAATAGGGACTTCTGGAAAGAAGTAGGTAAAGTTACAAAGAACAATAATATGCTACCCAACATGGTTGATGAAATGACATTTTGTTAGTGACTCTGACAACTATCGAGCCATTGCTCTTAGTAGCCCTCTGTCAAAAATATTTGATTGGGTATAATGATAAAAAAATTCTTATGCTCTTAAAACAAGTGATTTACAGTTTGGTTTCAAACCACAAAGCTCTACAGCTAAATGTGCATTTGCGATAATGGAGACTGTGAACTATTTCCAGCAGAACAAATCGGATGTTTATGTGTTATTACTAGATGCTACTAAAGCATTTGATGAAGTAAATTATGTTAAACTTTTTAACATACTGATGGAACGAGGAATGAATCCCTTTTAATCAGATGTTTACTTTATATGTACACTAATCAACATTTAAATGTATCATGGAACAATTCCATGTCATTGTATTTCTTCACTACCAATGGTGTGAAGCAGGGCGGGGTGTTGTCCCCCATTTTATTTTCTATCTACATTGATGATATGTTAACAAGACTCTGCATGTCTGGTTTTGGCTGTATGATTGGTCATAAGTACTATGGTGCTGTTGGCTATGCTGATGACGTATCTTTGGTAGCTCCATCAATATATGCATTGAACAAAATGTGTGATATATGTCTAAAATTTGCATATGAATATGATTTACAATTTAACCCGGCAAAATGTCAACTTATTAAATATGGCAGTGGTACCGACTGGCCATTTGACTTTGATGGATTAAAAGTGAAACAGAGTAAAAAAGGGTTGCACTTAGGCCACATTATTGGTCCTGACACTCACCAGGCTATGGTAAAAGATATGTGTCATGATTTTATATGGTGTGTAAATGCATTATCTGCTAATTTTAAGTTTTGTAATATTAGCATAAAACATCAATTATTTATGTCTTACTGTACATCTTTTTATGGTGTATGTCTGTGGAACTTACAAGACAAACATCTTGATATGTTTTATACTACATGGTGCAAAGGTATCAGAAAACTGTTTAATCTATCAGTTTGCACGCATTGTAATATGGTGCCACTTTTAGCAGACTGTTTACCGATTCAAATTATGAATCGAATGGTACAATTTATGCTTGAAATGCAGTAACTCCAGTTTGAAAATGGTCTCTCATCTAGCCCTTCAAGGTAGTGGGTCATTCATGTCTAAAAGGTTTAACTATGTCATGTCCAAATTCAAACTTGATGCCATGACATTCTTTAGAATGAAGTATAATCAGTTTTATGGTGTGATTCAAGATCACTACCAGGAGGGGTTAGATGATGAACTAGTAAGTAGAGTCTCATTTGCAAAAGATGTATTACATAATATAGATAATGCGGGTAGCTCTTCTTTTTTAGCCATTGATGAGCTGTGCTCAATGCTTACTATTTTACGTACACGATATACTTATATACATTGATTTAATCGAATTGTACAATTTTTAGTACAAATAAATGTATTACTTTTGGGATTCGATGGAGTCTTTGGCTTTGTCTTTTATATGGAGTTCAGGCATCTGACTGTTCTCACATTGCGGAGGGGATCTACCAGGGATAGACTAGTCAACCACCACCCCTGGCTTGCAAGGATGATTATTCTGTTCAAACATCACTCCATAACGATGACAGTCATAAAGATGACATTCGAATATATGCTTTCTTTTATGGTTTTTGAGTTTGTATGATTGCCAACAGATACAGTTCACTTACCATTAATAACGTATGTTTTATGCAGTGTCTCAGGATAGTTGGCTTCAAATATGGCAAGAACCTGGGTGTAAATGTCCAACGCTAAAAAATAAAAGTGAAAAAACAACATTACTTGTATACCTAAAGATGAAAAATGTTCACTGGAAACCTGAATTTTTGACTACAGACTGACTTTAGTACAACTATTATGTTTTTGGTAAACATTACCCAGACGTGGGATATTTCCAAAAGATATCAAGAGACTGGAAGCATTCAAAAAATGGTGTTCAAAAAGAATTTTACTCATAATCTGGACTGACTGCGTCACAACATTCTATGACATTCAGGGATAGAAAAAGCTACTCTTCAATAAAATACATTATATATTAATATAGCCATTTTTAAGTCGCTGCTGATTGACTGCAGCTGGTGGTGGCATGCGTATGGTATTTCTGACACTGTGGCATTATATAGAAACAGCGTAGCTATCCTTGGATATCATATAAACTCTTTGAAGTTTTTTTATAGAGGCAATGTAAACTGTAAAATATTAATAGATGTCTTTTCTTACAATACCAGAGTAACTCAGCTAGTTACCAGTAATGCAACCCTTTTAACAATGCAGTTTCAAGCAATTCTTGCCAGAAATACTCGCCAGGTTTCCACAGATGTCGGAGACCATACTTGTCAAGATCCAGGATGATAACGAGGCCCTCAATGTGTCTGTTAAGCTGGAACAGTGTTACAGAGCAGTTATAAATGCAATACTTCCTTCACGATAAACAAAAGTAGGGATGAATATTGGGAATAGTTTTACAATTGCAATAGTATTGTGATAGCTGTATGACTATTTGACTATTGCGATACTATTGCAATAGTGTCATAATTATTGCAGTATCATGATATCATTATATATATGGACTAATACGTCTATATGTGACCCTGGCTGACCAAATGAGTGATAAGTCAAAACAATTGTAACATTGTTTTCTTACATCCTTGTAAAGGTTTGGTAGGGTGCTTTACACGGTTTCAAAAAATATGACTGCTACAAAAATTGGTAAAGTTATGGAGCATTGAACATGGTAGGGGTCAAAAAGTGAAAATGAAGAAAACGGCCATTGAAGTTTTACATTATATATGCAAATGGACTGCATGGAAATATTACATGCACAACATTCAAATGTGGCACACAGTATGTAATATGTATGTTATGTTGCAATGATACACTGGAAGTACAAATGTGCTGCTACAAAGACTTATCAAGTTATGCCAGATTATGTCTTTATGTGTAAAACTAAGAGGACAGATTATTTGAGAGCAAAAGGTAGACTCACTGTTTGACACAGTTTAAAACTTACAGGCAACTGTCCAGTTTAACAGGAGTCTATCAAACAATAGCAGGCACTACCATATAAAATGTCTATGGAAAATTAGAGAAAAAGTTACTGAACAGTTTTTGAAAAAAACAGCCCCACAGAACTAATTATAGTTATTGTTAAGATGTTTAACCTAGTTCTATTATCTGACATTGTGCCAACGGATTGGTGTATTGGGATCATTAAGTCTGTATAATTATTATATAAACATAGCAGCAGACACTGGGACAGTGTGACTGCTGCCTGGCTAAATGGATGCAATGGTGCTTTGAAGTTAGTTCTTCTGCCAACTATCCTTTTCACACAAGTCTATAGGTTTAGTAGCTGCCAGCACACTACTGAGCCTAAACTACCATGCAGGTGTGAAAAACGTGCTGATGTATTTGAACTTGACCCACTAATTAACTGTCCACCAAGCAGTAGCAGAACAGTTTATAATAATAATAATCCACAAGTTAAGTGGCAGTGATCTTTCTTTTATCATTCATGTGATGTTTATTGTGAGCAGGGCAGACAAATGGTTATCATACGTAGACAGGTACAGAAAGAAACTGACGTTTTCTATAAAAAGAAAGTGTTTGCCTATCAATGGCATGTATTTCCTACTGTTGCCGTTTCTGTCGGGCAGAAACAGTTTCTGCCCGGCATAAATCAAACAACCCTGTAAGTAATTATTAATCAAATGTTTTTTTGGTGAATCATAGTTACAGATCATTAAGGGTTATGATGGAAGTAAAGTGTTGACATGTTTACTGTTCACGTATTGCACCACGTCTTGCATTTAGAGGAATAATTATAATAGAAAATAAAATGTTGTGGCACATATTTTTAAATACATGCATCGATGAGAAACCAGGAATTACTTTTCTGTGGCCTAAGAGTAACTAATTTCAATTAACTTTCTGCTTATATAAAACAACTGCATAAAAATATATATCCATACAAGACACAGACTCTGCATGTGACAGATGTTTTGGGAAGGGAATAGTGTTCTGTTTCTGGTACAGCAGTGTGTTGACCCAAGCCTCTGCCAGTGACCAATTACAGATTAGTCACACTTTCCACCACCAGCCACAGTGACCCAAGCCTCTGCCAGTGACCAATTACAGATTAGTCACACTCTCACCATCCAGCCACAACGAGGTGTGACAGATGTTGTGGGAAAAGGGATTAGTTGAACAAAAGGACTGGAAGCCTGCTAGATCTGCTGCTACAATAGACCATTTAGTTAGCAAATTTGGCATTTTATGGGACCTTTGGAGCCCTTAGAATGATTCAATCAAATACAGATTTCTTATGTACAGTGGCACTACCACATGAAATGTCTATGCAAAATTTGAGAAAAAGTTACTTAAGAGTTTTTGAAAAAATAGGCAAAATGTTACATTTTTACCAGTTTTGGGGCCCTTGGAGGCCCTAGGGAGCCCTTAGAATGATTCAATCAAATACAGATTTCTCGTGCATAGTGGCAGTGCCCTATGATATGTCTATGCAAAATTTGAGAAAAAAAAGTTGCTGAACGGTTTCCGAGATACGGCAGCTAACGGCGGACGCAGAGTGATGGCAATAATCCCTTGGACCTTTGGCCAAAGGACTAAAAAGCATGTTTACAACACGTTTCGTGTGACACAAATAGCCCAGCTGATCGTTTTGCCGACTATCGTTACTATCGACAATTTAATATACTATCAGCGATAACTACTAATAGTTAAATTTACTATTGACAGTACACTATTGTCATATCGACTGTCACGATGCATCGATAGTTTAATGTACTGTTTACAACCCTAGTAACCAGTAAATAAAAACACTAAATAATCCACTACTTACAATATAAACTCCACAGTACAGTACAAAAACCTCAAAAGGGAAGGTTACAGAGATAATAACAAATGTTGGACTCTCAATGAGTAACAGTAACAAACTTTTCCCACACACTTACTTTGGCTGACTGTTCCCGGAAAGCTCGTTGGATACGTTCACAGTCACGTATTTTATATTTCATTATGTCACTTTTTGTTACGGACTGCAGAACTCCTGAAATACAAAGTTGACATGAAACGACACGGATCATCTATATAAGAAATACTGCCATTGTTTTATATATGAACTTTTACTTGAGATTTTGTAATATTTGTTAAAGATAAAATACTGGTTGTTTATTGTAGAAAAGAGGGTGTGGAATTTGTATGCTTCCTGTGGATTACGTGTGTGTGTGACATACAAAGCTACACATTTTCAGAAAACCCATAAACTCAGCATTCAAACAATGGTATATGTATTGAGATCTCACAAAAGTATCAAATTTGACTGGCTGGTTGCTATGGTAATGCAATTAGTGATTGCTGATTATAAAACAGGCAGTTGCCTATTTCTCCATGACTAATACAGGTATGATTATAAACATTAAACAAAGTATGATTATTATATTATTACTGCGTAAAATAAAACCCAGGAGTTTTTGAAGAAAAATATTATCCATATTTTATTTATTTTCTGCAAATTGCTGCAAAAATATCCAAACATTTGGGTATTTCTTATCTTTTTAAACAAAACCATAATTTTTAAGATACCACTCAGAGCAACACTTAAATTAAGTTTCATTGCATCTTTCTTCATTACATCTATCTTTTAGTGAAATGGTATCTGTGCTGGCAGGACTGGCCCCAGTGTATATATCTGTGCTGGCAGGACTGGCCCCAGTGTATATCTGTGCTGGCAGGACTGGCCCCAGTGTATATATCTGTGCTGGCAGGACTGGCCCCAGTGTATATATCTGTGCTGGCAGGACTGGCCCCAGTGTATATATCTGTGCTGGCAGGACTGGCACCAGTGTATATATCTGTGCTGGCAGGACTGGCACCAGTGTATATATCTGTGCTGGCAGGACTGGCCCCAGTGTATATATCTGTGCTGGCAGGACTGGCCCCAGTGTATATATCTGTGCTGGCAGGACTGGCCCAGTGTATATATCTGTGCTGGCAGGACTGGCCCCAGTGTATATATCTGTGCTGGCAGGACTGGCCCCAGTGTATATATCTGTGCTGGCAGGACTGGCACCAGTGTATATATCTGTGCTGGCAGGACTGGCCCCAGTGTATATATCTGTGCTGGCAGGACTGGCCCCAGTGTATATATCTGTGCTGGCAGGACTGGCACCAGTGTATATATCTGTGCTGGCAGGACTGGCCCCAGTGTATATATCTGTGCTGGGAGGACTGGCCCCAGTGTATATATCTGTGCTGGCAGGACTGGCACCAGTGTATATATCTGTGCTGGCAGGACTGGCACCAGTGTATATATCTGTGCTGGCAGGACTGGCCCCAGTGTATATATCTAGGATATAATTAAATCATCTGATGTTGTCCACAGGGCAAAGAAATAAAATACAAGAGAAACACGATATCGCTGTTCTTTTCCCCAAAATCTACATGGTAATCCACATGAAATGTTACGTGTTTACATGAAGATTTCTAATCAGTTGGAAATCTGAAGCCCCACATCAAAATCGATGATAACAAGGCGAAAGTGAATCTGCCCTACATGCATTTCAAGTGACACAATTGAAATTTTTCAGAGTTTTGCTATTTTCGATAAAATGCACATACTGGGTATTAAAAACATTCTCTTTCATGACATGATGGTTTTAGTCAAATCACAAATACAGTTCTATCCAAAACCGAGCAAATAATGTGTTGCTAGGCGCAGTAGCAAAAATCAAATACGGCAGAGCAGAATTTGTTGGACGGATTTTCATGCAGTCCAATGCAGATTTTGTAAGTGATACAGACAGTGACATATATGTAATTACATTGTAGAATGAGAAATTGTTATTGATGACATGCCGCTAGTATTGTCGCAAATCGGCCTATGTTACCATCGCTGGCACGACCCTGATCGCAGCCAGCCATCACGGTGAAGTACTGTAACTGTTGGTGTTATGCGGATGCACACAACCGTTCCCTTGAAGGGCAGTCTGGTGAATTGTAATACTGAATGGCAGCATGGACTATGAGCAGTTAGATTTGTTCTTACTGGAAAAAAATAGACATTTATTTAACGCAGTGCAGCGACTGCTGACTGCCTTGAATGATAAACACATCATTGATCGACACAGTGACAATGATGCATTCAGTGCAGCCACTGCTGACTGTCTTGAATGGTAAACACATCACTGATCGACACAGTGACAATGATGCATTCAGTGCAGTGACTACTGACTGCCTTGAATGGTAAACACATCACTGATCGACACAGTGACAATGATGCATTCAGTGCAGCCACTGCTGACTGTCTTGAATGGTAAACACATCACTGATCGACACAGTGACAATGATGCATTCAGTGCAGCGACTACTGACTGCCTTGAATGGTAAACACATCACTGATCGACACAGTGACAATGATGCATTCAGTGCAGCCACTGCTGACTGTCTTGAATGGTAAATACATCACTGATCGACACAGTGACAATGATGCATTCAGTGCAGCGACTACTGACTGCCTTGAATGGTAAACACATCACTGATCGACACAGTGACAATGTTGCATTCAGTGCAGCCACTGCTGACTGTCTTGAATGGTAAACACATCACTGATCGATACAGTGACAATGATGCATCCAGTGCAGCGACTACTGACTGCCTTGAATGGTAAACACATCACTGATCGACATAGTGACAATGATGCATTCAGTGCAGCGACTACTGACTGCCTTGAATGGTAAACACACCACTGATCGACACAGTGACAATGATGCATTCAGTGCAGCCACTGCTGATTGTCTTGAATGGTAAACACGCCATTGATCGACACAGTGACAATGATGCATTCAGTGCAGCCACTGCTGACTGTTTTGAATGGTAAACACATCACTGATCGACACAGTGATAAAGACAATATAACCAGCGCCTCTTCAAACATGATTCGGAATGAAATAGATTAATTTCAATGATAATAAATTTGACCTAATATATCAACAAGTGGTTTGTTAAATATTTAATAAAACATATTAGCAGGGAAAATCTAATCAAAATTATATTGTTTCAATCCACATTCGGTTACTTTACCTGCAGTCATGTGACTTTATTTGCATAAATATGTGCATAATTAAATTCATACTGAATGTACATATCAAAGTCATATTTTGTAACATGACTTAGCAGATGCAGTATGTCAATAGATTGAAAATAATTAATAGTATTACCTTGGTGCTGGAGCTCAAGGCATCTCAACTTAATAACCTTGCAGTGATCTTGGTTGCTACCCTACCACCACAAATGCCATGCCAGATGAAAGTCCTAACTGTCATGTACATGTCTACCAATTTTTGTATACACAGCTTGAATAAAAAGGTTCGTTGCTATGGATGTATGACGTGTAAACAAAAATCATACAGTGAAAACTTTATAGCCTGATTTCTCAGTTAAACATTTTTAGTATCTTTGCACTTTTGCTCGGTGAATTGTCAATTATTAGTTTATTACCATAGGAAGTAGTGTCATAAATAAAAACAAAAAAACAGTGGCTTCTGGTGGTATGAATAACTCATTGTTTTGTTTTGCCACCTTATGGTTAGTTTTGACTCACATGCCATGTATCATGGTTTTATATTTAAAATAGAATGTTTTTACGTGATACAAATATGTACGCTGTTTTAGTTAAAGTACTGTAAACAAAAAAAACATAGCTTCTATAGTAAATTACATAAGTGGTATAAACAGCCTATACATTTAGAAGATACTGTTCATAGCTCCAAGATTAAATTTTAATAGCAAGAATTAAACATACATTGGAGCTGTATTTGAAATTTGCAACATTTCGATCCGTCTACAGCAGATTTTGATAATGCACTGATGTCATGTGACACAGGACACTCAGTACCCATGAACAACACCAAGGTCTTGGCCCGAGAACAGAACTGGCACAAGAGAAAAGTAAAGGAGGCCATCTACATCAAACAGAGAGCCGAGATCAGGGATACCACCTGCCCGCCATCTACAACCAGATCATTCTGCCAAAATCTGAGCCGCATCACATGACATCAGTGCGTGATCCAGATCCGCTGTACACGGATTGAAACGTTGCAAGTTTCAAATACAGCCCCAATATAAGTTTAATCTTGCTATTAACCCATTAGACCCTGCGTGTTCGAATGCGCCCGGGTGTTTTCTCCTCAGTACACCCGAGAGCGCCTGGTGGACATGAAGCCTCTAGTGGTGGCCCCATCTTGCGGATACTTAAGAGACTAATACTGGTTGATTCCTTTATATCTGAGCTATGAATTGTGGGTATTTTCGATATGTGCTTGCACTAAAACAATGAGTTTTTCGTGAAAGAAGTTTGCTACCTGTGGACCTTCAATAATGGTGGCACCTTGGACATTGTAGTTGTTTACTAATGACGAAGTTTGCACTATTATTTCGTTGGATGGGACATTTCTGACACTGAACTAAAACCAAGTTGACATTATGTTCGAAATGCAACTGAATGAGTAATAAAATGGATGACTTGGGTTTTGTTTATGTTTCGTTATCCAAATTTGGTCACCGTCAGTCGGTTTTCAGCACGGAGACTGCTGTCTATGTGTCGCTATATGAAAATTATGTCTTTTTTATAATGAATTATTATGTATGTATTCTAACACTATGTCAATTGTTCTAATGGTTGACATTTGGTTGTTTCAGGTGTCAATATGCTAGCGATCACAATGTCAACTCTGACGTCGACACAAAACAGAGGCCATATGTAGGATGACAGCAACCAAGATAGAAGACTTACAAAGCTGTGTTTGCTATCTATATTTATACAAAGAGCCAATTTAACTGGCCAGGGTCTAATTGGTTAAAAGCCTATAGATTGTAGTTTCAATTCAATTTATTACGATTGATGATTACGTCAGCGGTGACATAGCAGTAAAAATAATATGTGACCCATATTAACAAAATGATTCGCATGTCAGACATTTTTAATACTGAGTTATTAGTAGCGTTGGAAAGAGCAGAATCTCTGCTTTCACATGGTGTATCATGTAAGATGATATCTTAATTCTAACTGAAGTTATGTTTTAACAAACACATGTAGGGTAGAAACCTTCAAACCCAGAAAACGGCCGTCAAAGTTGATGCAAATTATTCGTTATGTTTCATGAAATGTACCTTAGTTACCATCTTCCAAGCTCTCTGGAGGTCACATAATGTAGTTATTAGCATATGTATGCCCATATATGGGAAGATGACGCGTCAAGCTTCGTGGTGATATCCCATATGTTACGAGCATCCCAAAATTAGCAGTTGCGAACACGCACAATTACTGGCATTTTCTGCATTATTTTAAGGAAATCGAGCGGAACACTTCGCACAGCTCTACAAAAATCGCTTAAAATACACAAAACAGAGTTAATTAGTGGGTAGCTAGAGTAGCAATTGATAAAACGAATACCAAAGAATAATATTCAGGGGAAATCTCAAAATCGATAGATTCACGATTTGTTCACATAAACAGCATTTACGAAAAATCAGATTTGCCGACATTCGACTCATTTTGTTAAGATGGGTCACATTTATTAATAGAACATCTGAAACTTAAATATAGGATTTACATATTTAAAAATTTGAACAGAATTTTTTTATAAACTATACCTCTGGGATCAGCATATCCGACGGGTTCAATGTAGATGGGGTGACCTTGTTTGTCACACCCAAACAACCCACCAGGGTAGTAGGAGAGAAGCAATTCAGGCGGGGTCCAGTCAGCAAGAATCGTGTCGGCGCCATTTTCCTCTCGCCACTTCAAACTCTGTTACAAATACCCAGAGTACATCAGATATTAATACATTCAAGTATCTTCAAACTAACATACATTACATATAAAAATATTGGTTTTTACTGTCAAATTGTGTTACGCATCTATGTAATGTAGTATAAACAATATCTGATCGCTGAAATGAATTTTAATGAAGTACACAATTTTCTATAATAAATGTTTAATTAATTCAATTATATGACTGTTAGTCATAGAATGTAAACATGACACTTCACTTGAGTCAAAGAATTCAAACAGATAATATAGAACTAGTTTATAGTCTTACACCGAGCCATTGAGCAAGAAACCAAGGGCAACAGACAACAATATTACACTATTTTTTATCTTAAAGTCACACCCACTGATCACTCAATTTTGGCATGCCGGGAAAGCAAACAAAGCCACACCAGTAGCGCCCTCTCTGGAGAGATACTCATCATAGTTTCCACATTTCTCCAACAGGGAGAAAAGCATACATCGCAAACGATAAGTAAAAAACACTTTAATAACTACACTGTGTTTACATCACCAATCAGCGAGAGAACCTGGGCGCCTTAGCAGAGATGGACTTACAATTATCCAAAGTAAGTGTATTAATATATATAGACGGCGGTTTCAGAACTTGACAAAGTAATACTGGACAGAAAACAATGGTGAAGTCTCATGAACAACTTTGATGTGACCCAATCTTCAAATGATTACATGGTGTTGTGAAATGGCTAATGGTCAAATTATGTTTATTTATTGGTGCTGCCTGTTCACAAAACTAGCCATATCTGACCTCTCTCAGCATTTTCTCTGATTTCTTCAAATCGAAGCACCTAGCTGGTAACAGAAGACACAATGGTGGAATATAATGCAAGATGACAGGACATCATTCCAGTATTAATACAGGTATATATTAATATTATGCTATCAAAAGTAGTTTAATTGTCATAAAATCTTGTTATTTAATATCTAGATCTATCATAACATACCCACTGCGCAAAATGTGTTTTAATGAGCCATTTTGTGTCGTTAAAATGTTTTGGGAGGAGACAGTTTGATTACATGTGTGTGCACCTCTTACAAAGGTGTGGTCTCTGATCCAAAGCCACAACAACACTCTACTGACATTAGTAGCTCCGCCCCCGTCAAGGTTTGACCTTCCTGAGAATTACCTGAGCTCGCTATTCAAGGATTTGAGACACAGTATGTACAGTGATTTTGGTAATCATTGAATTGTTGAATTCAAAAGTTGCTTCTGCTTTGTAAAACATGTTTGGGCTATCAGCATATTAGAATACATACGGTAAAACTACATAACACGATGGAAAAACCTCCTTTTATTGATGACAAAAGGAGAATACTGACCTCGAAGCCATCGGAGCAGATAGTGGTCATCATGCTCAGGTTTGAGAACATCCCTCAGGTTCTCACGGAACTGCCAGCAGAAGAAATAAAATTACTAAATTAAAAATCAAGGAGAAGTTGTCCATTTTCTCCAAGTTTTTCCATTACTTGATCATTTTTCAAATTTCAACACATTGCTTGTTATATCATCATCCAAATAGTTGATATAGTTAAGAATAATATAGATTTCTGTACTGATCCCTGTGGTACCCCACTCAAAACTGATTTCCAGTTTGAAGGCTCCCCACCAACAGCTACCCGTTATCTTCTGTCAATCAGCCATTTTTCTATCCAGTTAATTATACCATTTCCTATGCCATCGGCCTTTAGTTTAAGCAGTAGTCTTTGATGTGGCACTTTGTCGAAAGCTTTCTGAAAATCTAAGATGATATCTACTGGTGATCCCTCGTCTACCCACTTAGTGATATCTTCCAAAAAACATAACATATTTGTTAAGCATGACTTTTAGAAACCCACGTTGAGATAGGTTTATCAAGTTATGTTTAATAAAAATCCTAATGTTTGCTTTCCATTCTAAAGGAACCACTCCCTCTTCTAATGGCAAATTGAAAACTGTCGCAAGCGGTATGATAATTTGTTCTACAATTTCCAACAGTAGTTTGGGCGGAATCCCATCCACTCCAGGTGATTTATTATGCTCCTTAGTCCTTATTTTCTTAGCTGCCATTTCTGGAGTTACACTTAACTGTCCTAAATAGTATGATCCAGCCCCCATGAACTTAGCCTTTAGTATTGGCAGTGAACAAATATCTTCCCTGGTAAACACCGAACTAAAATACTCATTCACATCTTCTGCCCATAGGAACCCCTATATTATATAAATCTATGAATCCCACCCCCTCTTCTTTACACATCATCTGCTCAACTAGTGCGTTGATTGCCATCTTCTTGCAGTTTCTATATGTTGGCCCCCTTCCTCCCATTACTGGCATCCTAAGAGAATAATCTGTTTGACTCTTGTCTTCTTTAACTTCCTCACTAACTGTCTATACTTCTGTACTATCCCAGTTGTTCCCTCCCTGTCTGCATTATTTGTCCCTACGTGTACTAGTATAGACCCTCCCTTGCCATGCCCCAATACCTTCTCTACCCTTTCAGTCACATGTTCTATCCTAGCCCTCGGTAAACAAACAAAGACGTTCTCCCCCTCGCTTAGTGTCTTATCTGTCTTTCTCAGAATAGAGTCAGCTATGAACACCCTCTCTTTTCTCATGGCCCCTTCAATCACTGCCTCAGAGTAGCTCCTTCATCTGTCTGGTTGTTGTCTTTTCCCTCGTCGTCTTCTCTCCTGTCACATCTTCTCATCCAATCGAATCTCTTCCGTTCCATTCTTTCCTGTCGCTTTTTTCTTGTCACATTTCCTCCTGTCATCGTCCTTTTTATCGACTTCTCTTCTGTCACATTTACTCTCACTTCCTTTTGACCGCAGCCGTGCAGACTAGTGCAAACCGGTCACTATTTGGGCTTCAAAAGTGTACTGACACAATATTTTCATAATATAAATATGCCTGGAATTATATTGAATGATACGGAACTAACACTCAGAGATATCAAAGTTAGGCAAAACCCAAATTATAACGACGAAATCGAGGTGGGTCCGGATTCTATATAAGTGCCAGATTTTACGAAACAAACTACGAAGGCTTAACAAACCATAAAAACCTACATACCTTTAGTAATAGCAGTTAATTATTTAGTAATAGTAGTTAATTATCCAATGTTAGTGCATGTTAGCTAGCCTCATGCAGAACTTTATTATTATAAGTAGCATTTCTATAGCGCCATATCTCCGGGACCAGCCCGTTCATAGACGTGTACACATATTATAAAATGTACATGGAAACAAATATAAAAATATATATGTATAAAGATGCCGGTAAATAATACTAAGATTGACCATGTATATAAAAAGTAACTAAAATACATGACATATTTGCACAAATATTAAGATAATTAAGTAAAAAAATATATATTGTAACATATAAAATGTTATTAAAAGATAAATCATAATAAACTATATATTATATAATAAAAATTTATTAATTGATGAAATACATGTTCATAAAGTGTCCTATAGCACAGTTCCTCAGTCGAAGTATGCCTGTTTAAATAGGTAAGTTTTAAGGCAAGTTTTGAATTTATTCAAAGTGTCTATTTGATGAACGTTTATTGGCAGAACTTTCCAGACATGGAGAAAGCTCATCTGCCAAAGCCCTCTAAATTATAGCGCGGGACTACAAGCTGATTTAGATCAGCAGATCGGAGGTTGTGGGTGGGCGTATACGGTGTTATAAGATCTTGGATATACGCTGGAGCAAGACCACGTAAAGCCGTGAAAACAAGGACCAGTAGTTTGTACTGGATACGCCAGCGAACTGGAAGCCAATGCAGTTCGACCAGCACAGGTGTGGTTACAAAGTTATGATCTTATGAGGTCTCATTCAACTAGTCAGCCTTTTTCAGAAATTATCGCCAAGCCGACCTTTCTATGCTGGCACTGAGGGTGGTCACTGCCAGGGTGCTTGTCGTCCTCAGTGGTTCTTTTACGTCCCAAATCGAGACGGGACCGACATTAGCGTGATCTCCAAGTCACGAGGGATACACAGTCCCCAATGTTGAGAGCCAGGTTTTTACACCAAATATACCATACCTGCCCAGTCCGGGTATTGAACTCGGGTCGCCGGCATGTCAGGCGGATGTGCTAACAACTACACTATCGCGCGCCCCCAACAGTATCAAACGCTGCACTCAGATATATTGAGCAGCACTGCCAGCACAGTTGGGATGACTCTGCAAATCTTATTCTTCCTCTGGTATAGCTTGACAAAATACTTCATGCAGGAATACCTGGAGGCATTCTATCACTGGAGTGATGAAAAGTCTTGTCATGCCAATAGCCCTCATTTACACATGGCTAGGTTAATTGCAATTAGCGGGTATCTGATGGGGTCATTTGATGTTGTAATAAATTTCTTCAGTGTTTCAGGGGGCCTAGGGTTGGTCCTTTTGTTCCTTTGTGAGCACCTCTCTGCTAAAAATTTCATTTATGCATGAGTATTAAACTTTAATATAACTACATGAGTACGATCTTGCGCATGCGTCAGGTGTAGTCGAATCCGTTTTATCGTTCCGATATTTACCGATATTATTTACGATTTCCAAACGTTTCTTTCGTTCATAAATGAATGAGGCACTCGTATAACTACATCGGAATACAATCCCACGGTTGTAGTTGCAATCTGACATACCTAAACCAAGTTTTTGACAAATTAGCTTCCCTAACAACCAGCCTAAAACCTACAAAACAAGATGGCGATCTAGTAAACAACGGGTATAAAGCGCGAAACCCAAACCACCCCCAAATCAACTCATAAATTGGTGCATTCTCCAAGTGACAAAGTAAAACCTATGTTATTATCATTACTAGTTCTGTTTATATACTATCAGAAATCAAGCTGAAATACACAGTACCGGTAAACACAATAAACTGTATACCAATAAGTGAGTGCATAGACCAGTCCATAGTCAGACTGCACACAGGAAAGTGTCGTATTAGTTGGGTTTTCAGTTTGACTCATGAACCAATGTGAGGTGGTTCAACATACACACATGTAAATATATACTTTTACATAAAGCTTACGTATCATACTATTACAAATCCGGATTGTAGGCTGTCGAAAAACAGCAACAACAGCAACTAGTCACTAAACCTTTTACATGGACAGATATTTTATCATTATTTATCTTTTATTTTTTAATATTATCTCAGTACACATTTTAAGTGTGGGTGTATTTAAGTGTGGGAGTGTTTTTTAATAACTACTTGACCGTTTTATGAACAGTTTTCTTAACCACTACCACTCGAGTTGGTGACATGGCATGCTCCGTACGACATACCCCTACAAGATGCACTTTTAGATGTACCCTGTTCATGATTTTATGTCTGCAGATCACTTTTAGGTTTTTAAATGATCCCAATTTCAAAAAGTTTGAGAGTTTCCAGAGCAACACAAACGAGACCTATGTCAATGCCAAAGCTAGACAAGACATCCATTCTGTCACGTCCTATTACATCTACAGTCCCATATGGAAAACCATAGCCCAATTGAAATGTCTCAAATCCAGCACCTCCACTGGATTACTGATCACTCCTCTACCGTACAAACCCAGGACAACAACAAAATTCTCCTTACTTCTATGCATCATGCTATCAGGAGATGTTCAACTAAATCCAGGCCCCTCTAAATGTCACTCATGTAAGAAATCACTAAAGTCTAATGCACTTACCCTTGTATTGATTGCAATAAATCAACACACATCAAATGCGCCAGGATATCCAGACAAGAATTTAACAACACTTACAGAAACCTAAATGTACCACGGCACTGTTCAAATTGCTCAGCACCCTGTGGCATTTGCCATGGGGATGTCCTAAATGACCATAAAGCAATCCAGTGTGACCACTGCCTAAACTGGATCCACACACAATGCTGTGCAATAGATGACAATGAATACAAACGATTAATAAATTCCTCATGTTCGTGGGCCTGCCCCGAATGCAACAACTTCAACTTCACAAATTCTTTCTTCAGAGATACAGAAATCCAAACGGCAAATCCCTTTTATCCTCTGGACAGTAACAGTCATAACCTAAACGAAACCACCAACAACAATACAACTAATAGCAAGAAAGCATATAGACCGAAAAAGAGACCAAACTTCAGATGCATCCTCATAAACTGCCAAAGCGTTAAAAAGAAAGCCTCAGACATCGAAGCACTAAACAATCTACACAACTCAGACATCATCTGTGGCACTGAATCATGGTTAGATCCCTCAATAAAAAATGGAGAAATATTCCCAAGCAACTTTAACGTCTTTAGAAAGGACAGAGAAACAGACACTACTGGAGGAGGGGTATTTCAAATATCAAAAGATGACCTCATCACAAGCCACCTACCAGACCTAGACACTAACAACGAGAGCATTTGGACTGAAACCCAGATAACAGGAATGAAACCAATAATCATGTGTAGCCTCTATCGTGCCCCAAATGACTCTCATGGAACTCAAATCGAAGAACTAGACCTAGCCCTTTCTAAATTAGGTAACAAGATCAACACACATAATGTCATAATTACTGGCGATTTCAACCTCCTTAACATCAACTGGGAAATTCACCAAGTCACACCTAACAATGGATACAGTACAACTGCTGCCAATAAATCACTCTCTCTTACAGAGAAACATGGACTGATCCAACATGTCAAGGAACCCATGCACAGACAGGGAAATGCCAACAATATTTTAGATCTTGTCTTCACCAGTAGACCTGGGTTAATAAAGAAGATAAATGTAGCAGACGGAATAGCAGAGCATAGCACAGTCATCATTGATGTAAACATCTCGCCCAAATGCAAACAACGTCTGAAACGTAAAGTCTTCATTAGAAATAAAGCCGACAACATTAACATCCAGAAATCCCTTGAAAACTTTACACATGAATACTTCTCTCAAAACCAAAACATGACAGTCAATGACAAGTGGAATCTTGTTTCCACGAAAATCATCAACATTATGAACCAATATGTACCACACCGTCTTACTACTTCAAGACACAATCTTCCCTGGTTCAATAAAGATTTAAAGAAAATGCGCAAAAGAAAGAAACAGCTATATAACAAAGCAAAAAGAACTAGAAATCCAGAAGACTGGAAAGAATTCTGTGACATCAGGAGAAACATGCACAAACACCTTCATTCTGCTAGACTATCCTACATAAGTCAATTCCTTACAACAACAATAACAGAGAAACCTAAATCATTTTGGAGCTTCATTTCTAAACTTAGACAGGATAACCAGGGTATTTGGGACCTTAACATTGCGGGTAACATCATTAGCGACGACAAACATAAAGCAGAAAAGTCTTAAACAATCAGTTCCAAAGTGTCTTTACACACGAAGGAAATTCCACCCTACCAGATATGGCCTGAAGTCCACATGGAGAAATCCCCAAACTAACAATTTCACTTAAAGGAGTACTTGATCAACTTTCCAAAATTAATATTTATAAATTGCAAGGACCAGATGGCATTCCACCATGGTTCTTAAACAGATATGCCTCTCATCTAGCACCAGTAATACATGACATTTTCCAATCATCTGTTGACTCTGGACAAGTCCCCAATACCTGGAAAGAAGCCAATGTAACAGCAATTTTTAAGAAAGGAAGTAGAGCAGAAACATCTAACTACAGACCAATATCCTTAACACCTGTGGTTTCTAAACTTCTTGAACACATCACACATAGTCACATTATGAAACACCTTGAACAGCACTACATTCTAACTGACCACCAACATGGCTTCCGTGTCAAAATTAATTCAAACAATCCATGACATAAGCAAATCACTTGATGAGAAGAAATCTGTAGACATGGCCATCCTTGACTTCACCAAAGCATTCGATAAAGTTCCACATAAAAGACTAATCCACAAACTCAAACATTATGGCATCACAGGCCCAATATCATCATGGATAAATAGCTTCCTTACAGGAAGAACTCAACAGGTTGTTATAAATGGATCCAAGTCAATATCAACTCAAGTCATTTCTGGGGTACTACAGGGCACAGTACTGGGGCCCCTACTTTTCCTACTTTACATAAATGACCTGCCAGACAATCTTTCCTCAACTGTTAGCCTTTTTGCAGACGACTGCCTGTTATATTCACCGATTAAAACTGACCAAGACACATCTGTCCTCCAAAACGATCTGCTCAAACTTGAGAAATGGCCACAACACGTGGCTTATGAAATTCAACCCCACTAAATGTTATATAATGACAATAGCCTCAACAAAACCGACACCAAATCTCTACACCTTCTGCGGAAAACAACTTAAAACTGTTGAATCACGCTGTTATCTTGGCATACATATATCAAATACATTAAATTGGACAACAAAAGTTGCTTTAACTCAGTCACAAAAAAAGCACAACAGACTTTGGGAATTATTAGAAGAAATTTAAATAAATGCCCAACCCAAATCAAGTCCATAGCCTACACAACCCTTGTCCGCCCTATACTTGAATATGTGTCAGCATCATGGGATCCACATTGCCTAAGAAATATCAAACTCATAGAAAGAACCCAAAGACAAGCCGCCAGATTTTGTAAGAACAACTATTCTAGAGAGCCAGGAACGGTAACACAATTCCTTAAAGATCTCCAGTGGGACACCCTCCAATCAAGAAGAAAAACCCAAAGACTTAGCATATTATATAAAATGGAACATAACCTCATAGATATCCCACTAGATCAATACACCAAACGCAACACCAGATGCTCACGTAAACATAATAAACAGTTAGTACAAATCAGGCAATCGACAAACACATTTGGAAACAGCTTTTTCCCAGTCACAATAAAAGAGTGGAATTCTCTACCTCCAAGCATTGTATCAAGTACATCACTGAATTCATTCCAGATTAGTCTAGCCCAACATGTATAAAATTAATCCATAAGAGCCACCATGCGCACTGGCATGATGTGTCCATAGGACATTTTGCCAGTCAAAATACAGATACATTGTAAATACGCACAATTAAATTTCAATTTTAAAGCATTAATTCTGGGTAAAATTTATTAAACACCAATTTTATTATGACTAACATTAGATACATATCTAAGGGGTGAAGTAAGGTGAAAAATAACTTTACTTTATGGCCATAGTTCTATTAAAAAATACTGATTTATATGAGAATATCAACATTTCATATACACTTTTTTAAATGTTTTATTTGGAAAAAATATTTCTTTGCCTAAAATAAAGATGATTTGGAGGTGTGTAGCCGTGCTAAAAAGCCTCGCTGACTAAAACCGCCATGGCTGGTTGCTTGCGGCTGGCCATGGCGCTCTGTAGTTTAACATGGATTTAGATTTAACAAGATTTAACAAGATTGCCATCCAGAGAATTAACTCTAGATGGCAGGTGGACAAGGAAGCCCTTTGGCTTATCTAGAGTCCAACCCTTTTATCTACATATATCCAGCCCTTCTGAGGTATGTGTCGATTTTATTTTTAAACATATTCACACTACTAGCACCCACACAATCATCAGATAATCTGTTCCATTCTTTCACAGTCCTTTGTGAAAATGAGAACTTTCTCACGTCTAATCTACACTGCTCCTTTACTAATGTAACTTCATGTCCTCTAGTCTTTCTATCTTTCTTAACTGAAAAAAACATATTTCTATCAATATTTTCATAACCATTCAATATTTTAAACACTTCTATCTGATCTCCTCTCAATCTCCTGGTCTCTAGTGTTGTTAAACCACATTCTTTTAGGCGTTTTTCATAACTAAGATCCCTCAGTTTTGGTATCATTTTAGTCGCTCTCCTCTGTACTCTTTCTAGCATATCTATGTCCTTCTTGCGGTATGGCCTCCACGCTTGTATACAATATTCTAAATGAGGCCTAACTATTGTTTTGTACAGTGGTATTATTAGTTCTTTTTCTTTATATGCTATATTTCGCCTAATCAATCCAAGGATTTGATTTCTACTACCCGTTGTCTTCTGTCAATCAGCCATTTTTCTATCCAGTTAATTATACCATTTCCTATGCCATGGGCTTTTAGTTTAAGCAGTAATCTCTGATGTGGCACTTTGTCGAAAGCTTTTTGAAAATCTAAGTAGATGATATCTACTGGTGATCCATCATCTACCCACTTAGTGATATCTTCCAAAAAACATAACATATTTGTTAAGCATGACCTCGCTTTTAGAAACCCATGTTGAGATGGGTTTATAAAGTTATGTTTAACAAGAAAATCCACCATGTGATCTTTAATTAGTCTTTCTAATAATTTACAAATCACTGATGTTAAACTCACTGGTCTATAGTTCTCTGACTTGTTTCTCGAACCTTTTTTAAATAACGGTATAATGTTTGCTTCTTTCCATTCTAAAGGAACCACTCCCTCTTCTAATGACAAGTTGAAAACTGTTGCAAGCGGTATGCTAATTTGTTCTACAATTTCCACTAGTAGTTTGGGTGGAATACCATCCACTCCAGGTGATTTATTTTCCTTCATAGCCCTAATTTTCTTAGCTACCATTTCTGGGGTTACAATTAAAAGTGTTAAATAGTCTGATTCTGCCCCCTTGAACTTAGCCTCTGATACTGGCAGTGAACTAGTGTCTTCTCTGGTAAACACTGAACTAAAATACTCATTTACGTCTTCAGCCATTAAGAATCCTTCTGATATTATATTTCCAGCACTATCTTCTAGAGGGCCAACCTTATCCTGAACTTTCTGTTTGCTTCGAACATACGCATAAAAATTCTTGTTGTCATGTTTTATATTACAAGCTAATTTATGTTCATAGCTTCTCTTTGAATTTCTAATTTCAGCTGTAGCTTGGTTTAGTGCTTCTTTATAAATGTTGTAGTCTTCGTCATTGCCAGTACGTCTATATGACTTCCACATCATTTGTTTATACTTAATTTTTCTAATGGCTTCTTTCGATAAGTATTTCTTTCTGGTCCGTTTCCCTTGTTTTTTGAAGGGAACAAATTTATCTACGATGCACTCTATTTCATTCTTCAAGATATTCCAGCATTCTGTTGCTGTCTTATTCTTCAGTGTATTATTCCAGTCTATCTTTGCTAAATATTTCCTCATTTCCTTATATCTTCCTTTGTGGAAATTTCTCCTCAACTGCTTTTATTATTTCTTTCTGATTTTACTTTGATGGTAAAATGTATCTGGTTGTGATCACTACTTCCCAGAGGCTCACATAATTTAACATTGTCAACTAATTCATTCTGTGAGGACAAAACTAAGTCTAACACATTCTCTCCCTGGTTGGTTCTAGCACATGTTGAGAAAGGAAACTATCTTGTACTAAAACTAAAAACTTCTGGTCCTCACTACCCATACTCTGTAGAGATTTCCATTTTATATGCCCATGGTTAAAATCCCCCATAATAACACAGTCCGTTTGCTCACTTCCATTATAGCGTTTTGTATTTTTTCATTCTCTTCTATGCTTATGTTTGGACTTCGATAAACTAATCCAACCGTTAACGTTGAGTTTCCTGTAACTATGTTACACCAAACAACTTCTTCGCAATCTGCTTCTCTGTCTAATTTTATTTCATAAGCCTGGATAGATTCTTTAATATATAACATAACTCCACCTCCCCTTCTTCCTGTTCTATCTTTCCTAAACATTACATATCCTGTCAGTCCCAATTCGGCATCTGATATATCGGTGGTTGCCCATGATTCGGTTATACCTATTATGTGAGGGTCAATATCTTCTACCATAATGTTTAGTTCATTTCTTTTGTTTACTATACTCCTTGCATTTAAACAAACACATTTATACCCAGCTTCAGAACAGTTTTCCAGACTGTTCTTTGCTGAATTATTTTTGCTGCCTTTATCTATGCCTCCAGTTTCAGGCTTCTCTGCGAGTCCCCCCTGCGAATTTAGAATGGAGCGAGGTATTGTGGCACGACGAGGTTTTCTGGCACGAAACACCGGTCACAGCACTGATCAGCCGTGACCATCACTGATATAGATAATAGGATTCGTAACTAGACGTAAGACGGTAAGTAGATCAGTACTTCACAGTTTAACGAGAGCCTGACAGGGGTCGAGTCAACACAGCAACACACTCGTAGAGTAGTAATCACAAGACACAACTGAGTTAGCTTCAACTTCAATCAAGAATCTAGCCGCATAACGCCATACTCATATCCATAGCCATAGGCATAACTAAGCCACGGGCATGGCATAACTTGCCATAACTTCATATGTGATATGACCAAACGTTTTTCAATGGCAATGCCGTAGGCGTAGACGCGTAGTTGCCTCGGCAGACATGACGCACCTTGCATATAATTATAATTCGCAAAACATCTACCTGCTTTAATGTCTCCGACTGTTTGTCAGTCAGATTACCGACGTAGCCGCTCATATCTTCTTCGTTTCGCTACTGAGATCGACGTGAAAACAATGATAGTGGTCCCACATGATTTCACAACTCGTCCCACATGACTTCACACGGCCGGCCGCAGCGCCACCAACGCCCAAAACGTGTCTCTGTTGTTATGTGTGCATTGATCCCGCGGCATGTGTGTTTACAAAGGCAGCAGCGTTGCCATGCGTCGAGAGAATTGATTTGTTAACATCTGTGCTGCGCAAACACGCTTTATTGCTAACATCGTAGCATATTATATAAATGTATCATAATATGTAACAAAACAAGTTTTCTTCGTGGCGTCATTAACACCCTGTTCGTTGGATAAGGTTACGTGTCACTGTATATATATATATATATATACATATGTTTATATAAACTAATCAACAAAAGACAGTTATATTTCTCTTAAATCGCATTTATTATAATATGTGGGGATCACACCCCACGATATTTGGTATCAAAGGATGCAGTGATCAAATATGGATTAAATGAATGCAACTATGCAGCATTTACACCATTATCTGAACGACCAGAATGGGATATGTATAGGGGGATATGATCCCCAAAGTGGCATTTTTTGCTTGTTGTACACTAAGGATAAAACACTCAGAATGGACTTTGAAATCATTTTATTGCGCACATTACATCAATAACGAGTGGGCCCACCAGCTGCAACAATACACGACTCACATATACAGCGTATCCTGTTTACCAAGCGCTGTACACTGTTTTGAGGCAACCTGTCCCACTCTTTTTGTCGTACACCAGTCTGCACTTGTTCAATTGCCCTACCACGCTTTAAACTGGACAGAAGTGGCATGATTGTTATCACACAGATTATTCCAGAGCAATGTCTCCCTGACCAGTACAGACGAATAACATCATGAACCATTGTGTAAATTTGTGCACACAACATGTTCATGTTTCGCATGAGTAATCCCATTCAATGGGGGAATTTCATTGTCCAGTGGCAGTGGTCAAAGGATTATTACCACTAGCTTGTAACAAATGACTGCAAAAGTTGTGAAAGTGCCACTTTGGGGACCAGACACCCCCCTGTACATACCCCATTCTGGTCGTGCAGATAATGGTGTAAATGTTGCATGGTTGCATTCATTTAATCCATATTTGATCACTGCATCCTTTGATATCAAATATCTTGAGGTGCAATCCCCACATATTATAATATATGCCATTTAAGAGAAATATAACTTTCTTTTGTTGAGTAGTTTATATATATATATATATATACATATATATATATATATATGTATATATATATATATACATATATATATATATGTACATATATATATATATATATATGAATAAGTGTCTGATGCAATTTAAAAAAACAATTATAGACGCCTAAAAGCCGGGATACACTGGCATTTTTCGTCCGACCAGACCAGACCAAACCTGACTCTCTTCGACTCCAGTGTATTTATAACCGAACGCGTGTGCAATGCGTGCATGAGTGTATGTGCGTGTGTGTGCGTGCGTGCGTATATGCGTGTTTGTGTTGCATGTATGTATATATGTACGTATGTGTGTGTGTGTGTGTGTGTGTGTGTGTGTGTGTGTGTGTGTGTGTGTGTGTGTGTGTGTGTGTGTGTGTGTGTGTGTGTGTGTGTGTGTGTGTGTGTGTGTGTGTGTGTGTGTGTGTGTATGTATGTACTGTATGTCTTTATGACTGTATGTACGTGTGTATGTTAATATTTTCACCCCAGATACTTTGCACCTCGGGTGCCAAATGTTCAGGGCCCCTCAAAAGAAAATCTGGGCCTATCGCCTTTTTTTGAAATTCTCCGTTGGTTCTTACCGGTTTTAGGGTTCACACCAGGCGTTCGACAATAATAATAATCATTGTTCACAATGATACCAGGGTTTCCCGCAATTAATTCTCAGCCACGTAAATTGTACACATATTAGTTGGGCACGTTTACGTAATTTACGTAGTGAAAAACTTGTAACCAACGAGGTCTTCCACGCTTTAGTCCACGCTTGTATTCACACATTCTACACGCGCGCACGCATGCGTGCACGCACACACACACACACGCGCGCGCGCGCGCGCGCGGCTTATAATTATTATTGGCCCAATTAATTTTGCTGGCTTTATCTTACTATATATCCTATTGTGTATAATTCATATTCGCTGTAACTACAAGTTTATATAGAATTAGAATAGACTTATCCTACGCGATGCTAAAACTAAACCTTCCAATTAAAATAATGTACACGTGTTAATTTAGGCAACATAGATTAAGTATATAAGTACAGTCTGCAAAACCAGGTGTTATGCCAGCAGTCATTGTAATAAACGTTCCAAATATTTTGTATGTGAAATAGTTAGGTGCAATGTTATAGCAGGTCCAACATGCTGTAATACTGCAAGGTTCCACTATAAAATAATGTACTTCTATACTGCTACCCCCAAAACAGGAGTTACCCCAAATACCAGGTGCTGTAGTCAGTAGTCATTGTTATATATGTTGCACTGACACCGAGTTGTTAACATGCAGCTCGTCTGATCAGTTGGACATAAAGAGTGTTTATCAATAATACTATTCTACTTCATATCGTATTTTCGATGACGCTACTTTGTTTGGTGGTCATTTTGACCAAATTAAGTAGTAATTATGACCACAAGGTAGTCAGATATAGCACACTGTGAGGGCAGTAAGATATAACAAACAAAGTAGTCATTATGACCACAAGGTAGTCAGATATAGCACTCGGTGTGGGTAGTAAGATATAACAAACAAAGTAGTCATTACGACCACAAGGTAGTCAGATATAGCACACTGTGAGGGCAGCAAGATATAACAAACAGAGTAGTCATTACGACCACAAGGTAGACAGATATAGCACACTGTGAGGGCAGCAAGATATAACAAACAGAGTAGTCATTAAGACCACAAGGTAGTCAGATATAGCACACTGTGAGGGCAGCAAGATATAACAAACAGAGTAGTCATTATGACCACAAGGTAGTCAGATATAGCACACTGTGAGGGCAGTAAGATATAAAAAACAAAGTATTCATTATGACCACAAGGTAGTCAGATATAGCACACTGTGAGGGCAATGAGATATAAAAAACAAAGTAGTCATTATGACCACAAGATAGTCAGATATAGCACACTGTGAGGGCAGTAAGATATAACAAACAGAGTAGTCATTATGACCACAATGTAGGCAGATATAGCACACTGTGAGGGCAGCAAGATATAACAAACAGAGTAGTCATTACGACCACAAGGTAGTCAGATATAGCACGTTGTGAGGGTAGTAAGATATAACAAACAGAGTAGTCATTGCGACCACAAGGTAGTCAGATATAGCACACTGTGAGGGCAGCAAGATATAACAAACAGAGTAGTCATTATGACCACAAGGTAGTCAGATATAGCACACTGTGAGGGCAGTGAGATATAACAAACAAAGTAGTCATTATGACCACAATATAGTCAGATATAGCGCACTGTGAGGGCAGTAAGATATAACAAACAAAGTAGTCATTATGACCACAAGGTAGTCAGATATAGCACTCGGTGTGGGTAGTAAGATATAACAAACAAAGTAGTCATTACGACCACAAGGTAGTCAGATATAGCACTCTGTGTCGGTAGTAAGATATAACAAACAAAGTAGTCATTACGACCACAAGGTAGACAGATATAGCACACTGTGAGGGCAGCAAGATATAACAAACAGAGTAGTCATTATAACCACAAGGTAGTCAGATATAGCACTCGGTGTGGGTAGTAAGATATAACAAACAAAGTAGTCATTACGACCACAAGGTAGTCAGATATAGCACACTGTGAGGGCAGCAAGATATAACAAACAGAGTAGTCATTACGACCACAAGGTAGACAGATATAGCACACTGTGAGGGCAGCAAGATATAACAAACAGAGTAGTCATTAAGACCACAAGGTAGTCAGATATAGCACACTGTGAGGGCAGCAAGATATAACAAACAGAGTAGTCATTATGACCACAAGGTAGTCAGATATAGCACACTGTGAGGGCAGTAAGATATAACAAACAGAGTAGTCATTATGACCACAAGGTAGTCAGATATAGCACACTGTGAGGGCAG